>JAOVVF010000025.1:2791160-2805119 GCA_028565595.1 Duopalatinus emarginatus | reverse complement strand
GTGTGTGTGTGTGTGTGTGTATGTATGTGTGTGTGTGTGAGAGAGAGAGAGAAGTAGGAAGAAAGCTGAGGCACAAAATTTACATAAAAACACAATGTGCCTCCTCAAACACAGTCCATCACGAACATGTACTAACAGCTAGCATATCAGCACACACACACACACACACACACACACACACACACACACACACACACACAAGCACCCTTGGAGTAACAAAAAGACGGAACATTTGAAATGCTCCTGTTGTTCTGTCACAGAGCAAAGCTAAATCCGGACCCTAATTAGCATCTGCAGATGTTGAAGTGTGTCACATTTAACTGTGTGTGTGTGTGTGTGTGTGTGTGTGTGTGTGTGTGTGTCATTACAAGCTCTGCAACATCCTGAGATCATGCAGTACATTTGCTACTCTATGAAGTAGGACCATACCATTGGAAACAAATGGGTCATATAATAATAATAATAATAATAATAATAATAATAATAATAATTATTATTATTATTATTATTATTATTATTAAAATGTTCAAATACAAACAGACTTTTGTACCTTACTGAACCCTGATTAACATGTTCAGATGCTGAAGTGTGTCACATTTAACTGTGTGTGTGTGTGTGTGTGTGTGTGGCATTACAAGCTGTGCAACATCCTGAGATCATGCATTACCATTGTTAAAGTAAATGTTAAATCTAGGACCAAACCATTGGAAAAAAAAAAGATCAATAATAATAATAATAATAATAATAATAATAATTACTACTACTACTACTACTAATAATAATAATAATAATAATAATAAATGAATCACTTATTTGTTTAATGTTCAAATTGTACAAATGTACAGATTTTTCCATCCTGTTGCACCTCCAAGGGCCCTCCTCACCGCCCTCATTATTCTCCTCATCACAGATGATGATTTATGCAACCACATTAGTTCCCACTATCACGCCATCTCACCTAGTGACTGCGGCCCGTAATGCATTGATGAAAGGTGTGCAATTAAATGTGTTATAACTGGCCACTATTCATTGCTCACCTTGGCACTTCCTCTTTAATTGACCTCTCCATGAATTACATTTGCATTTATTCATTTGGCAGACACCTTTATCCAAAGTGAGACAGAATCCAATCCGAATGCAGACATGTTAAAAGAGTTCTGAGTAGAGGGATTATATTATATTGTCTAGATAGGGACTGGCCTCATAAAAATGCAGGCACAAATGCCCCGAAGACACATTTACACTTACGTTTATAGCATTTGGCAGACATTTTTATTTTATAGCGACTCACAAATCCTGATAAAAATCATCCCGATGCAAGGGTAAAATCGGTCAGGATCTGGGAACACCATCATGCAGCACCCTGTTAGTGAGAATGTAGTACACTGAGGTAGTACCACACTACAGGCCCAGTCTTCATAGTCCTCCAATAAGTCAGTCAGTCATTGTCTTATCTACTTAGTCCGTCAGGTCACGGTTCTTCCGGAGCCCACCTGAAAACATTGGGAACGAGGCAAGAATACCTCCTGGACAAAGGGGCCAGCTGTGACCTAGTGGTTAGGGAACCGGTCTCATGACCAGAAGGTCCGGGGTTCGACCACCACCCAGGGCAAGACACGACTGAGGTGCCCTCAAGCAAAGCACCTAACTCCCCCAACTGCTCCCCAGGCACTGTGGTTTGGGGCTGCCCCCTGCTCTGAGCAAGTGTGTACACTGCCCCTAGTGTTCACTGGTGTGTGTGTTTCACTGCACGGATGGGTTAAATGCGGAGGTCACATCCTCATGTGTGCAAGCACAATGGGCAAATAGTTCACTTTCCTCTCTTTCATTACAGGGTACCACACACACACTCAGCATCACACTTTAGCAATTTAGCATATCTAATTCATGTACCATGTGTTTGTCAGAAGGTGGGAGGAAACCCACACGGACACAGGTACAACACACCAAAGTCCTCATAGACAGAGACCAGAGCGAGGATCAAACCCACCACCTGTGGCGCCACCGTGCCGCCCTGCTCCTTTAAGGTCTTCGTGAAAAGGTCATCAATCTCCTCTATACAGTCAGCCCAAAGCAGTAATTCTACCCCCCGGGTGGCACTTTTGAGAAGAGGCTTGATGAATGTCTTTCTTGTACCTTGATGAATGGTGGGTTGAGCTTCTCATACGCCACTGGAAGTCCATTCTCCCACCTCCGAGACAGTACAGAGAAAGATCCTGATGCATGTCTTCCTGGTTTCATGAGGGAAGGTGGATCGAAATCAAGGCAAGCTGTGCCTCCTCAAAAGGAACATAGTGCAGAGCAGGATGTGATAAATGCTGTCAGGTAGGTGGAGGTCTGGTTTTGGCTTTGAAGGTGAGCATCAGTGGTTTAAATCTAATCCAGACTGCTACAGGTGAGAGGGGTCAGTGAAGGAAACACAGCAATACAATGATGTTGGGGAATTTGGGTTGAATTCTGGTGACGATACACCAAGGAAGACCTACCAGGAGTACATCTCAGGACTGTAAATGGACAAAACTGCCCAGATCCCTCTGAGGACATAGTGATCCTTATTGGGGCAGCAGTGGGTCAACAGTTATGGCTTTAGATTGCTAAGCAGATCAATCTCTATTGCCACTGTGGGACAAGGGCCTCAAGCTTATCTGCTCCAAGGGCACCATGTCATTGCTGACTCAGCTTTTCCTAACACTCTGGAATATGTAAAGGAAATAATTGAACACACTGTGCTGTAATGTATATGCACCAAATAAAGACATGAACAGGACCAACTACCATGGTGTCAGATGGTGTGATCTGAGACATATGGCTGCATCTCCTGGGATGTGTCGCACCTTAGTCTTGCTTAGATTTAGTGTAAGGTGATGAGTTGCCATCCGTAATGAGTCGTGTTGAAATGCGAGCCGAAACATGAGTGTGAGAGGGAGGAAAGGGGAGGATGAGTTAAGTGTCATCAGCAGAGCATGGAAAACCATGTGGGGATATTACACTGGAAGAGTCGGGTATTAATGGAAGACAACCCAAGAACTGATAGCACAGAAGCTATTTTCGAGCCAGACTGCTTACAATCCTGTAGGTTCCTGCAAGGTCGTACTGTATTTGATGCCTGGATATCAAAACAGATTTTAGTTTAAGGCTGTCAAGAACCATTGAAGGAGATTTGTTTTTGACAATCGAAACCTTCCCCATGCATGGTCCACGGTTAGATCCCCAGTCCCAGCAAGGCAAAGCAACTAATCACCAAACTGCTCCCCAGGTCCCATAGATAGGGGCTGACCACCGCTCCAGGCAAGTGTGTTTACTACCCCTAGTGTGTGACATTTCTAGCGTGACCCCTGCTACATCTACAGACGTCTCTGACAGGTTAACACTATATGTGCCTCCTGCCTCACAAGTTACACCAGTTTGAGCTCCTGCAATCATTTTGACGAAGAGGGTTTGGCCTTCCAACAGGACACATGTCTAGAGACACCAAATTAGAGGAACTAAGTCTCAACATTATGGAACATAAAACAGAATTGTCGACCGTTCTGCAGGAAGTATGGGAACTTGTACCAAACCCTACCCTCTGTACCACATGCTCTTTAAACCAGTGAAGCGTACTGGTGGAAGAACCTGCCTCTGATTGGCCAAACTGTTAGTGACTTTACTAAGCAACTATGCAAGCATTAAACCTATTACAAATAATAATAATAATGAAGTTCTTGATCTAGGTTTCGCCATGGTATGTGAAAATTGCAAGTCATATATATTCTAAGGTATATTTGAAAATATATGATTATTACAAATCTAAAAATGCCTTGAAAATGCCAAAATGCACTTTTAACCCTCAGCTGTATGCTTGAATAGTATACTGCTTCAGGGTCAATATCAATTTAGCGATCAATTTAACACCACCTTTACGCTACTACAAACTTTAGCCATAAGGTCGATGTGTTTGCCATGCCGAGTCGATTGCCGCCATGCCCTTAATTCATCCCATGCCTCTCCGCTAATTCTCATCAGCACTTAGGTATCCCATGATGCTCAGCATTCCAAAGATGAGACGGTCTCTATGATTGGGTGGTGTGGGATTCAGGGTGCAAATAGTTCACATGCATTGTACAATCAGTTTTCTGAGCGTGTTACACTTTGCCTGTAGTTTTATGGAATAATGAGCAAGACTAACGCGTCACAAATCACACAGTACTCCCAGATGGGACACACACACACAAAACATGTACTTATGCAGGACCCATTCTAAAAATACACTTTGCCCACCTTAGAAAGAAAAGTGCCAGAAAAAAAAAAAAACGTATAGAGACTGTAGTAACAGCTGGAGGCTCTGTCCAGGTCCTGCATTCATTCTGATGGGTTTGGCTTCTTCCAACAGGACAATGCACCACCATACACCAAGTCAAATTACGGTTAGAGGAAATGAGTTTCGGGTTTTGCCTTTCACACTTAAGTCACCAGACCCCTCATTATTGAACACATCTGGGATGCCATGCAACGTGCTATGGAACAGAAATACAACAGAATGGTGAACTGTTCTGCAGGAAGTCAGGTGTTCAGAGCAGTCCAACATTCCTGTGGGGGACCTACCAAATATTGGACTGGTGTACCGTTTTTTTCTGGCACTTCAGTGTATAATCAGTTTGGCCATTTAATTGGTTTACCTTTCCAGGCCAACACCCTAGTGATCTGTAGTAATAGCTCAAACCATTGCCGGCAAAGCCCTACAGGTTATTAATAGAAGCCACTGGTGGTCAGGGGCAACATTTCTGACTTCTTTGCAATTTTTAGGCGTCCAAGCATGAAGCACTTGATTGTATATGTAAATGTTTATATATGTCTTAGTGTCTTCAATCCTGCAATCATTTTGAACTTGCTTGCTCCATGTCTTATTTCAACTGCATGGACAGCTGCCTCCAGAGACGTCTGTGGGGTAGCCCGCTAGCATGTGTCCTCCACATGTGGTTGAACCTTCGCAGACTTTGTCTGTGGATTTCCTCCTTGATCGTTGGTTGCTGGCAACATCTTAGTTTGGTGGTTTTGTTTCAAAGGAGATTGTGAAGGGGATTAGTTGCAAGCATTGCATCTGGAAGATCTTCTTCATGTCTGACTTGAGGAGTGTTTCAATGCCTCTGATTCGTAAACCAGCACTGGTAAGATTAGATCTTTGGTGAAAATGCTATTGAAGATGGATATTGAAGATCAGTCATAACATTAGAACTACCTGCCTAAATAGCTTGCAAAAGCAGCTCTGACCTGTCGAGGCATGGACTTCACCAGACCTCTGTAGGTGTTCTCAGATTAGATGGGCTAAGCACTGCACTCAAGCATATCAGCGAGCCTTTGGGGTACATGACTAGAACTGTTGCCAGTTCCTTATTTGTCCTGTTGGACCCCTTTTGTTAGGTCCTAACCACTGTATACTGAGACACACCCCGCAAGACCTAATGTTTTCGAGTTGCTCTGACTGACATCACAATTTGGCCCTTGTCAAAATATTCCAGAATCTTACATTTGCCATTTTTCCTGCTTCCAACACATCAGCTTCAAAAATTGTTGACTTGCTGCCCAACATACCCCCCCCCACACTCACTTCACCTGTTCTCCTTTAGTCTCCAACACCTGTATGGTGTAATTATTCATAACATAACCACTCTATCCAGTGTTATTGTGAAAGTGAAAGTGAAGTGATTGAACCATACAGAGGGATTTGACCTCCACGTTTAACCAATCCGTACAGTCAAACACACACACACACACACACACACTAGTGAACGCACACACTAGGAAGCAGTAAAAAACACATGGCTGAAGTGAGGGGGGTGGGGGGGGGTATCCACTTGGTACCTGAAGAGCAGTTGGGGGATTGGTGGCCTTGCTCAAGTGCATGGCAGTGCATGTCCCAGGGGTGCTGTATACCCAAACCTGTTAGTAGGTAGTAGAAACTGGTATATGTAAAAAAATATCACTGTGCTTTAATGTATACAGGCTTCTTCTGTCGGTATAAGAGATCGAACTGGCAACATTCCGGTCATAAGATCAGTTCCTTAGCAATGAAAAGAAAACAGAAGAAATTCCCCAGTAAAATAAATTATTCTAGTAAACTAAATTAACAATCAGTTAATCATTGTTAATTGATAAAATATTTATTTTTAATTATATTAAATTATTATTAGGGAATATTTATATTTAATTATAATTAGAATATGTTTATATTTATTTTTATTAGACAAAATTTATCTTTAATTACATTTAATTGTTATTTTAAATTATATTTATTCTCGAATTCTCAAATTATTATTGAATTGGAGAATATAATATTATTTATGGTGCATATTGATGCGATTTTATCGACTTTTTTTGGCTTGCTCTACATTCCCTCATAACGCAAGAATGGTCTGAATCAATGTGAGGAAAAGCCCAGACGGAGCTGCGCAACAATTCTAAAGCTGCCTGTTCAGAAACATACCATTTCAAGGTCTCATTCATCAACCACACTGAGCACTAAAGACTGTCTGACACTTTGCACTCATTTGCACTCAGAATGAAGCCTAGTGAGCCTTCAGGACGGTATATATACGTACGATCCTTACTGCGTATTCAGACAGTCTGTAGGTATTAATAAAAAAAAATAATTCAGAGGTATTCAATGTAGTTTTTTCAAGCGTGTCTTTAATATGGAGACTTTCTCCCCTCTGAGACTGGCTGTTGCACTCGATTTAAACTTTCAGCACAGCGCTGTAGAAGACTTTCTCAGCTCCAGTCTCAGTGTCCTGCACACTTTCAAGGTTGTGTTGCTCCCTGCATGCCTGACCCAACTTGGGAAACGGTTCATTACGAGCTAATAAGCTGCTTCAGGTATGTTGGGAGTTAAAGCGTGAAATTCTGGAAGTGTATGTTTGTAGGTCAAACAGGGTTGGAGCTAAAAAACAAGCTGATGTCTGGCCGTACCACTCACATTGCAGGGTTACATGAACGGATTCTTAGTAGTATTATTCCCGGTTATCCACGCTTGCAATTTTGTGTTAAGCATTGCTTTATGCGCCTGCACTTGCTCCTCATTTGTTATGAGACAGTCTCTCTTAATATTTAATCTTCTTTGGCTTTTTTTCCCATTAATGAAAACCTTTCATCTCTGGAGCATTGCAAAAACCAGATACTGAAACGTCTGAGACATTCTGCCCATGGCTCATCTCGTCTGACGGGGTCTTTGAACGCGAGCAGGGAAAGCACGACAGCTTATAGTCAGCAACGGCAACACATTCCAAATTAGCGCACCCGGCATCCAAGCATTTCAAATTAAGATGCCACACAGTTTGTGTAACTGCGGAGTTCACTGAGGGGTCAGGAGAACTTTTTCTCTCTCTCTGTTTCTGGCTGGAAAACTCTTCCCCATACATGCATATACACTCCCGAGTCCCAGAAAAACGTGTATACCTGTCTGATAAACAAGCCGTGGAGTCCTTGGGGCAATAAACACCATAGAAAAAGAACGTGAACTATTTGCCTACTGTGCTTGCACACAGAGAAATTTGACCTCTGCATTTAACCCATCCGTGCAGCGAAACACACACACACACCAGTGAACACTAGGGGGCAGTGAACACACTTGCCCAGAGCAGGAGGCAGCCCTAAACGATGGCACCCACGGAGCAGTTGGGGGAGTAACAGTGTAGGTGCCTTGCTTAAGGGCACCTCAGTCGTTTCTTGCCCTGGACGGTGATCGAACCCACAACCTTCCCGTCACGAGACTGGTTTCCTAACCACTAGGCCACAACTGCCCCCAGAACTGCTTCCTGCAGAATAGCCCACAATTCAACCAACTTCAAGATTTAGGGGTGTTTGCATGGCATTGCATGGCATCCCAGATGACAAAAATGAAAAAAAAATGACAAAACCCCAAACTCACATGAGTGTTCCTCTAACTATACTTTGGTGTCTCGAGACGTCTGTGCTTGCTCATTGTCCTGTTAGAAGAGGACAAACCTATCAGAATGAATGCAGGACATCAGAAATAAGGCTGGCAGAGATGTTTGCAGATGTACCAGGGGTCCCATGGAATGTCAGATAAACAAACCCCACACTATTATGGAGCCACCACCAGTCTGTACCAGTTTTTTTCTGGCACTTCAATGTACAGTATGTGT
Organism: Duopalatinus emarginatus; assembly: GCA_028565595.1. Classification (NCBI taxonomy): domain Eukaryota; kingdom Metazoa; phylum Chordata; class Actinopteri; order Siluriformes; family Pimelodidae; genus Duopalatinus; species Duopalatinus emarginatus. The sequence goes on along the minus strand of JAOVVF010000025.1, from coordinate 2,796,978 downwards.
GTAATACAGGATATTTTAGGCATCAAAATAGTGTTGTATAATGTAGTGAAGTGAACCACTGGATGACCGCTGTGCTTGCACACACACAGAGGAATTTGACCTACACGTTTAATCTATCTGTGCAGTAAAACAGACTCGCTAGGTGGCAGTGAGCACACCTGCCCAGAGCAGTGGGCAACCCTATTGAGGGTGATAGGAAGTAGGGAGCAGTTAGGGGTAAGGTGCCTTGCTCAAGGGCATTTCAGTCATGTCTTGTGGGTACAGGGGAGCAAACCAGGGTGGTTTCTTAACCACAAGCCCATGGCCGTCCCATATAAACTAGAACAGATCATATAGAAAAACAACATTTTATACAAAAATGCACAGAATGATGTTAGAACTGTATTTATTTCTTAGATATTGTTATTTCTTTACACTGAAGTACCAGCAAAAATGGTGGTTGCTCTATAATGGTATGGGGTTTGTTTAACTGGCATTCCATTAGACCCCTGGTACATCTACAAACATCTTTGACAGTCACACCAGTTCATGTCCTGCATTCATTCTGATGGGTTCGGCCTCTTCCAACAGGACAACGCACCACCAGATGACCAGATCTCAGCGTTATGGAACACATCTGGGATGCCATGCACCTGAAATACAGGAGAATTGTGGACCATTCTGTAGGAAACATGATGTTCATTGTCTACCGAATAAAGCTCATGAAGTCCATGCCCGGTGGGGGACCTAGCAAGTATTAGACTGGGATACCATTTTTTTTTCTGGTGCTTTATTTTATTTAATTATTTGTTTGTTTATTTATTTATTTATTCCAACCAGGATCCCACAAAACGGCTTGATGATTGGCCTAATATATGTTGCAAGCTGTTAGTTTTGGGAAAACCTGACCCATTTTGCATCTCTGGCCATATTTTTAATGGGTCAGGAACAGTGCAACCTGCTTAAGTCGATCACAAAAGAGCTGCGTCCTGAGAAGGGACGAGTCTCCAGCTCAGACGCATTCGCATCTCAACGTTTTTCAATTACAAGACGCGAGATCTAACCTTGCGGGTCTGTTCAGCTTTCAAGGTCGTGTCGGGTGATTACATGTATGCGTTATTATATTTAAAGCTGAATCCTTTCCTCTGTCAACCAGAGGGACCTTTTTAAAAAGCGAAAGGTCTTACTCCTCAGCCGTCCCATTTCCTGAGCAAAGCTGGGCCTTTGATTTAATCCGCAGTCACCATTTTTTAAACTGGTCTCAAACACCAGGATTTAGGAGATGAATCACTCGGAGAGATGCCTCTAAATGAGTTTTTTTTCCCTCTCTGTTTCTCCCCTTGATCTTTCAGACAATTATCCACACAGAATAGGCTCCACGTCCAATTCAGAATATCACAAAACACAGCTGCATGTGATCTTTCCATCACAATATGCAGGGATTTAAATGCCTTGCAGTTGTTTCCAGCTTTTGATGCTGATTTGGTGTTTTGTCCTATTGGTTAAAGCATCCTGTGGATGTGTGAATGAGCTCCTACTGAATGAACATGCACGTTTTCAGTGGGTAAAAAAAGCAAATCAGGTGAATAATGCGTCCTTCTAGACGTGAACTACTTCCTTTTAAAAAGAATAAAGACTTTACATTCATCTCATTGCCTGCAGGTTTTATTATTATAAGGAAGTTAAACAGAAAGAGAATAAAAAAGTGATTCTTTTGGATGTCACGTTGGATGATTCATTTAGTTTTTTACATGTGATTTACTTTACCAAATATATTTTATTCATGTATTTATTTACACACAAATCATTTATTTTTATGTGACTTCATGCATGACTCGTATTTTGCACGATTCATTTATATTCACGAGTCATTTTTGCAAATGATTCTTTCATATCCATGTGTCATTTTGTCCAGATGATTTAGTTAAATGCATGTCATTTTTGCATGTGATTCGTTCAGATGCATGTGTCAGCATGTGCCAATTTGCACACGACTCATTTAGATGCATGTACCAAGTTTTTACACTCGATTCACTCAGATGTATAAGTCATTTTGTCATAAGTCATGTGCCAATTTTACACAAGATTCACCAATATTTACATGTCATTTTTTACCCATGATTCATTCAGATGCATGTGTCATTTTGCACATGACTTTATGCATGTGTCATTTTCAACACAAGATTCACTCACATTCATGACTCATCTTTACACATGATTCATTCAGATGCACATGCCATTTTCTACACATGATTCATTTCATGTGTCATTTTTACAAAGGATTCATTCAGATTCATGTCTCATCTTTACACATGATCCTTCAGATTAAGGTGCCATTTTTATGCAAGAATGACTCATATTCTCATGCCATCTATTACGCATGATTCATTCGGATGCATGAGTCATTTTTGCACATGATTCCTTCATATTAATGTGTCACTTGTATACGATTTACTCATATTAATGTTAATATTAAAGTGTACTTTTTTTTAAGAGATAATGTATTCAGATGCATACAACTTTTTTGCACGTGATTCATTTATATTCATGTGTCATTTTTGCACATGATTCATTAATATGCATGGCGTTTTTGCACATGATTCATATATATTCATGTGTCATTTTAACACAAATCATTTATTTTACCTGCTGGGCATTAGTTTCAGGGTATAACAGATTGAAATACACTACCACATGTATTTTTCTCATGTGTTCAGATATACACACATGGAGATAAAACGTATCAGATTAGCCGTCTGCGTTCTAGTGTTGCAACCCCCAGAGTCCAGACTGACATTTTTCACTCTTTCAACTTTCCTACTGATTTCACTGCAGGTACTTGTGAACATACTTAAACGCATTAACGATCGTATTGTTTATGGTGTGAAAACTGCGTAGTGAAAACATCTGAGACGCGAAGACCAATGCTGACGATCCGACGCTACTTATATGTTTACGCCGCATTATACGCTGTGCTAAATATTAGCAGGATCAGAATAAACAAACCTAATGTTGACTGAAAGATTAGCCTACATCTGTCTAGGCGATGTGCCTGTGTGTGAGAAAGGCGTGCTCTCATTTGCAAATTGAGATGTAGGGAAATATTTCTGACAGGCGAATCAGTGGCTGGCTCTGGCTAAAGAAGAGAGGAGAAGAGAGAAGCGAGAGAGCAGGGGACGTCTGGCAGGAGGGACGATCCTCCGAGGAACTAGCATAATCTGCTTTTTTCTGCCTGCTGGCTTTTGAACGCGGTTTCATTGAATATGTCTTGAGAGACGAGAATGATGAAAGAAAAAACAGGACTGGAAATTGAACACGTCCAATTCCCGTCTCTCAGTCCACGCTATATTTCTGGGCAGGAAAAAAAAAATGAGAGGATCTGATTGACGCACAGATAACAGTTAGCATTCTGCTGGCCGCTAAAAGGAGTCGCTACGTTTCAGAATCAATTAGCTCTGGTGAAGTCTTCTGCATGTGTGTGTGTGTGTGTGTGTGTGTGTGTATAAGGAGGATTAGCTCGGCTGCACCCTTCCCAGCATGTTTTGTGCTACTCCCAGTGGCTATGAACTTCTTTTACACCAAAAAGCACGCAGACAATCGAACAGATGGCAAATAATCGCCATAAAAAAAATAAAATTAAAAAAAAGTTGCTTTCTGCTCCGTCTTCCTCCACTAAGTCTCATATTCATTTTTTTTTACATCACTCCCTAAGTGACCTCCTCGTCCTTAAACGCTGTCCTCAAATCGATAGCTGTTTAATCATTACCAAGCTGAGACAGACAAGAAGCTTTGGAGTTCTTTTTTGTTGTTGTTCAGCTACCCTCTTTGTGAGTGGGATTAAAAGGATTAAAGCCGGGACTAGGACTCGTCTCCGGGATAGCCTGGGGGTCAGGAGTTCAGCGCTGCCCGGGGGTGTGCGCTTTCCTCTCAGACATCCCAGAAAAGGACCTGTGATGGGTTGCCAGTGGTGCCCACTGTGCCAGGAAACAGTGCCCGCTGCCCGGCAGGGGATTAAGACGCCCTGCTGCCTGTCGATAGTGACGCTGGATCACCGAGCAGACTCTTTCAACAGCAGACACAACACGCGCTGACCGGCCGCTGCCCTCCCAACCGAGTGCACTTTCTGTTGATGGCTTGTCTTTGCAGGCAGCTGCGCTAAAGTAAACTTCGATTTGCTCAGACAATTTAGCAGATCATTAGAGTGAAGAGTCAGAGTCGGAGTCTGCTTGTGTACTTTCCTGAACTTTTCTTTTGGCTCCCATCCACTAAAAAAAACTAAACTGAACATAAAGCTTCTCCAAAGCTTTATTTATTTATTTATTTATTTTTACAACTTTAAAATTCCAGTTTACTTTTATGTGGAGAGGAAAAGTTTGTCACACACGTTACAGAAAATACCCACCGAAGACAGAGCCTTAGTCAGGTGTTAGCTAGTACATGAACAAAATATGTTACAACAACAGTCAGTTTTCAAAGTTGATATGTTGGAAGCAGGAAAAAATGGGCAAGCATAAGAAACTAAGCGAATCAGATCATCTTCAGAACAGGAGGTCTTTGTGGGATGTGTCCCCAAAGGATCTGCTGCTAACGCCTTGGCACCAGATACAATAGTACACCTTCAGACGTGTTTATAGAGTCCATGGCCTGACTGGTCAGAGCTGTATTGGTGGCTGTTTTGGGAGGTGGTGTTAATGTCATGGCTGTTTGGTGTATATGTGTAACGTGTATCAGCGTTTACATTCAATCTACATTAAATGGCTTTGGGGAAAATGGAGCCGGTTTTCTGATTTGTAATCAGCGATATTTTTATCACACTACAAAGTTTTTATTTTAAATTACACTCCAAAAATATTTTTACAGAACTAACCATACATATTTTTTGGTAGTGGTTTTTGGTAGCTTTTTTTGGTAGCTTCATCCAATAATTAGTGCTAAATTATTAGTGCCCTCATGTTTCTTACAGGAAATCTGGGAAAACATTCCTTCTGGCAACTCCTTAGTCTTTTATTTTAAAAAAGTCAGTATTTTTAAGACATCCAAGCACCTGGGTGAAATTTGGAATTTTTGAAAATAACAAAAATTTTAACAACAATTTAGAAAATAAACCAAATTCAGTTTCATACTTTTGACAAGCTATGGATGTAAATTGTGGCTATTAATGGATATACTTCATTGTAAAATTAATTTTAAGTAGGTTATATATATAAAAAACAGTGTGGACAACTTATTACAAGAAAATATTTAAGTAAATTAAACTTTTAAGTAAAGGCTTGTCTGACGAAATTATTTCAGTTAAATTTACAACAAAAAATATTTTGTATATTAAAAAAAAACATTAAAAAAAACCCAGTCAGTACAAAGTTGACAGAACAAATGCTGAGGTAACTTTTACTAAGGTAAAAGTTGTGTCAAGACTGCGGACATAATATTTTAAGTTAAATAGATCTACTTATCTTTTAATTAAATACCTGGTAAAAATAAACAAATTAAGCGCTAATACAGTATTTCATTAAAGAGGATGGACTTCAACAAACATTTTTTCTGTGATAATGCTCTAATATATAAACCTATTTAGCTAGCATTACTAGCAACTTCATTGCTAGTATTCATTGCTAGTATCTGGTGGAGTGTTTCCAAATGTATTTTTTTAGGGCTGTCAAACGATTAAAATTTAATATAGTTAATTTCATAGAAATATAGAATTTCGTATAGTTAATCGTGATTAATCTCAGAATTTCATATAGTTAATTGCGATTAATTGTATTTTTTAATCTATGTAAATGAATAAGGCTTTAAAGTGAAATGTTACAATTAAAATGTTGAACACATGTTATGCTAA
>JAOVVF010000025.1:2778407-2788490 GCA_028565595.1 Duopalatinus emarginatus | reverse complement strand
ATGTCTGCCTCTGCAGAGTTACTTATTGTTGTGAGATGTCTGCCTCTGCAGAGTTACTTATTGTTGTGAGATGTCTGCCTCTGCAGAGTTACTTATTGTTGTGAGATGTCTGTATCTGTGAAGTTATTTGAAGTTTTGGGCTGTGTGCATCTGCAGAGTTGCTTATTGTTGTGGGATGTCTGCGTCTGCAGAGTTACTTCTTGTTGTGGGACGTGTGCATCTGCAGAGTTACTTCTTGTTGTGGGACGTCTGCATCTGCAGAGTTACTTATTGTTGTAAGACGTCTGCGTCTGCAGAGTTACTTATTATTGTAAGATGTCTGTATCTGTAAAGTTATTAGAAGTTTTGGGACGTGTGCGTCTACAGAGTTACTTATTGTTGTGGGATGTCTGCGTCTGCAGAGTTACTAATTGTTGTGAGATGTCTGTATCTGAAAAGTTATTTGAAATTTTGGGACGTCTGCGTCTGCAGAGTTACTTATTGTTGTGGGATGTCTGTGTCTGTGATGTTATTTAATTTTGTGGGACGTCTGTGTCTGCAAACTTACCTCCTGCAATTGTTTATGTTATAGCAGCTATAACTATTCCCTCACCAGCATTTCTTTGTCTCTCTTGAAGTTAATAAGACAAAACAACGCAGCTTCTCATGTTACCAGGAGCCGGCAAACCATAAACACCATTATCTTAAAGACTGAATGTTACAGCTGTTACAAATCTCTGACACTGAAGACTCCTTTTTAATGCAAACTTTCCTTAAGAAAACCACCATATAAAACAAATACAGCAACGCTGTAAAAAAAAATTAAACACTTCATGAATATATTAGCATATAATAAATTTAAGAATGCAGCAGAATACAGACATAAATGCAACCTATTTATAATCCTAAGACACTTTATTCAGCCGTGTAGTGGTGCTCTGGACTCCTGTGTCCTGTTTCAGCAGAGAGCTCATTGACATTCACACCGTCCCCTTTTTCCTTCTGATGGATTTTTCCATTTGCAGTGTTATTGATCACAGTTTGTAGTAAATGAGGTGGTCTCAGGACATTCGTGACAGATCCACAAGCCAAAACATCAAATTATGCTTTTTGCTTGATGGTGTGTTATTATTTGATATTTGTCTTAAGGTAAATATATTAATGAATGAATGAAGGTAAATTACTTGATTGATTGGTCGATTGATTGATTAATTAATTATTTAATTTAAAAAAACATGGTGGTGATGCTTTACATTAGGGCTCTTTTAAAAGTTATTCTCACTCCCAGCCTTGGGAGTGATCCCATGTGGGATTAGTTATTAGTTATACACTAAAGGGCCAGAAAAAAAAAAAAAACTAGTACACTACTGTGATACTTGGTAGGAGCATAGAAACTCCTGCAGAACAGTCAACAGTTCTGAGATCAGGTGACATGTGACCTGTTAGAGATGCTTGTAGATGTACCAGGGGTCCCATGCAATGGCAGATAAAAAAAACAGGGCAGCTGTGGCCTAGTGGTTAGGGAAGCATTCTCGTGACCAGAAGGCTCAGGGCATGACATGACTGAGGTGCCCCTGAGCAAGGCACCTAACTCCCCCAACTGCTCTCCGGGTGCTGTGGTTTGGGGCTGCCCCTCGCTCTGGGCAAGTGTGTTCACTGCCCCCTAGTGTTCACTGGTGTGTGTTTCACTGCGCGGATGGGTTACATGCAGAGGTCACATTACTCTGTGTGCAAACACTGTAGGCAAATAGTTCACTTTCATCCTTCAACCTCAAGCCGCCACCAATTTTTTCAGCATATTTGTCACATTTTTACAAAAATTACCTAATGCTTACTTAATATTAACATGATTAACTAATATAATTAATTATTATTCAATTCATTACACCATAAATAACATTTACAATGTGAGCGTCAAACCCCTCTGGTTCACAATCCCTTTTTTTTTTAACCCCAATTAGATACGACCAGCCAAACAATCCTTCCACATTACCATCTCAAACGAGTTCCTTAAGAACCCAAAGCTTTAACCACCTTCCGTTCAGTCCATCAAAGCCAGAAATACCTTCCTTTCAGTCCGAGCTCTTATTAAGTTAAGTAACTGTTTGGAGTCATAGGGGAGACACTTAAACTCCTTACAGACTGAAGCCACCTGCTGATTAGTTTCCCTTCAGGCGGCCATTTTTAAACCTCACCACCGTCCAATGAATGGATTCCTCAGAATGCCGTGTCGCGGGGATCATCCACATCGTGTCGAAGCTATGAGATAAAAAACAAAGCAGCATTTGAGTCGATAATCTTTCTGCAGTGCACGCTGAGCGCTGTCTTTCCAGAGAGCCATGGGGTAGCGAACTCCAGAAATCCAGGACTCCAAAGGTATGGGGAATTAGTGGAGAATTAATCTATCCCAAGATCCCCGAGTGAGACCGGGTGCAGAGCAGATGTCGGGGGTAGACTATTTTGCAAGCATGCACCCGTTCAAATGCCAGGTTCTTTTTTTTTTTTTTAGCAATGTGCACCTTTAGCTGCTCTCCAATGGTAATTAGCTGTAATGTGGCTTTGGTGATAAAAGTTCCACAGCGTGCCCTTGCTTCCGGCATAATCCACCTACTCGTTGGTTAATCGGTTTCATGACCAGACGGCCGCAGTCGATTTCAGCAGCACACACATATGCACGCACACGAACGCACACACACACACGCGGTTATCAGGTAATAAAATCAAACATTTCACTCTGTTGGGTTTGTTATCAGTGCTGCAGATCAGCAGCATATTAAAGCGACTCAGTAAGAAAAGCAGAGAGGGAGATAAAGATAACATGAGCTTTCTTATGATATCATACAGATGCTTTCACACCTATGAGCCTATTTCCAGAGAGTTCTGGTTTGTGTTCACACTGCACAGAGAGTAATTTTACCAAAACAACAACAATAAGAACAAAACATGGATTTAGGAATAAGTATTACAGAAAACAGCCTTGTCAAACACTGATTAGAAATTTTGTAAAAATAATCAGAGCACGAAAAAAATAAAAATAAAACATGGAGCCGCTGCTATATAAATCGTTCAGTCGTTCAACAAATAGATAAGTGACGAGATTAAAACATTTTTGTTATGAGTGTATACGAGGACACTTGTAGATTTGAGGCTGCACACACTCACAGGTGTGTGTTTTAACCCTTAAACAGACAGGAGCTGAAAATGAGTCATAAAAAAACACTTTATTGATACTGTGCCCAAGTAAAACATTTCCAACAAAAGAAAAAAAAAACTTTTTAAATGTGTTGTGCATTTCAAATTTAATGAGTTAAATCTCCCAGGATATGTTGCCCTATTAACCCTTGTGTTAGTGGTTGGTGTGGTACAGCGGTAACATCATGGGTTCAATTCCCGGTCTGGGCAGCCAGTCTGTGCTACACCAATAAGGGTCCTACACCAAGACTCCTAACACTACATTGTCCTACCTGTAATACCAGTAACCTTGTAAGTCGCTCTGGATAAGAGTGTCTGCCAAATGCCGTAAATGTAAATGTAAAATGTTTTAGAAAGCTGCCTATATGTTTATTATTAGCGGGTCAAATTTGACCCGATTTAAATCAGCCTGAAAATACTGAAAAACAATAATTATTATCCAATGTTGTTTCTCACCTCATAGCGAACTTAGTATGTATTTAAATCCATGTAAACACTGTATTAAATTTTATTTTTGTTAGATCCGTACATTTTTCATTCCACAATAAAAGGTTTTCAATAATAATAAAAAAAAAACTGTTTAAATTCACTGTAGTAGTTTCCTATAGTGAAGAAAAGGGTGTGGATATTATCTGAGTCTGATCAGAGCACACGGACCAAAAACTGCTTTTGTTTTTATCTGTTTTATCTATTATCTGTGCTGTTACAGGTCAATTTTGTCCCGTATAAATAGGAAAAAGACAAAAAGTCCTTTCTTTTTCATAAAACCAACTTTATTTTACTCAGAATAGCTGAAAATTGAATGCTGAAAACCAATTGTGTGTGTGTGTGTGTGTGTGTGTGTGTGTGTGTGTGTGTGTGTGTGTGTGTGAACCATACACTGAACATTGAAAAACAATTTTGTGTGTGTGTGTGTGTGTGTGTGTGTGTCAATATTCCGAAGAAAAAGTTTGTGTTTTAGAGGGAGAGGGGGGGTAGGGGGTGGGATTCTCTCTCTCTCTCTCTCTCTCTCTCTCTCTTTGTCTGTCTGTCTGTGTGTGTGGTTGGGCATTTGAACCATATATGTGCCACAGAGCAACCCACCCCTTTTTATGTGCTGTATGCAACAGTCAGTATCTTATGCCATGTCATATTTAACCCATAACACCACAAAGGTCACTTTTTTAGAGACATTCAGAATTAATTTAGACTAAAATGATTAAAAAAAAAAATATTTTAGTGTGTTAAAATAGCTGATCTGAGGATATCATAAAATCTTCTTTGGATACAGAAAAGAAAATGATACTTTTAACATACCTGAACTTAAAAACGGGTTAAACTTGACCCAAACATAACATAAGGGTTAAAATGTACAACGATTAAAAAATAGAAAATATTTCGAAGTTTTATTTTATAAAGAGAAGTGATACATTCATGTCATGTTTATCACACACACTAGTTTTTAAACTGATTTGATCAGATTTATCAGAATGAAGGCCTACCACAACCATCAGTCCCATAAATCCAGTTATACCCAGTCACTTTTCTCAGACGTGTGTGCGTGCGCTTTTCTCAGTGATGATGCACTGATGAGGGCTACGCTTCTGACAGGAGACAATCGTCTGGCCATCTGAGTAGAACCCACATCTTGTATTGTCAATAAAAATTGGGATGTGATCCATTTGATGATACTGAACATCAGAGCCGGCCCGAGGCATACTCGAAATGCGCGTCTGCTTAGGGCCCCTACGCCACCAGGGGGCCGCCAAGAGCACCAAGATATCATGATAAAAAATATATATATATTTAAAAAATAACATTGAATAATACAATGAAATGGTTTTACACAGGTAAAATGGATTATTATATTTATTTCTTTTCATAGTTGGCACACCTATATATAGGTTAATCTGTTGCTGCTGTTGGCTGCTGCCACTGTTGGGCAAACGCAAATATGCACCACTTGGGTGGACGATAAAAGCCCGGGCACTTCAGCGTATTGCACAATATCTCTCTCGGGGCAAATCGCTCTAAGAAAATAAAATAAAATTAAAATAAATCAATAAAAAAAATAAAAACAGCTCAAGTTTTAGGCCTTACACTTCTTTTTTGTTTTGTTTTTTCTGGCGCAGAGAGAAAGGTAATTGAGCGATATGCATAGGTAGTCGGAGGGGGTATGGGGGGGCCTCAAATGAAAATCTGCTTAGGGCCCCATAAAGGCTTGGGCCGTCCCTGCTGAACATCATCTATGGGTCTTGGGGTTGTTGGTTTTTGGATTCATGTGATAGGCAAAACCTCCTCCCTTTCCTTGGATAGCCTTCAGTTCATTTTTCCTCCATGGATGCAACCTCTATTTTGAACATCTTGATTTTTTAATTAATTAATTAATTAATTATTATTATTTCCGTTATTATTATTATTATTATTTATTTATTTTTTTTATTTTTTTTTGGGGGGGGGCGTTTTGGCATTACAGCAGCTCAGATTTTCTCTGAATAAAAGACACATAAGACACAAATACATGAACCTAAAGGCTTAAATACTCAGACTAAAGCGTGGGATAAACTCAAAACAGGTGAATACAATTAACAGACACAACTTATATTAATATGACTGGGAATGGGTGGGAACTGAATTGTCTGGCATAGGGCGGCCAACTTTCTTGGCCACTGTTGCTGTAGGGAATTAAGTCCTAACACTTCTGTGTATTGCATTTGGTACCTAATGTTGCGAAAGCTCTCAGAGGCATGTTAGGGGATGTAAGGGCAGATTTATTAAACAGTAAACATGCAATCGATGTAAGAAGTAAAGCGTGAGATTCATAGACCACACTGGACCACAGAGGAATTTGACCTCCATTTACTATTGTGCAGTAAAACACACAGTAGTGAACACACCAGGGGTAGTGAACACAATTGCCCGGAGTGTTAGGCAACACTTTCCATGGTCCTAAGGGAGCAGTTGGGGGTTAGGTGCCTTGCGTAAGGTCACTTTAGTCAGACAGGTCAGTAATCAGCAAACACAATATTAAATGCTAGACTCTGTAAATTGGTCTGAGCACTTATCAATCTGATACTTTTTAAATAAAGGACAGAAACTAAGAGACATGGGATAAACTGGAAATGTGAAAAATGTTTGGAGATAACCAAAGGGCAAAAACAGTCCATAAATAAAGTCCATAAATAAGGGGACTGAGACTGGGTGGGAAGCAAAGTAGCATGGCTGACCATGACCGAGGTTTGTGGGAACTGTAGTTATAAGCAACTGTGGCATGAAAGGGATATGGGAGGGGAAATACCTGACACCTAATAGTATTTTAGAAGTTATGGACTGTTTAATATGGGCAAAAAATTGGGACATAAAGAAAGCATGGAGTCATGGAGTCGTCTTTGGAATTTTTGGGATTCTTCTAGCACAGAAATAAAATGTATAATCTACGTATACTCATACAAATACTTATCCTGGTCCAATAATTTGGACATCTCCACAGATAGACCTTGAATAAATGATTGTATAATGGTGAAGGTTTGCAGAGAGCTTCATCTCCTGAAATGCAAATGTGTGATTTTCAGCTTCTTGGTCTGGCTCGTTTCCACTGGAACAAAGTCAGCTCGAAATGTGTGGGCACTTTTGGCAAACGTTTATCCAGATAGTTATGGCGTCGAGCAGAGGGAGGCTGTCGATGATGTGTGATACTGGATGCTGGCAGGAGGGTCGTATTAGAAAGAAAGAAGAAGAAAAAAATGTTGGGAGAGAAAAAGGTCTAAATATGGATCAGGAAGTAGGAGTTGAGTTTCGCTGTGATGCGAGTCTGTGATGCGAGTCTGTTCTCACACATGAATCGCTGCAGGAGGCAAACGGCTAACGTGTTTGACATTTGTGAACCGAGACAGAAAATGGACATAAGTATATAATATGTACTTAAATAATACGTAGTAAATAGTTACAATATTTCTCCACATCTCATATTTCTATGGGTGTATATTAGACAGCAAGTGAACAGTCAGTTCACTTTTGAGGTGTTGGAAACAGGAAAAATGTGCAAGTGAAAAGGATCTGATTGACCAGATTGTGATGGTTAGATAAGAGGGTCAGACCATATCCAAAACAGCAGGTCTTGTGAGATGTGTCCTAGAAATTTATTGTTCAGTACCTACCAAAAGTGGTCCAAGGAAGGACAAATGGTGAAGCGGAAGCAAAGGCACAAGCACCCAAGGCTCAGTCATGTGCTTGAGGGGTCCTGTAAAAAAACGATTCTTTAAAGAATCGCGATTTCTAGTCCTGAGAAAAATGCCCCAAAATCTCTGTTAAAATGCGTTTAAGTTTTATTTTTTAACACTCCTACTCCCAAGCGTACTGCACATCGCATTACATGTCCACTCGGCCACTGTAGAAGAGGGCCGTCTAGGCCACCGTACAGCAAGCTAGTTAACTAGCTCCCTTGCTAGCGGACTAGCGCACTATGACTATAAAATCCGTATTGTATTTTCAGTTAAAGGTTAATGCACTGTTGTAAAATGAAGTCTATGTTTACTTTTGTATTATTATATTTTGAGTTATTTGTTCATTGATTGATTTTAAATTTTTACATTTTTTTAAACTTTTATTATTATTTAAGAAAAAGCCAGACAGCTAAACAAATCTAATACTGGTCATTTAAGTTATAGAATTTTATCACAATCTAATTTTGGTATAAAAAGATTTGGTACAGTAGGAAAGGACAGTTCTCTTGTTTACATTGTATTTTCATCTTGTCAATCACATAATTTAAACTGTATCAGTGTCTGGCAATTTGATCGATTCTGATTTTTGGGTCAAGATTTGATTCAGAATTGATTTTTAATCTATTGGGTGTGGTACAGTGGTAGCATCATTGGCTCCCATGTGATAGACCTGGATTGATTCTTGGTCTGTGTTACACCAATAATGGTCCTTGGGCAAGACTCCTAAAACTGCGTTGGCCTACATGGAATACCAATAAGCTTGTATATTGTAGGTTGGCATTAGCCTGCAGTTTAACCTCCTATTACATCCGAACCCAAAAGTGTGAAATGACTGGATTCCTTAAAAACGATACACACAGTTTCTCTAGGAAAATCAGTTCTATAGCTCTACTTGACAGCCTTTATACCAGAAAAAGGTCCTCCATCAGGCATGGACTGAACTACCTTGCAAAAATATTCTGTAGACAATGAACACTGCACTTTCTGCTGAACGGTCCGCAATTCTGTTGTATTCTAGGGTGTAGGATTTCTGTGTTCCACAGTGTTTTGTATGGCATCTCGGATGTGTTTAATCATGTTGAGATCTGGTGACTTGGGTGTGAAAGGCAAAAACCCAAACTCACACGAGTGTTCCTCTAACCATAATTTGGCTTCTCTAGAAGTGTGTGGTGGTGCATCGTCCTGTTGGAGGAGGCCAAACTTATGAGAATAATGCAGAACATGAACAGGTGTAACTCAGTGTAACACATATCGTTCACCTGTCAGAGACATCTGTAGATGTACCAGGGGTCCCATGAATGCCAGCTTGTCTGCACCAATTTTTCTGCCACTTTAGTGTACATCTCACCCAGAGGCGACTTGCTCACAGGATACATCTGTGAATAGCGTCAACATACAAACGTGAGGAAAACACGACGAGAGATCATAGCTTTGAATCAGCACAGGAACAACAGTTTGCTTATTTCCTTTAGGCGTGCCGAGTTTACAGTCAAAGAGTTTGACAGATTCGCCATACAGGATGTTTTATCCGCAGACAAAAGTCTCATTACAGGAAAAATCCGACAGGCTCTGGGGCTCGGCTACTTACCGCTGTCAAGGTCCTGTGAAAACACAAAGCCTATCAAAGTAAATAATACATGAAAGCCCATGTGGTGAAGGAGCTGAATTCACTTTCATCAGAGGTTTGGCGAGTTAATTTGCTGTTCTCTGAAAATAATACGAAAAAAAAACCATAGACCTCATCATGTGGAAGAAGTTCCTGCTCCAGCAGGAAGTCAGAAACAAGATGAGTGGCACCCGGGCTCCTCCCTCCCTCCTCTTCAACTTAATTGTACGTTTGGTCCGTAGCTTCCTCTCCTCATATTTTCATCGCGAGTGCTTTCAGACATGCTACGTATTTTTAGCACGTAACCCGCTGTGCTCTCCTATTTGGTTGCCATGGCCACAGTGAATTAGAGGCAGAGTGGCTCGCTAGCGGTTCTCATGGAGAGGAAAAGTGAAAAGGCGCTAACGTACAGCGGGAAGTCAGAAACGCGGTGAGTGCCACTCGGCCCTGAAGGAAAGCGCTCGTAGCTTCACAAGAGGAGCAGATTTATGGAGGCTCTCAAAGCCACAGCTGACGTTCACGCCAGGGCCAGCCGTTTTCCTTTTCCCCCTCGACCTCGGTTGTTTAAGGTCATCATGACGCCGGACTGTGACGATTCAAGGAACAAATTATGACGTGAAGTTGGAGGGCAGGTGGTATCAATGTTTATGTTTCATTTGAAAAATATGTTTAGATTAATGTTAAAGATTAACATTTGAACTTTTATTATGTTTTTCCATAAAAAGTGGATTTATGATGAAAACAATGAAAGCAATAGGTCAATTTTAGAGGAATAAGTGGGAATATATATATATATATATATATATATATATATAAGTTCATATATATATTATTAGTTCATGTTGAGGCTTGTCGCGCGCTGCTTCAGTAACAGTAAGGCTGCGTCCGAAATCGCGTACTCAAGCATTACATACTGAATTCGAAGCAGTGTTCACTGTTTTACTGTTAAAGCAGTTCGCAATTCCAGTATGCAAGCGAACAGTATGCACAGCCTCGGATGCACTAGATCCGTCATACAGAAGTGTGTGATTTCGGACGCAGCCTAAGTTTGAGTGATGGTGAAAGATCTGTTAAACAGGAAGTTTCATTTCATTTGTGTTTTGT
>JAOVVF010000025.1:2768111-2778307 GCA_028565595.1 Duopalatinus emarginatus | reverse complement strand
GGGCAATTTAGACTGACCAATCAATCAAACGTGCATGTCTTTGGACTGTGGGAAGAAACCGGAGTACCCAGAGGAAACCTACACAAGCACAGGGAGAACATACAAATTCCACACAGAGCGACCCGGACTGGGAATCAAATCCGCAACAGCGCAAACCACTGCACCACAGTGCTGTACCCGAGTTAGGTAAATTAGGAGTGTGTGTGTGTGTGTGTGTGTGTGAGTGTGTGTGTGTGGCTCAACAGAATATGATTGAAGTGCCTGTGAGCATAGCAGCCAATCACCCAGCTGCTCCCTGGGCACAGTGGAAAGTTGCCCATCGCTGCTTCAGACAAGTGTATTTGAAAAATATTTGAAAGTTTTTCCTTTATTAATTAATATATATATATATTTCTATATATAAGTTCTCGTTAGTGTATACGATTATTCATTACTTTTTTTCTTGCATGTTTTTATTTTTTTATTTTCATAGTCATCAAAGTCTTTTTTTAAACAAATGGCTTTTCATTAATTATTTTTTTCTTTTCATTTGTGCGTCTCAAAGAATAAAAAAAAAAACTGAAACTGAAACAAATCCACAATGTTCATATCAAAGACTATTCATGACTATTTATTAAAATCAATTTTAATGCCTGTTTACTCGACTCCCCAGCTCTTTGCATCATGGTGTGTCTAATTGCTACCTCATGAAGTCCCAGGAAGAGCCTCGGCTCCGACAGGAAATGTGGTGAATTTAGCCAATATCCAGAGCTTTAAAGTGGAGATTCTGGCAGATCCTATCATGAAGGGCTGAGGGGGGGAAAATAGTCTGGAATAAGTTGTTTAGCATGTAATAATAGCTAATGTAAACCTCATGCTGATTGATGCAAGAAGAACACACACACACACACACACGCATAAAGGCCTGGCATTGCGGTGGAAGGAAACCGGTGGATTATTTAGTGAAGCATGGCGTGAGATGGTTCTTCTAATCTGATGCGCTACGTCATCGTAACCTGAGACGGATCACGTTGCCTGGTGTGAAATATTTCCGAAAGGTTTTCCGCCGGTACTTGTGTTTCAAGGACAAGTTCAAAACGGAGCCGTTGGAGGATTTTTTACACATTTTAGACCCTTACAGAAAGTCCTGAGTTTTGTCGTTCATTTTTATTTAGCTGTAAGTCAAAAAATGACCCAAAACAGGTCATGCTTTGCTAAACATACACCAGATTGTGGTGCTGGATGGGTTATAACTCCTGATTCCTGATTGGGTTTAACACAGTGACACATTCTCTAACTTAATTCGATCAGTGCTTGGTATTTTGATTCAATGCCAGAGTATGTCTATGTGTGTGTGTGTGTGTGTGTGTGTGTGTGTGTGTGTGTGTGTAAATGTTAGCACCATGGTGTCCACAGCCACACCTACATCATTCAAGGTTCAAAACTGGAGCTCAGGCCTAATGTTAGTTTTATATCTACCTACATGCTTCATTATATAGCCAGGGGTTGAACTGAGCCGCTCAATTGAATTCACATATACTCGTCAATGTCAGCAGAGGGCGCTCAAACTCACCACACTGATTTAACCGCCGGCCTAAACAGCCACAAAACAGCCCTGGTGGAGTCCATCGAGTCATGGAGTCCGCAGGTCGTCTGAATGTGTGTTGTTGTATCTGGCACCCAGCCTTGTGTCTGGAAGGTCCCTTGTACTGACAAGAAACGACTGAAACGCTGCTAAGCAAGGCACCGGGTAAGTGTATTCACTGCCCCCTAGTGTATGCGTTCATTAGTGTCTGCGGAGGTCAAATCCCCTTTGTGTGTACAAGCACACTGGTCAATAAGTTCACTTCAATTCACTTTTCATGTTCTGTTAGGTTGGACCTGGCAGGCTGGCCATAACCTACCTAATCACATCAGTGTGTCTTGAATGCCCATAACCCTGCCACTGGTTCATGGGTTATCCTTCTTTTAACCATTTTGGTAGGTACTAACCACTATATAACTGGGACACACCCACAAAACCCGCTGATTTGGAGATGCTCCGACCAAGAAGTCTAGCTATACAATATGGCATGTCCTGTCTCATATCCTTACTGTTGCCCATATTTCCTGCATCTAGCACATCAACTTTGATAAGACAATGGCTGCATCTAAAATCGCATACTCAAGCAAAGTACGTCAAGTATGCAAGCGTCGAGTAAGCGCAACCTCGGATACACTAAATCCATCATCTTACCAATGTCATGTGACGCATCATGTCACGTCACAGTCGTTTTTTTTTTAACCCCAAATGTACTAACCTTTAACCTCAGAACAAATTTTTAATACAGTAATTATTTAAAAAAAAAAGTTTTTATATTGCTCCTCTTCAGTTTCAAACGTCTCCGCTGCTCGGATTGCATTATGGGATAGAACAGTGTGCTCTGTTCACATACTTCAAAATGTCTCCTAATGCAGAGGTCATCTGAGAACTTTTCGCATACTGCTTGATGCATATTGTACATTCGGACGCGCTAGTCATTCTCGCGTACTGCATTCGGACTCAGACAATCATCATTATTGTCCTCCTCGCAGTGGTTTTAATGTTATGGCTGATATATGGTATAGGTTCAAATGCATAAACAATAATGACTAGTGACAAAATGCTGCATTACAGTAAAACTACTTTTGTGTTAAGTGCAAGTGATCTATTTGCCTATTGTGTTTGCACACAGAAGAATGTGACCTCTGCATTTAACCCATCCATGCTGTGAACACTAGGGGGCAGTGAACACACTTGCCCAGAGCAAAGGGGCAGCCCCAAACCATGGCACCACGGCAGAGTTAGGTGCCTTCCTCAAGTGCACCACAGTCGTGTTTTGCCCTGTGCTGTGATCGAACCCAGGACCTTCCAGTCACTAGACCGGTTCTTAAAACCGGGAGAATCCAGTCCCAATGCTCTTCTCTGAAGCTTGCCAAAGAGAATGTGCGCGTCTGATCTGTTTTTGTGTTTGTATCCATTGTGTGTAATGTATTCATATATAGATACACCCCTATGCAGTTTATATACAGAGCTTATGTAACACCGGTCTTGTTTTTTTTTTTTTTTTTGTGTGTGTGTGTGTGTGTGTGTGTGTGT
The DNA here is from genome assembly GCA_028565595.1 of Duopalatinus emarginatus. Classification (NCBI taxonomy): domain Eukaryota; kingdom Metazoa; phylum Chordata; class Actinopteri; order Siluriformes; family Pimelodidae; genus Duopalatinus; species Duopalatinus emarginatus. Next base: position 2,775,210 of record JAOVVF010000025.1, on the reverse strand, counting down.
GTTTTGTCTTCACTGTTAGGTGTATTTTATGTATGAGCGTATGACATAATGGTCTTTCAGTCTCGTTGAACCGAATATGTAAACACAGCACGTTCAGCTTGAAAAAATTATGAGTCAGCCCGCAGAAACTGCGCTTTTCCTTATCTAATATTAATCCACGACGGTATCAGCATAGGGTCGTTCTTCTTTAGCCTAATTATCATGTCACTGCATCATGTATAAGGGTTTGGTTTTTATTTCCCAACGGCTAGAAACACAAGAAAAAAAATGCAGAGCCAGGCTGCAATTTATGTAAAAACGGGCGAACGTGGAGAATGGCTTTCTTGCAACAACAGCAATACGCATTAACGCTAAAGCATTACACCTTTCATTTGCACCGCGGACACAGGCGGGTAATTGGGGCCTAGTGACACAAGTGCTCAAGTTTCAGATGCCCAAGGAGCAGCTAAAGATCTAACTAGCAAATGAAGGGAGAAAAATCAATAGCATGCAAAAACAACTACGTGCATAAACACCGGAAAGAGTGCAGAAAGTCCACACCAGAAAAAAAAAATTAATATGCTCAAATAGGCACTTTAGAGTATACCAAAATCTCAGACTCCTAATAGACTCCTAACAAGGGATAGACAACACAGACATAACAACACAGACCCCTAATAAGGACTTCCTAGGATCTTAAAGCTAGTTTCTAAGTACAAGGAGATTAAAGAAAAGGACGAGGTTATACAAGTACAAGTCATTTTAAATTGTCTGTTATTTGTACTGGATTACAGACGAGCCTGTGCGAAATGAAAGTGAAAGTGAACTGTTTGCGTACTGTGCTTGCACACAGAGAAATGTCACCTCTACATTTAACCCATCCGTGCAGTGAAACGCACACACACACAAGTGAACACTAGGAGGCTTGTAAACACACTTGCCCTGAGCGGGGGGCAGCCCCAAACCACAGCACCCAGGGAGCAGTTGAGGGAGTTAGGTGTCTTGCTCAAGGGCACCTAAGTTGTGTCTTGGCCTGGACGGGGATCGAACCCATGATCTTCCGGTCACGAGACGGCCATGGGACCCTGGTACGTCTACAAACGTCTTACACCAGTTCATGTCCTGCATTCATTCTGATGAGTTTGGCCTCTTTCAACAGGACAGCCGACCGCCACACACATCCATAGACGCCAAATTATAGTTAGAGGAACACTTATCTAAGTCACACCTAAGTCACCAGATCTCAACGTTTTTAAACTAGTCTAAGACACACTGACATCCTACACCTCAGAATACGACAGAATTGTGGACCGTTCTGCAGGAAATACAGTGTTCATTGCCTAGAGGATATTTCCGCAAGCTCATGAAGTCCAGGCCCCATGGGGGACCTAATCCAACCTTCTGACTGACTGTGTTCTAGGCCACCTGTCAGGACTACAAACACCCAGCAGCCCCGGCAAGCCATGTAATGTACCACAGACTGTTGCTTTGTTCAAAACTGTGCCCGATTCACTATCCTCTGCATGTGAAAATCCAAAACACTATACCGTGAACTGTTATAGGGAACAGAATTCCACAACATAGCGAACAATTTCAGATACCTCGTTACATCTGAGAGCTCAGTGCTGTATAACAGCGGAGTGTGTCGAACCAAACAAAATGATGGATTATGGGTATTTCAGGTTCGTTTATCTGCACACTATATACTATGGTGCATTGTGGACTGAAAATTGGACACTAGGTTTTCAGACACCACTACAAAACGGTGGAAGCGCAAAATAGTGCACTATATAGTGAACAGGGCACAGATCCAGACACAACAGTAGTGTGATTGTAAATAATCCCCTGATATATGACATTTTTACTAGGAAATTCATTTATTCACGAAGTCTGATGTTTGTTGAATGTTCCTTGGTGGACATTAACTGACTGATGATGATGATGATGATGATGACGAAGAACATCATGCTAGGTTACCTAGATTTTAATAACACATTTAACAGGAGCTACAATAGAGTTTCACTCCATTCACTCCAATGCTAACTTCCATTTCCCCCACTGTCACACCAACTAGCTGCCTATGTACTGCCTAGTGTGAGTGATTTGTCTGTTGTTAAACCTGTTAGCTGGATTTCCACTTACACAGCTCGACAATTTTGGACACCATTATATGTGTCAGCTCACTGCTGTGCATGTGCAGAAATCTTCAAATTGAACAATGCAATGCATTATGGGTATTCCAAGTCCATTTAGTGTACATCTGCACAATATATATATTTCGGTGCATTGTGGGATTGTTACAGTGCACTGAAAATTAGGCAGTATGATTTCGGGCCCCACTACAAAACGGCAGAACAACCAAAAGTAGTGCACTATATAGTGAATAGGGCACAGTTTGGAACACAGCATGAGACTGTTTTAATGTTGCTCCGATTGTTTGCACCTGCCTCAAGTATAGTCATTTTTCAGTCTATGTATCTAATCTGCTTTGTATCAGTATTGCTAAGTTCCAGCGTGCGTTTCCGCGTGTTCATCTGTTTGCTAAGTCCTTGTCAAAGTTCTGGTGTTTTGGTGGAAATTCATTTTGCGTTTGTTTAACGAAGTCCTGCACTTGCATCTGGATACTGACTAGCAAGCTTCCATGCCAACATCTCATATTTGTGTGCTATTTTTTATTCTGAAAAGAAAGTGTTATATAAAATTTTGAAAAAAGTGTCTAGTGTGATTAGTGTGAGTCCTTAATGCTAATTGAGAACACAGAGTGATTTTAGCTGATTTCCAGTTTACAAGCTTTCTGATTTTTATTCATTTTAACCATCTCTATTCTAAAAACATATAATGTCCTCCATGCCCTCCAGAAATATTCATGTCCGTAATGACAGGGTTAACAAAGAAAAAAAAAAAATCCAGCAATCAGCCATAACATTACAACCATCTGCCTAAACACCTCTGACCTGTCGAGGCCTGGACTCCACGAGACCTTTAAAGGACCAAGATATCAGCAACAGATCCTCCTGTGTGATCGATCGAGACAGTCTACATCACCCGTACATGCACATCAGTAAGCCTCGGGTGCTCATGACCCTGTTGCCGGTTCACCGGCTGTCCTTTCTTTGACCATTCTGACCCCACAAGACAAGGAGTTTTGAAGATGTTTTAACCCAGTCATCCACAATTTGGCCCCAAAGGGCGCAGATCATAACATCTTTCCTGCTTCCAACACATTGGATGTGAGAACTGACTGTTCACTTGCTTTCTAGTATATGCCACCCCTTGACAGATGCTTGGGGCAGCCGTGGCCCAGTGGGTAGGGAACCGGTTCCATGACCCGAAGGTCATGGGTTTGATCCCTGCACAGGGCAAGACATGACGGAAGTGACCTTAAGCCCAAGGCATCTAACTGCTCTCTGGGCACTGTGGTTGGGGGCTGCCCCCCTGCTCCAGGCAAGTGTATTCACTGCCCCCTAGTGTTCACTGGTGTGTGTGTGATTCACTGCACTGATGGGATAAATGCGAGGTCACATTCCTCTGTGTGCAAGCACAGTAGGCAAATAGTCCATTTCTACTTTCATTGTAATGAGATAATGAATGTTATTCAGTTCTTCTGTCAAATGGTTTCATGGTTTTAATGTCATGGCTGATCAGTGTGTACTTTTGATACACTATATCGCCAAAACTATTTACTCGACCAATTAAATCATGATGGAATTCAGGTGTTTCAATCACTTCCATGGTCACAGGTGCATAAAACTATTCACCCAGGCATGCAGACTGCTTCTACAAACATTTGTGAATGAATGGGTCGCTATCAGGACCTCAGCGAATTCCAGCATGGCACCGTGATAGGATGCCACCTGTGCAGGCGTGAAATTTTCTCACTATTAATTTTCCACAGTCAAACGTCAGTGGTATTATAAGAATGTGAAAGCTATTGGGGACGACAGCAACTCAGCCACAAAGTGGCAGACCACATAAAACGACAGAGCTACAGACCTTCATGTGGTGTTCATGTGGCCTTCAGATTAGCTCAAGAACAGAGCGTAGATAGATTCATGGAATGGGACTCCATGGCCGAGCAGCTGCATCCAAGACTTACATCAGCAAGCGCAATGCAAAGCGTCAGATGTAGTGGTGTAAAGCATGCGGCGACTGGACTCTGGAGCGTGTTCTCTGGAGTGATGAATCACGCCTCTCCATCTGGCAATCTGATCCGGTTGCCAGGAGAACGGTACTTGACAGACTGCATTGTGCCAAGTGTAAAGTTTGGTGGAGGGGGGATTATGGTGTGTTAAAAATTCCCATAAAAACACTGCTAAGCCTTAGGGAAAGCATTCCCAGAAAAGTTAAAGCTGTTAAAGGCCGACATCATTTTAAACCCTAAGGATTAGAAATGGGATGTCATTCATTTCATATGCGTGTGAAGGCAGACGAGCGAATACTTTTGCCAATGTAGTCTATAATCATTGTAAAGTGTTTAAGGCTGGAAACTGCACAGAACAAGTGGAGCAGATTCAGGATGAACCAGACAGAAGTAGTCTGACTGTGCAAATTGCCTACAAGGTAGATCATTAATAGGAGCATATTAATAGTCAGTTTATATTTTGAATATGTTCATCCAACCTAAAGCTCAGAGCAGATACCGAAATCTCAGTGGAGCTCGAGCTACGTGAAATCCAGACCACACCGGCATGCTCAGAGGCCAAAAAAACCACCATTAGCGACCAAGGTGGTTAGCATAATTTCCCAGAGTGTAATTTGTCTCCTCAAAGCGTTGCAATACCTCACACCCAGGTCTGGTGCTAAATATACTCAAAAGGCCCCGCGGTAAACAAATCGCAGTGCAAAAAAAATGAATAAATAAAAATAAAAAAAAGGCATTAATAATTAGGTAGACGCGCGACTCGAAATGCGAAACTACCTGAAATAAATCTACATGAAAGTCATATACAAACTGCTCTATTTACATCCAGTCTCTTAAGAAAAATATTACACGGCTGGGAATACAGGAAATAAAGTGCTTACTGTAGGGTCCAGCCATCTCAGTGCAGAAACACTTTTTATCAAGGCTACATCTATAATTAACTACGAACACATCAGTGCCATTGTCATAATGCCTTCATAAGCCATTGTTAACATTTATATCATTACCTGTGAGTATACATATATCCTAACACTTGGTGTTATAACACATGGACAAAGTAAAATAACAAACCCAACTCTGCTTTGCATAGTGCATTATGCACTTATACACTTATACATAGCTCATGACACATCATGTCACTGTCAGTGACCTACACTCATATATAATATACACTAATCAGCCATGGCCTAGTGGTTAGGCAACCGGTCTCTTGACCAGAAGGTTATGGGTTTGATTCCCGTCCAGGGCAAGACATGACTGAGGTGCCCTTGAGCAAGCCACCTGACTCCCCCAACTGCTCCCCTGGTGCTGTGGTTTGGGGCTGCCATCCCCTCTGGGCAAGTGTGTTCACTGCCCCCTAGTGTTCACTGGTGTGTGTGTGTTTCACTGCACAGATAGGTTAAATGCGGAGGTCACATTCCTTCTGTGTGCAAGCACAGTAGGCAAATAGTTCACTTTCACTTTCATAACATTAAAAACATGCGCCTAATTAGGCATAGACTCCAGAAGAAGACCTCTGAAGGTGTTATGTGGGATGTGACACTATAGCAACAGATCCTTCTGTGGATCGTCTGTGGGATCGGACCAGACGGTCTAGTCTTCACCCCCAGTACACCAATCAGTGAGTCCTGGGCACCAATGACCCACCAATGTCACCGACTGGTCAGCCTTTTTTGCATACTGAGAACACCTGACATGACTTGAAGTTCCACCCCAGTCATCTATACACATCAAAGTCACCTTACACTTGCCCATTTTTCCTGCTTTCAACACATCAGCTTCAAGAACTGAATGTTTACTTGCTGCCTAATATATTTCACCCATTTACAGATGCCACTGAAATGGTTTCTAAACATACTGACCAATGAATATGTTTATTACCTGTGACAATGCAGTCATACAGCATGTTTCACATTGCTATAAATTCATTTATGACATTGTATGAGTCCATAGCAAGGTTTATAATGTAGTGTTTATAAGCAGTGTTTATAAGCAGTGTTTGATAGCTCATGAATGCCTTATAACAGATTGGTTGAAGAGCCAGAAAAACTGATACACCAGTCTAATACTTGGTAGGCCCACAAGTGTGTATAAATATACTTCCAGTATATCCCAGATGTGTTTGATAACACTGAGATCTGGTGACTCAGATGAGTGAGTCATTCTAACCATATTTTGGCAATTCTAGATGTGTGTGGTGGTCCATTGTCCTGTTGGAAGAGACCAAACCCATCCGAATTAACCCAGGACATGATCTGGTGTTATTCAGACACATAGCGTTGACGTAGATGTACCAGGGGTCCCTTTGAAAAACCATACCACCAGCCTATGTAGTTTGCATAGACTCCAGTGCTCCAGTACCACCAGTTCTTAGGCACTTCAGTGTATTTCAGTGTGAAAGTCATTCTTCGAAATTGTCGCAAGTTTATTTGCCAATAAAATGTCTCACGAACGCTGTGATGAATTATATTAGTAATTCATTAACCACTACTCACCGTACTATACACGTCAATATCGAATCTAACTAATTAACAGACTACAAATTAAAAGCAAGTGATCTGTGAACCTAATGTCTGATATGACTCGTATGATTTTTCATACATTTATTATGAATAAAACATAGTATGAGACCGAAACGAACAACAGACTCTGGTTTTTCGAGCGTGCAGCACGTAGAACGCGGCCACGCTTCCTTATCGACGTTTCCACAATGAAAGATCTGTTTATGAGATCGGATAATAACCGGCTGATAATTAGGACGAGTTCACAGAGTCGACTGTTATCCACTAAAGTTGTGTTTCACCTCCAGTTCTTTTTACCCCACAGGAGCCTTGGCATAATCTAGGCATGACCTCGGAGATGCCTTTGATAATTTGGCTGATTTTTTATGTAAGGGGGCCAACGTGCTGTGTTGTTCCATGCCTGTGCTCTCTCTCTCTCTCTCTCTCTCTCTCTCTCTCTCTCTCTCTCTCTCTTTCT
>JAOVVF010000025.1:2661933-2692522 GCA_028565595.1 Duopalatinus emarginatus | reverse complement strand
TGCGTATTAACTGTAAGCCTTTTTTTACCATCTCGTCAATTTCAGCTCAAATTTGCCAACTGAATAGGCTGGGGTATTGTTATATGCTATATATTTACAACAATATCAACACCTTCCTAAAATAATCACCAAACTCGTTTTTTTTTTAGTTTTTTTTTTATTACTTTTTCGGAAGTTGACAATATGTAATTATTTTTATTTATTTACACATATAAATATATAAATATTCCTCATTCTTTTTTTTTACTTATACTCAAATAGTTAGTAACATACTTCACATTTACAGCATTGGGCAGACGATGTTATCCAGATTGACGTACATTTATACAACTGATTCTATAATTGAGGGTTAAGTGCCTTGCACTAAGGGCTCAACATTTGCAGCTTAGTCTTAGTGGGATTTGAACTCAAGACCATCTGATCAGTCCACCATCTTAAACACTGAGCAACCGCTGCCTAAATTTAGTAATACATTTTAGTAATTTACTAAACAATACACTAAAATAATTAATAATAATAATAATAAAAAATAAGTTAAGTAATTAACTATAATAAAGTATAGGTTTTAGTTTGTTATTATTATTATTATTATTATTATTATTATTATTTTATTTAATATTTTATTTAATATTTCACGGTCCACATCCCTTTTCTACAGCGGATTCCACATTCATTAAGTTGTATTCAAACACACACCCACACACACACACCCACCCACCCACACACACGCACACACACGCACACACATTACCAGTAAAAGCCATTACCAATTTAGGCCTAGGTCTATCACCTCGAGCAATGTTGCACACACGCATACATGCATACATACAGACTTGTACACATGTCCCTGCACGCTAAGCTTTTATTTCATCAGGTACGAATTATACCGAATGAGTCGAACAGATTGATTCAGAGTAAACAGAGACCTCGGGGCTCTTTGGGCTTTAGAAATAAGCGCTGCTAACATACAGGAAGTGTTTGCCTTTGCTAATACATTTGATTGCCTTTAAAACTCTAAACATAGAACTGTTGTCATGTCTTGACATCAAATAAAGAAGGAATTGAAGGTCAAGGTTAAGGTTTCTGTACTGTTATTAAGTATTTGTTTAATAAAACCTCTTTCTGGCATTGCGTTCATTTATTTGTCATCATTTCTATAGTTTAGCATATACATTGTAAAACAGGTTTACATCATTTCTATTTTTTATTATAAAATCAGGAAGGATGCGAAAAATAGATAGCCGTTTCAGGCCATTGTCCTTACCTAAGCAGCCTCTTTAACAGATCAGCGAAGGATTACTCTTTACAGATTGTAACAGTTGTTACTATAGAAACAATTTATAACATCATTGTTATATTAAATGAAATACAAGTTATGTTCTTCTAATGTCAAGTATGTGCTCGGACCTCGTGACCTGCTATTAGAGACGAAGGGCTAAGCGCTAGCCGTGATTGTGCAGTCTTATAAGCCCCATGTCGCTGGGTGGTTTCGGGGTGCACGAGGTGTGTGGGGTTGCAGGACCGCTGTAGTTGGCTGCAGGAAATTCCTCCAATGGGCCGTCCACACACCTGCAAAAACATGCCGTGCCATTTCCACAGCACCTCGCGCTAACGCCCTGCTCTCCTGACGCTGGCACCAGGCCTGATTCTGCCAATCTTTCGGACCAAATTCACTCACACTTTCTCTTTTTCTCACGGAAACACATTCACACGCAACCGAGGTTGGGTGTCTGAGTGCTTGAGGTGTAATTCTAGTATGGAAACATAATTGAGTGCTCATTTTCTCTCTTTGTGTATGTGTGTGTGTGTGTATGGATTCTCTGGCTGCCAGTCAAACTTGAGTACATTTTTCTTTGGTAAAGGTTAGGAGCTTTAATCTGCCCTTAATCTTAGCAACCATATTTACTCTATCGTCTTCAATTAATATGTCCGCTAATGAAAATAGCAAGGATAGAAGCCACGATAAATAAATATGAAGCCCGTATGCTTGCAATTAGGCAGACATGCTTTTTGCGTCATAAACGTTGGCATTGAATGAAATGCTCGTTACGTCTTTGCGTCGAATCAATCTTGGCTTTCCAACATCTCTCGTTCTCCCCCTCACATGTTCTGTTATGTCTTTCTTCTCAAGGCCTTCTGCGACCAATTAGTATTTGGCTGCTTTGCTTTTCCTTTCTAAGGGCTCATTTTTCTCGCCGGCCAACACTTAGCTAGTCTCGTTGGCCGGACACCGACCCCTTTGATTTAGTTCTCATCCGGCAGTAGCAAGAGAGCAAAGAAAAGAGAGGGAGCAGGAGGGACTGCGATTCCCTCTGTGATATTTTATATCATGTGTTTTTCATTTCTCTCCTCAATCCCCCGCTGCAATCATCTATCATGCTTTATCTGTCTCACACTTGCTCTTGTTCTTCATCACTGGCCCTGGGGTCCTATGAAATCAGTGGTAGGACTTTTATCCAAGTTCTAAAAGAATTTCCACAAAATTGTTCAAAAGAAATGAAAGAATTTTAAAAGGTTATGGGGAGGGAAAACTGAGCAAGTTCAGGTAACAAGCCATGGTGCTAAATAGGTAGGTACTGAGGTAATGAGGGCTATGGGGAAAACTGAGCAAGTTAAGCTAACTAAAGCCATAATGCTAACTAGGAGTAATGAGCTAACCGGGGATATGGTGAATACTGAGTTAGCTTGGCTAACGCGACAATCCTAACCAGTTGTAATGAGGTAATAAGAGCTATGGGGTCAACTGAGTAAGTCAAAGTAACAAACCAGAGCCACTGAGCTAAATAGGAATACTGAGCTAACTGGGAATATGGTGAACACTGAGCTAGCTGAGCTAACGCATATAAGCCATGATGCTAACTAGGTGTAATGAGGTAATAAATGCTATATGGAAAAATTAGCAAGTTAAGGTTTTTTTTAATGCAAAAATCATTATGCTTACTAGGAGTATTGAGGTAATGAGGGACATGTGGAAAACTAGCTAGCTAAGCTAACCCACAGAGGCCATGAGGTGAATTAGGAGTACTGGTGTACTGAGGGAGATTTGGAAAACTGAACAAGTGAGGGCAACAAACAAGTCATTATGCTAACTAGGGGTAATGAGGTAATGAAAACTATAGGGGAAACTACTTACTATAGAGAGCTATAGGAAAAAAAAAAACTTACACAAGCTAGTTCACTCAGGACCCCTCAATACTGAGCTCAATTGTCAATCTGAAGCTGATTTCAGTTCCTGAGACAACTTGGCTGAAACAACAGCTTTGCTAATTTCTGAGGCGTTAGCTAGCATGAGGGCTGATAATCTGAGCTAGCCGAATGCTATTTGCTAACAGTATGCATGTTATACATCATGTTTTTATATTTTTTTACTTCTGCACTGAGCTAACTCTTGTCTCGTCTCATTAGCACTACAAAGTCAACATACAGAAGGAGGTTTAAGGAAATACCACAACATCATCCATTTCTGTATTTTCCATCCACCATTTTGGCCTTATTGTCAGCATGGCAGACATAACAAGATCCTTTTATTGATCTGTTACCCCCTCCCTCTATTGTCTTTCTCTCTCAGACTCTCTCTATCCGAGCGTCAGCTTGTGGCTTTATGGTGAGATAAGTCAACACGGCCCCTGGACGATAGACGGAAAGTAAACACATGCATTATCGTCACCGCAGTCGCCAGCATTCCTACATGCGAGGGATCAGGACCCCACTGGCGTATTCTAACCTATGAAACAGGGCTACTGAGGGCAGGATGTTTTTCAGCATTTGGGACCGGTATGAGTAATGTGGAGAGCATTTACCTTTTTTAAAGGTGACCTTTTCCCCAGTTAAACAGGAAACTGATCAGACTCGTAAAGACAAATAACATGTGGTCGGTTGATATGATTTATTTTTTACTCTAAACCCTGAACTCTCTTTGAACGGAATTTCAGAAAAAAAGAGACAGGTAGACAGACAAACAAATGGATGGAGTGACAAACAGACAGATGGACAGACTCATAGAGATAGACTAACAGTGAGACAGGGGTACAAACAGATGGATGGACAAACAAAGGGGGATACAGATGGACAGATAGAAAGAATGATTTACTGTGAGACAGAGACAGACAGAATGATGGACACACAGGCAGTGACATGGACTGTAAAACAGAGAATAGGACAGATAAAGACTGACAGACATGTGTATATATAGAGACACAGAGAGAGAGAGGGAGAGAGAGAGAGAGATGGACATGCAGAAAGTTGGACACAGACGGACAAACCGGAACAGTCAGTGATGGACAAACAAAGGTGTGGACAGATAGAAATATAGGAAGATGGATGTACTGACTGACAGTCAGACAGACACAGTGAAAGACACGGACTGAAAAACAGAGAAAAGGACAGATAAAGACTGACAGGCAGATGTGTATATAGAGAGAGACAGAGAGAGAGAGAGAGAGAGAGAGAAAGAGATGGACATGCAGAAAGATGGACACAGATGGACAAACAGGAACAGTCAGAGATGGACAAACAGAGGTGCGGACAGATAGAAATATAGGAAGATGGATGTACTGACAGACAGACAGACAGACAGACAGACACAGTAAAAGACATGGACTGAAAAACAGAGAAAAGCACAGATAAAGACTGACAGGCAGATGTATAGAGAGATGTCTAGACAGACCGACAGATAGACAGAACATCTGACAGACAGACAGGCATTCATTCATTTAGTGCACTAGACAGCACTGAAATACATAATTACTTAATATGATACCTTAAGCAGGCCAGAAAATCACCTTTCCAGGGTATCATGCTTTCCAAACTAGCCCCACCCTCCACCTACGCACCCACCCGAACACATCTCAGGATTTACTTGACATGCCTCAGGCTGCTATTTTAAAATTCCTTTTCCTACTTTTTTCCCTGAAAGGAGATTAACACGTCACACAGCCGGGATTCAATGATCTATTATAGCCTCAATGTTACAGTATGAAGCAGACTGGAATTTGCCTCTCACGTCACGAACGTACATTTAACACGCTGTCTGTCTTAATGACATTCCCTACATTCCAGTACTGTGATCAGGACGTCCTCTTTGACCTGTGCTCTGTGCTCATTCTGCATTCTGGGGAATCTTCAGGGCCGTTCCATTACTTAATCCGTTCAAAATAAGTTCGTTTGATGATTTTAAACTGGTCCGAGAGACGGAATTTAGAGCAGGACTTTGTGATCTGATGCTATTTCAGCCGGAAAAAAAATAGCTTGAATCTTTCAACTGACTAAAAACCTTTTATCACTCCAGCTATAGGAAAAAAACCATAACAAAAAACAGACAGAACCGCTGGTATGGGAAAAGGAAAGCGCTGAAAGAAAGAAAAAATGCATGGGCTTAGTGTCTTTTAAAGCTTTGTCTATTATAGTTTTGACCCGAGAGCTAAACAGGGCCTGAGACAAACTCAGCTGCTTTTCATCTAAGCCTTTAGTCTGTCCCGCTCACTTCCTTTTTTCTCAATCCCTCACTCCCCTTGTGTGTGTATGTGTTGTATTTCGGCCTTTTCCAGGACTCCACCACTGACGTCTGCACAAAATAGGAAACAATTGTGTGAAGATTCCCTCCGTGCACAGTTCCAGACGCAGGACGAGCGGAGCACAGAGAAGGCTTTGTCTGAGTGAACAGGGGAGCTCTCGAGGGCTCTGACTCCCACAGACAGGTGACCCAGGCCTTGGCTGATGGCTTAGCCAGGCTTTCAAAGCCTGCTGTTCACAATGACTCATCTCCAGACAGACAGCCATGAACACAGAGTCTATTCCCCTCTTACAGACGATTAGATTCCGGCCCGGCTGGACTCCTCGGCCAAATTCCGACTAGATCATGTAATTCAGACGGAGTCTGTTATCGTGGATCAGCCAGTCAGTTGGACGAGAGCACAAAAACATGTGCCATGAGAGAAAATGTCAGCGTTCCAGGTGTATTAAGCAATTTGCAAAGTCTGTAAAGTGGGTTTGAGACTCACTATTGTAAACCTCAACTGATCAGATTCTAATTGCATAATCTGTGATGAGTTGCTGTGATTTTGTGTTGATGAGATGTGTGACACCCTGTGAGACTTATCAACTGTATATCACTTACTGGTGAGGATGAACCCACATACACAGTCTAAAAATCACATGATAATAAACAATGAATTTCAAGCGTCTATCAATAAACAGACAAATTTGACAAACATCAGATTTTATAACTATAGCAAATTGTCTATCTGTTCATTTGTGTTTTTTGTATAACAGAAGGATAATTTACAATCACACTATCTATGAAACGCAAATGAGGATGGTTTTTAAGTCTGGTTCCTTTCAATGCTTCGTCCTCTTGTCATCTCAGGGAGTTTTTCCTTGCCACTGATGCCTCTAAAGTGAAACTGAACTATTTCCCTACTGTGTTTGCACACAAAGGAATGTGACCTCCGCATTTAACCCATCCGTGCAGTGAAACACACACACACAATAATGAACACTAGGGGGCAGTGAACACACTTGCCCAGAGCAGGGGCAGCCCCAAACCACTGCGCCCAGGGAGCAGTTGGGGGAGTTAGGTGCCTTGCTCAAGGGCACCTCAGTCGTGTCTTGCCCTGGGCAGGGATCGAACCCACAACCTTCCAGTCAAGAGACCGGTTCCCTAACCACTAGGCCACGGCTGCCCCCATAATGGCCTCCAACTTGGTCATCCAGGCTGAAATGTGTATGGATTTATAATTCAGATCCTATAAAGAATTCAGACGTCTATAAAGTTAAAAGTGTTAAAAGTGTTGCAATACAAATAACACTGAATTGAATTTGCTCAAACTTAAAACCGCTAAAAATCGCTTTTTAAGCAGGTAAAAATGTGCCATATGTGACCATATGTGGCAGCTGGAGGCTTGTGGTTAAAGAACCAGCCTTTTGACCAGAAGGTCTCTGGTTTAATCTCATTATCAACAAGACATGACTCAAGTGCCCTTGAGCAAGGCACCTAACCCCTAACTGCTTCACGGGGGTGTGCTTACTGCCCCCCAGTGTGTATGTTCACTAGTGTGTGTGTGTGTGTGTGTGTGTGTGTGTGTTTCATTACATGGATAGGTTAAATTTGTAGGTCAAATTCCTCACTGTACAAGCACAGTGGTCAATAAGAACTTCACTTTTCAGCATTTTTATTGTATATGTGATGTATATGTAGTATGCCCATTTTCTCTTTCTCCCTCCTTGTCTGTTTGCATGTGTGTGTGTGTGTGTGTGTATGTACTCATCAGCCAGCAGGTGGAAAAATCTCACTCCCATGGGATCACCCAGAACTTTCCGTCATGAAGAATTCCATTTTCCACTCGCACACGGCTTGCATTTTTTTTCCTAGGAGGTTGTTTGTGCTCTCAGTACCCGTTGTTTAACCTTTTCTCCAGCATTCCAATTTCTCTTTGGATGAGGACAGATGTAAAAACATAATAAGGCCGGGTTAAATCATTAGACATCATGAGTTAGCCATCCTCACATAACGAGTTCCAGTAAACGTCTGTGCTACTTTGAGCTCTCTAACAGGTGAGGGCCATGACTTTTGGGAAACGGCGTTTAGATCTGGCATTGACGGGATGCAGCTTCTGGAGTAAAAATTTTGCCTTATTTTAGTCCGAATATGATCCAAGAAAGACAGGAAATGTATTTGAACATTTCTGACGGAAAATTTATAGGCTGCCTTACATAACTGACCGACATCATTACAGTAATAACAGCCCTGAGTGGAAAATATAATTGTGTGGATCCATCAACTACAGAAATTGATTATTCTTCTATGCAAGCTCTGCACTTTCAGCAAGACTTAGTATAGTCATATTAAAAATATTCTGATTGGTCAGTGGATGTTAATTGTTTTTTTAGAGCCGCTAAACAAATCACAGGTTTATGTTAATGTGCTGAATGTAATATGGTCTTGTTTCTATAGTTACAACAAACTCAGAACTGGTGGAAGCCACTTATAATCCAGTCTAAATGAAGAATGGTGGCTCTGTAATGATATGTGGTTTGTCCATCACCAGATCACTGGATCACAGTCACCAGATCTCAACCTTATTAAACACATCTGGGATGCCATGTGACACGCTGTGGAACACAGAAATCCTACATCTTAAAATACAACAGGCGACGTTCATTGCCTATAGAATTTTTCCGCAAGCTTGTGGAATCTACCTAGTATGAGCATGGCATCCCAGATGTGTTCGATAGCTTTGAGATCTCGTGACTTAGGTGGGAATGGCAAACCCCCAAACGCAGATTTGTGTTCCTCTAACTGTAGTTTGGCACATCTAGACAAGTGTAGCTTTGCATTGTTCTGTTGGAGGAGGCCAAACCAGTCAGAATGAATGTAACTCATCAGAACGCAGGCATACATAGTGTTCACATGTCGGAGAAGGTTGGAGATGTACCAGGAGTCCCATGGAATGCCAGCTAAACAAACCCCATAACAATATAAAATCCCATACCATTATGAACCACATCTTCAGTGGCAGATTCTCATTTTCACCGGCAGCCATTTTTTTTTTTCACCCCTGATCACCCAGACTACTAGTTGCTCATTGCATTTCTGTGGGCATTTCTAAAATCACTTTATTGAGTCTAGTTACTGAACCCAAACAAAATCATATCACAAATCACACCTGATGTTTACCACAAATCAGACGTGTTCCCGCCTAAAATAAAAATCCTGAAGGGAAATTGCTTGTCTATAAATTTGAACCGTGCACAGTGCATCACTGTTTGTGTAGTCGGTACGAGAAGACAACTGCGTGTGTAACTGCTGACTGTTGCCGTCTATTTATCACCGTTCTCTTTGGGTTTATGAAACTAAATATAAAACAGGCCAGTTTGAGACCACGGTTAGACAATTAGCTTCTCTTTCATCTCTAGTGGGAACAAATATTTAGGAACTAAATAAAGGGGCAGCGTTTCACAGTGGAGATAAAGCCCGCAGCACCCTGCTCTGTACTAACCCTAACCCTTGTGTGGTTCAGAATCACATCAACTACTTCTTTTTGCCTTTGAAGTGTCATTTCTTGTGCTCCGAGTGACCTTCGGAATAATAATCAGTTCACAGAAACTGGCTAGGAATTATGCTAAATTACTTTCCAGCAGAGACGGGCTAATCTTTCGTAAGAGTCGACAGATTCGAAAGGGTCATGGCCGCGTTCGATGTTTTTCGAAAACTCCATGCTGCACATTGGCGGATCCCAAACCCCTTCATGATTAGCCAAGGCTAAGTGACCGCATTGCAGGTTTGCATTAAGACTCTTTCTCGGTTACACCCTCAACACACACAATCAAGCCTGTCTTCTCGGTCTGCCGGGCTATCGCGTCTCTCCTGACTCAGCTTACACCAAAAGAGATCTGAGGTTCAAAGGAACTGGAGTGTTGGAAAGAGTTCATTAACCGAGCCAAAAAAATGGGGAAAAAAACCTGTAAAAACTCACAAGATTAAGGTCACATCATATCACTATGTGGAAGTATTTTGCTAAGGAATAAGGAGCGCTAGCAGGAATAGTGGATGATGCGTACATGCACATATACAAAAACTGGTACACACAAACCTATGCAAAAAACATAGCAATAGCACCTATGCACGTCATTGGCTGCACCTGTCAGTGCGTATATAGAAATAGCAATCTTTGGAAGCTTTATAATGGTATGTAGTTTGTTTAGCTGGGACCCCTGGTACATCTACAAACCTCTCTGACAGTATGTGTGCCTCGTTTCTGATGAGTTACACCCGTTCATGTACTGCATTCATTCTGATGGGTTTGGCCTCTTCAACAGGACAACGCACCACCACACACGTCTAGGGTCATCCCGATGTCACATTATGGTTAGAGGAACACTCATTTGGGTTTAGGGTTTTGTCATTCACACCTAAGTCACCAGATCTCAGAATTGTGCACCGTATTGCAGATGTTTATTGCCTATAGAATAGGCACACCAGGGCCCAGGTCCACACCCAGACGATGTTCTTTTTCAGACCGAGGCCTATAAACAGGAAATATTGAGTATTATACATTTTAACTGAGTGTTTCTATTTTAATCTGCGTCACCTCTTTAGAATTTACAGTGCAGGTTTAGCAGAGCAATCACATGTTGTCAGTATCGCAGGTGATGCTTCTCAGCCAATCAGATGTGTGTATTATATCACACCCACTCAAGTCTGAACCAACAGAAAACCCACTTTATTTATAATTCATCCACTTCGTTGTGAAAACCAACTATAACTATTGTTGAAATATATTAAATTGTAATTATAATGTATATGTATAATGTATATTTAGTTGTTGATGACATAAGATGTTGATATGAGGTTAGACATTTTGATGTTCCAGACCTCGGCTTAAGGGAACTTTTCTCCAACTGGACCGTATTAAAAGTTAGTAAAATACCCCTGCTATAAAAAATGTATGCAAACTTATGGAGTCCATGCCCTTTCATATGTCTGCATTCCTCTGCACCTACCAAGTATTAGACTGATGTACCAGTTTTTCTGGCACTTCAGTATACATACATACAGCATGGACCACAGCAAGTCTTTTTTGTCTTTTATCAAACCCGTCAGTGTTATTGACTGACCACATGTGCTCATTTCCTCACAGAGCCAAACCACAGAAACACTGCGCCGCTGCCTGATAAGTGTCCAAACCGCCATGGCTCTGAAAATGAAGCTTATCTCTTGGCTCCAGTCTTTTCGAACTGTTCACTGTTTTTAAATATAGCTCACGCTTCCAGAAAGCAGAAAAACATCAGCGTGATGTTGGTTAGGGCTTGTTTTGAGCTTCAGCTGGGCTTTTTATAGTGTCAGGCTATAAGCATCATTGACATACACTATGGTAGCTCCAGTTAATGACATTTCTAACTTTATAGTATAAAATGCTTAAAGTGAAAAGGCGTAACGTTCCGAAACCTTGATCAGAGACATTGGCAAAAAAAGTCCAAGACACAAATCCAATAACAGGAATCAAGGCCAAAAACACAGAATAAGATGCCACATCCAGTCAGTCCGACTCCATCAGGGTCACGGTTTGTCCAGAGCCCACCTGGAATACCCCTAGAAATACCCCTGGAAAGGGGTTCACTCACACACACATTCACTCACACACTCACACCTAGGCCAATTTAGAGCATGTCCTATTTAAGTACCACCAAACTCCTCACAGACAAAGACCAGAGCAAGGATCAAACCCATACACTACCTACGGCACCATGCGGCCTGGTACGACATCCAGAAAGGTAAAAATTTAAACAACAAGGCACATTATAGTGTAGCATGTCTGACTGAAAACAAGGGGTAAAACAAGTAAAGCAGGGTCTAACTGAACACAGGTGACAACAGTAAAACATAATTAGCACACAAAACACATGGAAAAAGCTAAAACTAGTGACTGGGAATGGGTATGATCAGGATCTATGGTAATGGAGACAGCCATATTGAGCAGACATGTAGAAAAATGGTGTCCAATCCTGTAATCTCTTGACTGGAGTGATGACACACTGAGAGACTTGTTACAAACATCACGTCCTACCTTACGTCAAGCATCTTCCTCTCCATTGACGGCCTTTTAAGAAAAACACTTTGTTGATTTGTTGCCAGGTGGAAGTGTTTATGATGAGAAAGTTAGATGTCTGTCTGGAACATTAACCCAGTGAGTGGTTTAATGTGTCCTTTGTTTAGGGCGTCAGCTGGAAGTTGTTTCTTAGCGTTAGCCCATAAGCATCATTTCCTAAAGACTACACAAGCTCCGGTTAATAATATCCCCACTTCCTTTTCATTATCATTTCAACCTGTAGGACTTCCAGACCTGCAGGATTGTTATGCACTATTTCTGCCACAGTGCTGCTGATTTCTTGATCCTGATGATAAGGTGTTGATTAGTCTCCTAGAGCAGTGGCTATCGAAGTGTCAGATACACCAGTGTAATAATTGGTAGGTCCATCATGTCGCATGGACACCACAGAGTTGCAAAAGTATTCTGTAGGTAATGAACCTGCAAAACTGTTCCTCTAACCATAATTTGGTGGCAGCCAGTGCCTAGTGGTTGTGGAACTAGTCTTGTGATTGGAAGGTCATGGGTTTGATCTCTGCATAGGGAAAGACACGACTGAGGTGCCCCTGAGCAAGGCACCTAACTCCCCCTGCTGGTTCTGGGAAAGTGTGTTCACTGCCCCCTAGTGTTCACTGGTGTGTGTTTCACTGCATTGATGGGTGTGTGCAAGTACAGTAGGCATGTAGTTCACTTCACAAACAAGCCAATTTGTCGTATTACTGACACTATACACAGTTTCTGAACTTAAACAAATTAAGTTAAAGTAAAAGTGTAGTAAAAGTCATTAAGCCATCCGTGCAGTGTAATACATACACTACTGAACACACACTAGGGGGCAGTGTACACACTTACCCGGAGCAGGAGGCAGCCGGGGAGCAGTTGGGGGGAAGGGGGGGGGTATGGTGCCTTGTTCAAGGGCACTTTAGTAGTGTCTTGTCAGTACGAGAGCTGGAATGGTTGTCCCCACCTTCTGCTGTTCTCAAAGCAATGAGACACAGCTGTATAATTATGTACATTTATGTATTGATATGAATTCAGCTTCTTTTGGACAGCATTCTAGGTTCTTCAGAAGAAGACTCTCATATCCACTGTTCAGACTAGGTATCCGTAACATGGCGGTTGTAAGTCATCTCTTTACAGCTTGATGCTTTTTGGATTGGCATTTATGGGAATTTCCCAGGGTGAATTTTTACAAACCATTTGATGAGCCGAATTAAAGTGTCTGTCTGAAAGGTGATGAATTTTTCCCCCACCTAAGGTTGGAAAAATCCCGACTGAAGCATTCAGCTGCCTGCCTTTTGCCAGGACATCACATACTATCCAGTGCTAAAAAAAAGAGATGAGAACCAGGAAAAACAACTATTTTTAGAAAACCGGGAAACATATGTGATGTTCTGGAGATGTTATAAATAAACTGAAACTGGAATGCAATCCAGGTGAACATTTAAACCTTCAAGGCTATATTAATCATGCTGTTTCCATAAGAACTCTGTACTAAATAAAAGAAACAATGTGCAGGCACAATAATCTCCACTGAGCTTTGTATGGTTAAATATACAGTATAAAGGGATCTGGAGGAATAATAAAGCCGAAGCAAAACACGCCAAGCTGAAATTGGATTTAAAAGACGACGAGTCAACATCGGCCACGAAAAGTCCCATAATTATACATCAAAACCCCCATAATGTTCAGCACCAGTGCACATTAAAGCGAGACAGAGAAATAAAAAGGTTTGCCTGTGACCACTCGGTAAATAAACCAGAACACCTGAAAGATTTTCATACCGCTAAGAAACTCTGACAGCTCCCACGGGAAAAACAAAGCCACGTGTGTTTACCGGACGAAGGCAAGGTTGCGAATAAAAACAGCACAGGACCTCTCTTTGATTTTCAGAAAGCAGGGTCGGTCAAATTAGCCAAGATGGTAACCTAGCACGCTATGCAACACCTGCTTGGGAGGGGATAAGAAACCATAGCAAAGTCACATTTTAACAGTCGTACCCTTGGCTCGAGTCGCATTTACTCTGGCAGTAAATGAAACAAGCCGTGAATGTTTGACCGACAGCAATCTCGGTATTCAAAGCAGGTTCAGGAAGCCAATTAGGACAGGAATTCAAGCGGTTTTAGAGAAAGCAGGAGGCAGAAACTGACATTCCTGACTTGGAGAGAACGTGTCAGCATATGAAAGTTGGTTAATTGATGTTTGGGTACAGAGTTTTCCTCGCCTTTCGCGGATGGAATGAATGAGCCAAATAAATGTGCAAGGAAATGAAGTCTCTCTCTGCTTCACTTCCTCCATCTCTAACGTTTTTAACCGGAGGCTACACCTGGACTACTGGAAATAAGACGTCTTTAGGAGTTATTTATTTTAGTCCAAGAAGGATCGTGAGATCGTGACCTAGAGTCCAGGGGCAGAAATGTAGCACGCAAGTGGTTATGGCTGAAAACAAACACAAATCGCGGTGCTGAATTGTGCAGAGCTCCAGGTCTTATTGGTGTGTCACTGTTCCATGGCAGTCTGGCAAACGTCTTGCTCGGTGCCAGCACTAAGACAGGACCTAACCAGGAAAAAGCCAGAGCTGCAAAGATTTTCTTGGCAGTCCAGAAACTATACCAGAAATTATACCACTAACTTCTTCGTAGTTATGTTGTCACAGCATAGCTTCTGTAGCTAATAGGATCTGCACCACCATGTTTTGGGCTCTTTTGCTGCCTTTTAAGGTAATGCTAAACAGAGAACGGGCACCACTTGAAATAAAGATGCCATTCCAATGAAGGATTCACCACAAACAATGCTGCAAAAACAAATGAAATTGCCCTCGAAATGTTCCCTGGGAAAAATCATTTAAAAGATTCCATTCTCTTAGTTGTATTTAGACAACTAAAACTCTTCCAGCTCTGTGATCTACTAGGCGTTCCTGGATTTTCAAAATTGTTGGTATTCAAGCTAGGTCATTCATGCCCTTGCAAAAACAAGATATTTGTTGTTGAATTGAGGATGCGGTAAAGGTTAATAACAGTTGCTTGGTCCAGAATTGAAGGGCAAGACTTCTACAATATCATCTCTGCTTCGAAGACCTCAACCTCAGTCTATAACAGTGGTGTTTATGTAATGAGATGGGATACGAATTTAGCAGACTTGCGGTGTTTGTAGAGTCTAATGTAGTGAACGGATTGCTTTCGCAAGCATTAGTCACAGCTATTAGTTCTGCGTCAATTGTAAGGTCAAATCTAGAGCCAAAGTACAGTAGGTTTGTGTATTTGTCCTCAGAATAGGCCTCTGCTACACCTCCCTGCAGTGACTGAGGCCAGACACTGAGTCAGGAGTGATAGATTCCTCACAGTGTCCGCAGACGTCCCAGTGCGTCCCTGCTCGACGCCTTCAGCCAGCGCTGTACTGACGTACTGCTTGTTTACTATTGTTCACACATGCTGTGGAAAAACCCAACAACTTCTGCTAGCAAGACGCGTGCTAGTCAATGCAGCATCCGTTACACTGTTGGCGTCTACGTTCTATGTTTGTTTGGCTTGTTTTCTTGCGTCCCAGTCAAGTGCAGTCACTTGGAGGGTTTTGTTATTGCACTGTATCTGCTCGGTTTCCTTTCTGTGCCTTGTTTTTGGGGCCATTTCATTGCACTGCTTACGTTGGCTCCGTGCCACAGTGTTCAAATTAATCAGATCTTTTTGTGGCTACTGCCACAGAACTCCAATTTTATGTCTCGCAGGAATGTGTTTGATAAAAATGATAAACATATCACCACAATGAACAGTTATATAACAGCATAACAACCGGATGACTGTGGAGAAAACATGTGATGGATTATTTACGACTCATATAGGTCTTTATGGCTCTCATGTAGACAAGGGTCAAGGTACCGGTACAGACGAGCCTACACACAATACATAGCAAGACACATATGTACGTCATTGGTTGCATCCGCTATAAAGGTGACAGGCATCTATGAAAGCTTCATAATGGTATGGGGTTTGTATAGCTGGCATTCCATTCCATGGAACCTAGTACGTCTATATAAACATCTCTGACATGTGAACGCAATGTGTGCTTCCTTTCTGACGAGTTACACCTGTTTATATCCAGCATGAGTCCTGATGGGTCTAAACACACATCTAGAGATAGCAAGTTATTGCTATAGAAACGCTCGTCTGAGTTTGGTGATTTGCCATTTCTAAGTCATCAGATCTCAGAAAAGTGGACCGTTCTGCAGGAAGTAAGGTGATCATTACCTACGAAATATTTCTGCAAGCTTGTGGAGTCTACCCGCTGTCGTATGGTTTCCCGTAAATGGACCTACCAAATATTAGACTGGTGTACCAGTTTTTCTGGTTATAAGTGGATGTAACCCAATAAATCGCTCACAAATTGAGCTCTCTCGGAAAAGAAACAAAAAGTTCTCCTTTTCACTCACATTTCCCTAACCTGGCCAGTTCTCAAGGGCACCTTTCTAATACTTGCCATGCCAAGGGCATCGATTAACCTCATCAGTGCACCTCCAGGTAGCTTTCAGCACATTTCCCAGCACCTTAGACTCTCCTTTTTTTTTTTAGCCTCTATGACTTTCCAAATAGTTTCAGATGGTACCCAGGGGGCTTTACAGACAAAGACGTCCTATTTGCATGAGGTTTGGCTAAGCTACTGCAAACAGTAGATCTCTCTGGGAGATTTGAAACATAGAGTCACATACATGGAATGTTCTAGTAGCCACTCAGTAAGGGGTACAGGGTGCATACCTTGGCGTTGTCTGGGAATACGGTGTGTGTGTGTGTTTGGGGGGGGGGGGGGGTGGCAGTCTACATTTTCGGAAATGTTTCAAAACCGCCGGTCAGGCTTCATGAGTACAGGATAGCCAGACATACAGTACGTTCGTGTGGAATATCATTGCAAGATTGAAAGCCTCCACAGACTTGTGTTGGTTTTTCGTTGCTACTTTGGAGACTTTATGTATGTGCTGTAAATCACAGGATTGGATACAGCTCATTTTTCATTTTTATTTAAACTCCAACTTGAACGCTGCACCTCCTTCTCAATTAACGCATACTTCCACCATAAAGCTGTCTTTAAATCCAAGGACCTCGTTATTTTAGGCTTCTTTTCACTGGTTCTTTCACAAAAAAATCCCCAAGAGTCCAAAAAACTAGACATTTGGTCTTACAGTAGGTGGTGTCTAGCAAATTGTTATAAAGCCTGATAGAACTCTACCTACTTCTATTTAAAGGTTAAAAAATTCAGACTGGAACAAAAACAGCTTGCTTTTTCAACCTCTGAGCTCTTAAAAACTCTCACAGTTTTCTATCACAGCTTTCACATTCCCATGCCTCTAGTTCTTTTTTTAATACCCCAATTTCCATATTTTGTCTGTACAGCCAGAATCCTTTCTGCACTAAAAATGATCAAATGATTGCTGTGGGCTTTCTTAGAGACATGAGATGTGGGGCGGTGGGCCAAAGCTGGTCTGGAGTTTGAATCAGCTCAGTCAGAGGTAGTCAGACTGTTTTAAAATCCCCTGAAGTACAGCCCGTAACCACCAATGGCCAATGGATGGTCAGTTTGAAGTTTCAAAGCAGGGAACATTCTTTTAGAGGCCAGCCAGCAGCCGGTTATAGAGTCTCTTGATGCTGCAGCAGATTGGAGAGAGAGTATGAGAGAGAGAGAGAGAAGAAAAACCTTTGCTGATGTTTATTTTATGGCTTGTAGAGTCTTTGATGATTCCAGACAGTATATAGTCTCTGATCAGGTAGAAAAATGTCCTTGAAACTGGAGTACAGCTTCAAGGGTTCTTATGTAGCTCATAAAAACAACATCATATCCATGTCATGGTTATCTGAACTACTATATGTTGATGCTTTACAGCCAAACACTAGCACCTTATGCACTGCAATCTTCTTAATGGTTGAATCATTAATCATTCATAGATATATATAGAAGCAGACTTGGCATATAAGCATTAGTACCAAAACATATGTTGAAACGAACCAGACTACCACCGGGGCAAATTCCCGTCAGAAGCAATGTATGGATAGCACGTTCTCCAGATGTACAGCTCTCAAAACAGTCTTCCATGCTGGAAGTGCATTAGCCATGCTTCAGACTGGAAAAACGCTGAACAATTTAGCGTTTCCTTAAACATGGGGGGGGGTGTCTTGTCCACTTGTGACCTTTGGCCAGCGCAACACCGACTCTTCATTGCAACCCTCATCTACGAATATGTTTAAAAAAATGTGATCAGACCCATCTTTGGCGAATCCACCCAATTTCGTCTTGAAGAAATACTATGAGGATTCAACTCCGGTGACATCACCAAGCAAGACATGGGTGGGAAGAGAAAGCACGAGAATGCAAGCACTGGAGTGAATCCTATGAGGAATGTTGTGCTGAATCCCACAGGAATGCAGCCACGAAAAGCTCCTATTGCACAACAACAGTGCTGCAAGGGAAAACCTCTGTATGAGAAATGTTACCAAACCATACCACAGGATTCCCCTTTACCATTTACAGTGCCAGATCACCCAGCGAGACTGGAATGCCGCAGGACAGAAATCTGATTAGGGTGTAAGATAATCCACAAGTATAGTTGGTTTCCAACACGGATTTTGATGTTAGACATTTTTTTCTGAATACCAGACTGTATAACCATAATGCTCTTATGTAGGCCATGTGTATACATGTGAGGGCTTAGTTGGGAACCTTACAGTAATAAGATGAAGGGATAAATCACTACTGAAGTCACTAAATTCACACTACACCCTGGATCCAGAACTGACCCATGATACTTATAGCCTTGGCAATCGAGTAAGCCGGAGATTCTGGTTTAGAATATGCCCGTTTCTAATTGTTTTCTATGATTGCCCCTGAAACAGGGGCAGACGTGGGCTTGTGGTTAATGAATTAGCCTTGTTCAATCCTCACACCCAACTTGACATGATTGAAGTGCCCTTAAGAAATACATCTAGACCCGGACTGCTCCCCAGGCAACGTGAATAGGGGAAACCGGAACAAACCGACGGAAATGGACATGTGGAGAACTGAAGCTCTGGACAGACAGTAACCGAAGATCAGGTTTGAGTCAGGTACTCTGGAGCTAGGAAGTGGTGTTTGAGAGAACAGTAGTGTCCACTTACTCTTAACCACCTCACACAGACTCACGTCTGATAGCTCTGACTTGACACTTGTGATGTGACATTAGAAACAAACATGGCTTTGCAACACTGTTTGGCCTTTCGTGGATCAGTCCAATAAAAGAGCATCATGATGTAAAGATGCAGCCTGATCATCTACTTGTGATGATAGCCATCACGTTATCCATTATCTAATGTGCTGCCATTAACATGTTGTTTTTGATTTTATTTCTCAGTCTGTGAGTCGGTTTTATAAAGACTCTCCAAGTTGTCATTTTGTAGTTATTATAATTCCAACCTAACGTGTGTGTGCTAATAATCAAAGCTTCATAACAACCTTCTGAGTCCTAATCATGTGAGTAAGCTGGGTTCCTATCATCAGAATCTACACAGCAGCACATAACAGAGGCTGGTTGCGTGATTGGGCTAAGTAAGCAAAAGCAGATTAGCTTTCCTCTCAAAGCACAAATGCAAGAACATCTGTTTTATGGCGAAATAATCGAGCTGTGTTTCTGCTGGCCTAGAGCCTGCTTGTCTGTTTTTCTGTGCATAGTGCCTATTCCCATGCATTCGTCTAGCTTTTCACATGTGGAACTAATAACGCGCGGAGGTATTTTTAGAGCTAATACAGAAGGATCTGCTAGACAGCTTTCGGGTGCAAGTCACAATTCATTAACTAAGCTAATACTTCACGTGTTTGGCAGCCGTTAATGGGTTTGCAATTGTTTGCCTGTGCGTTGTGCGAGACGTGCGAGAATCAGGAATAAATGTTTAGGAGCACTCTGAATTCCGCTTCACACCGTAGCTATTTCGGGACGGGTTTAGTAAAAGTCGTATTGAATCCAAGGAATTCATTTTTCATGTTTTAACTAGATGTGCGTTTGTTTCATCGCTGCTTGACTGACAAGCCTGAAATTTTCAGACAGTCAAAACACTAGGAAGGAACATTCCACCATGTCCAAAACAAGAAAAGAGAGCTTTGATCTGGTTTTAAAAAATGACCGGTACCACATAGACGGCATATTTCGGTGGAGGACTGGAAAGTCAATCTGTCAGCTAATGCATTTACTAAAGTGGTAGCAGGCGAGACAGAACGAAAATGTGATCCTGGAACCGAACGGCGGTGGAAAATTGCCCCCTGGCAGGACGAAAGTATTCGGGATCTGTTATTTTTGTTCGGAGAACAATAAACCACCTAGAAATTATGACCCAAAAAAAGCCCCCAGCCTCCCATGCACCCCCTTTCCATTTGTAAGGAATGGGAAATGTGGCCACATGGCCACATCCCTACCAAAGTATAATTAAATCCTCGATCCACATGCCTTTATTTGCCCTAGAGATGGAAGCATTTCCATTACATCACCAAAAGATTGACCTTTGACCCACCGTTCCGGCCGTATCCGTTTGGCAAATTTAGTTCCTCTTACATCATCTTGCTTGTCCTCTCTACCAGATTTAGAAGCAGCTCATCACAGACCCTGTCTTCCATTTAGGATATGGACTATATTAATACTTGACGAAATTCTACATGGGGGGTAAATGTGACCTTTGGAACGCTTATTCAGGAATAAACTCCTTGCTGGAGGTAATTTTTGGTCAGGACCTACCCACACAAAGCAACACGGATTAAAGTTTAAGCATGCTGAAGTGCAGCAGAGCTGAACATGTTTATTCCTGGGAGGTAGGAATGCAGAGCTATGAGCGTTAGCGTGAATACAGGAAGGCGACACTAACACACCTGAGGAATGCCACACACAGAGCTGGGTTTATTTTGCCGGACACTCACGCCACATCGTTAATGATTGGCAGGCTGTCGGGTCACCCGCCGATGGCACGATGAGCCCTGGCATTCTACGACTAACCAAAGTGTGTGTTCGAATGTGTATGTGTGCATGTGTGGGTGTGGTTGTTCAGTGTTTTTGTGCAAGACTTGGCAGCCTTGCGCTCGGGAGGAATGAGAGGCTGTTGACAGACAGGGTACATTACCGTTCGGCAAGGCCGTTTCCAGATGGAGCTCCTACTGTACTCCATTGGCCAGACCGCAGAGAGCGAACGAGAGAACAAGGGAGGAGGGATAGAGGGAGAGTGCAAGAAAGACAGAGGGCCAGGAGTGAAGATTCCCTTATAAGGCAGGCTTCCTCCGAGACAGCATGCGTGTAGGAAAAGCATGTCTGCTGGCAGAGCCGGCGCATTCCTCCAGCTTTCGCTCGGAGCTTTTCATTTCCGATTGGCCGCCGTGCAAGGGCCAGCTCTCCCTTTCCTAATAGGAGGGGGTTCGGGGTCCTTTTTTTCACTTTCAAAATACACAAACGGACAAGTCTAGCCACTTTCCTGCAGCTCTGTGTCTCTGGCTGTCTAGTGTCTGGATCCACACACCTGCACTGCTGTGTAGTGTACACTAAAGTGTCAGAAAAACTGGTACACACTGTAATAAAAAAAAAAAAAAAAAAAAGACCTGTAGCTGCTGGTGGCTCAGTAATAGTATGGGGTTTGTTGAAGTGGCATTCCATAGGACAATCTAGACACAATCCACATGCATCTAGAGATATGTGTGGATTGTGAATTATGGTTAGAGGAACATCTGAGTTTGGGGTTTTGCCATTTCCCAACTAAGTCACCAGATCTCAACGTTATCGAACAGATCTGGAATGCCAGGCAACGTTCTGGTGTTCAGTGCCTAGTTAATAATGTCGTATTTCTGCAGTCCTACACCATGGGGGACCTACCAAGTATTAGTCTGCTGTACCAGTTTTTCTGGCACGTCAATGTATAGACGTGGATAGCTTAAACAGCAGAACGATAAATAATTAAATAAATAAAGTGAGTGACAGGCAGTTGCATACAGTTAAACGGACATATTTTATTATATATATGTGTGTATGTGTGTGTGTTTGTGTGTGTGTGTGTGTGTGTATTTCTAAACATGATTCAATTTAGCTGAGAAATCATTTTTGGCAGTTCCTCTGAAAACAAAAATGCGGATTTGCCATTACCAGGCTATAAAAACACGTTGATGTCGGCCCATTTGATGAGCCACTATTACCAGAAAAAGCACCCAACACACACACATATGAAGTGGGCAGGATAGTGCCAAAGCTGCACTTTTTATTTTGCTATGTGACAGCTCCCTCTCCGTCTCAGACAGCTGGAATGTTGGATGGCAGGGGGTGCGAGTCTTAGGGTGGGGAGGAGTGGAGCAGAAGAGGAGGAGGGCAGGAAACGAGGAAAGTATGCCAGGAATGTCCATGTTTATCCAGAGCTCCATTCAGCCAGTGGCGGCCCACCGCAGCTCGCTGGGTATAAAGGCGGACCCTGCTGCTGCCTTCAACTCAGAACGACTCCGACTTCCCTTAGAGAGAAGTGACGAGGGCTGAGCAGACTAAGCAGCAGCCTACAGAAACTACGCTCTACCTTTTGCTGGAAAGGAGAAGCCTAAGCCCAACGAGATCGACTGGATCGGATGCAAGACGGAGAGACAGTCGTTTGAGAGAAGACTACAGCTCTAGCGAGCCAGAGGAAGCACCTAAAGGAAAGGTTTTTTTTACACGCTGTTTTGAAACAGAACGAAGACAAGACGAGAGAGAAAATGTTTTCCGGAATGAGCCTGAGACTGATTTTTGCACTCTGCTTCACTTTCTTCTGCTGGGTAAGTTCAGTTTCTTACTATATCATCATCTAGTGGCTCTAAAGTCTAACAGTAACCAAGCAGTTGCAAATAACATCCTGCCAGTGCTTACAACTTTTGTAGCAGTGTGTTGTAAATGAGAAACTGGTATCACTCTGGATGTAAGATCTGAATGACTGGAATGAGATTATAACCGTTTTCCCTTATTGGTATCTTCAGGTGGCTGCTCAGGAGTGCCCTAATAAGTGCCAGTGCCCTGATGTGGCCCCAAAATGCCCCCCTGGTGACAGCTTAGTCCTGGATGCCTGCGGGTGCTGCCGTGTGTGCGCTAAACAGCTCGGAGAGCTGTGCACCGAAAGAGACGTGTGTGACCCTCACAAAGGCCTCTACTGTGACTATGGGTCACCAAACAACCGCCGCATCGGAGTCTGCACTGGTAAGCTTTCATTATATGCTTGAGCACTTTGGAGCGTCCACTTGTTGCGATCACTGCCACCCTTTGCCTCTTTCACGGTGCTAATCAATTCTCTGATCTCTCCACAACAGCTCGAGAGGGTGCCTCCTGTGTGTTCGGAGGAAACATGTACCGCAGTGGGGAATCATTCCAGAGCAGTTGCAAGTACCAGTGTACATGCTTGGATGGCGCCGTGGGCTGCGTGCCACTCTGCGGCATGGATGTGCGACTGCCCAGCCCAGATTGCCCCATGCCTCGTAGAGTCAAGGTGCCAGGAAAATGCTGTGAGGAATGGGTGTGCGACTCTCCCCCCACTACCAAGTCCTCCCTGGGCTCTTTTCTGCCAGGTGAGGAGCAAGACCTGTTCTCAGAATCTCAAACACATTTCATGTCAATTGATGCTTCTAGTACAGCCTCTTGATCATGTCACTGGTTTTGACCGAGCCTTTGTGTTCTTCTGGTTATAGCTTACAGAGAAGAGGAGACCTATGGCCCAGATCCTTCCATCATGCGTGAGAACTGCCTGGTTCAGACTACTGAATGGAGTGCATGCTCAAAAACATGCGGCCTTGGCATCTCCACTCGTGTGACCAATGACAACCGTGAGTGTCGTTTGGAGAAGCAGTCTCGCCTCTGCATGGTCCGTCCTTGCGAATCCCATCTGGAGGAGAAAATTAAGGTAGGCATGATTGGTCCACACTGCAGCTATATTCTCCCTCTAACCAACCCTTTCATATCTGATCTGTCAGATACTGTGTCTAAACTCGGCTCTTGTTTTGTCTCTTCTATATAGAAAGGAAAGAAGTGCATCCGTACTCCACGTGTATCCAAGCCCATGAAGTTCGAGGTTTCAGGCTGCACCACCACCAAGGCTTACCGACCCAAGTTCTGTGGTGTGTGCACCGACGGCCGCTGCTGCACTCCTCACAGGACCACAACCCTGCCCGTCGAGTTCAAGTGCCCTGACGGCCAGGTCATGAAGAAGCAGATGATGTTCATCAAGACGTGCGCATGCCACTACAACTGCCCTAGCGAAAATGACATCTTTGAGTCCCTGTACTACAAGAAGATGTTGGGGGACATGGCGTGAGCGAGAACAGTGTGAGCTGATTCAAAGAAAGTTCCGTCCACTTGAACCAGATATCCATCTCGTATCACAGAACTGTACTCGTCTTTCGTCTGTCTTATGTCTTAGTTTTGTTTTCCTGTTTGTCTGTTTTTGTCGTGTATCTGTATCAACATATCCAATGTGTCATGATGGATGTTAGGGTCTCTTTGCCCTCAAAGTGGGTGGGATCGGATAAAAACAACAAAACCGTCGTTTTTTTTTTTTTTTAGAAAAACGACATAACGTTACTGCACTATACATTCGGCAACGCAACCTGTTGCCGATTAGCCTGATTATGGTAATCCCCTCCCCCAAATTGTGGTGGGCGGATCCAAAGAACGAGAGAGGTGAGGAGGGCAGCAGACTTTAACCTCGGAACAGAAGCTAGAACGCCTCACTTACGTGAGAGAGAGAGAAAAAAAAGAGAGAGCGAGAGTGTATGAATGTGCCCTTGTTTGTAGCTAACAGAGCTCTAGCTGAGGTTTTTTTTTTTTTTTTTCGAAACGTTAAGACCAGCAGAAGGTGGTTCCTGCAGCACTGAGTGTCAAACTTCGACTAACTGACTCATAGAGAGTTGGTATTTTTGTCAAGAGGAAAAAGAAAAACGACTGGACGATTTGCAGCTTCATTCCTTTTTTAAAATTTTTTTTTTTTTGGAATGCTGTAAATAATGTACATAATTTCTGTACAGGTTAAGTTAATTTAAATTTAAAACCTTTGTCATTGTTATTTGTCTTGCTTCACTTTGTGTGTAATAATATCTTTTTTTTTTTTTTTTTTTTTTTGCTGACATGACTGTTCTTTTTTACAGTTCTTGCATTATTTTATTGAGAAGTGTGACCAAAAAGTTACGTTTTCAACTTTTTTTGTAGTTTGGAATAAAATGTTATATTTTTATATAAATCATGAGTTTGGTTTGTTTTTATGACATCTCTGAGATTCACACATCAGCAATCACACACACTTTTTTTCTTTTTACTGTTCACTAGACGCACTACAACAAATCTGCAACATGACCACAAAATTGTAACATTATTTCACTAGCATACACATGTACACTGAAGTGCCAAAACGACTGGTACAGACTGTAAAACAAACCCGGTACAGAATGGTGATGGCTTTATAATTGTAATATGGGACCCTGGTATGTCTACAAACGTCTCTGACAGGTGAACACTATGTGTGCCTCCTTTCTGCACCAGTTACACCAGTTTCATGTCATTCTCCATTTATTATCATGGGTTTGGCCTCTTCCAACAGGACAATGTGCTGCAACACACATACATACATACTATACTACACTATACTGTAGTCTACAATACAGACTGGAGCTAGACCACACACACACACACACACACACACACACACACACACACACACACACACAGTGTTTGGTTTCACTAGCTATGTCATGAATTTCCTATGATAACTGTATCTAATTATGTTATGACTAACCCTAACCCACACACATTCACATTATACTATACTATATTATACAATCTGAGACTGTAGGAACTATAGGAAGCCAGACGACACACACACACACACACACACACACACACACGGTTAGGTGCGTTCACTAGCTTTGTCAGGACTTTCCATATGCATAGTGATAAATGTAGCTAATTTATGCTATGCCTAACCCTGAAGCTCTAAAGGGAAATGAAGACACACTGAGATGAAGACCAACACCTATGTGAATACTTGCCCTGTGCGGGGATCGAACCCACAACCTTCCGGTCAAGAGACCAGTTACCTAACCACTATCAAACCCGAATCAAAATAAACATCTTGCTGGTGATGAACAACTTCATTACTTTTTTATTTCTGTTTAATGTTCACCATTTGGTTATGGGTAAATGGTTTAAAACCTGAAGACATTGTGAAGATCAGGACCAAACTGGAAACACCAGATACAGTAAATAAATAAAATGATGCCATAAGTTGAATCACCAACTGATGCATATGTTTATGAAACATATGATTCACCCAAACTGCCTTAGATTGTGCCTTGTATGTCCCCAAATGCCTGAATTTATCTTCTAATTTATTTGAAATATGTGATGTGGACTTGATTCCATCTAGTGCACCTTAGAAGAAGCCGGATTCCTTCTGCATATAGTAACATGATACTGCCCTCTGGTGCACAAATATATTACCACCCTTTCTAAAAGGTCATAAGCCTGTTAAACATTTACTAATAAAAAAAAAGAGAAGAAAATATCTAAACGAAAAGAACAAGGCAATTGCAAACTCCTGTGAACAACGTGGTGGGATCTAAAGGTCAGCTTTGATCTAGCAAAAATATAAAATATTTTAGACTCAGAAATAAACCCATACTCACACACATGCAGAGGTGGTCAGTAATGAAGTAAATCCACTTCGTTACTGTATCTAAGTAGTTTTTTAGGTATCTGTACTTTTGTCATAGATTTAGTGGTCAAATAAGGAAAAAGTGTTAAAAAAACAACTCAACAAAAAAGTTTTACTTTAACGTCTGACAAGGAATTGTATTCTTATTTGAAATCTTTTTAAATGCTGAAAGTATTTCCTAATTATATCCTTTTTGGACTATTAACAATTACACTTTATAAATATCCATTAAAACTGTAATAATTATGAAAAATGTATATTAGTTCATTAAAACAATTATTTAATATTAGAAATTAATATAATAATAATAATAATAATTATAAACTGGTTTTACCTAGCCACATGTAGTACATTAATTTAACGTTATTTTTGGTGTGTGTGTGTGTGTGTCTGTGTGTGTGTGTGTGTGTGTGTGTGTGTGTGTGTGTGTGTGTCCGTCTTCAGCATATGTAGAGAAAGCTAGAAAAGCAAACAAAATACTTTTACTTTTTTACTTAAAGTATATTTAAGGGCAGGTACTTTATAGTTTTACTTAAGTAAAAATAATTTATCATACTTCAACTTTTACTTAAGTAATTATTTTACAAGTTACTCGTACTTTTAAGTTACTTTTTAAGTAAGGGACTTCTGTACTTCTGCCACCTCTGCACACATGCACACCTAATTTTTTAAAGCTTACAGAGATCTTAAAACATTCAAGGGGGGTCAGAAAACCAGTCAGTATCTGTTGTGACCACCACTTGCCTCATACATCTCCTTCATGTATAGTTGATCACATTGTTGATTGTAGCCTGTGGAATGTTGGTCCACTCCTTGTCAAACTGCTGTACAAAGTTCCTGGATATTGACAGTAACTGGAACACGCTGTCGTATATGCCGATCCAGAGTACAGATCCTTGCAACATTGGGCTGTGCATTATCATGCTCCAACATGAAGTGATGATTAATTGCACAACAATGGGCCTCAGGGTCTCATAGCGGTTTCCCAAAATGCCATCAATAGAATGCACCTGTGTTCACTGTCCATAACATATGCCTGCACATACCATAAACCCACTGCCACCATGGGCCACTCGATTCACAACATTAACATTATCATACCACTCACCCACATGACGCCAAACATTAAGTCTGCCATCCGCCCTCTACAGTGAAATCCAGGATTCATCCATAAAGAAAACAACTCTCCAAAATGCCATACACCATTACATATGAGCATTTGCCCACTCAAGTTACTGGAAACCCTGATGAGGACGATTAGCATGCAGATGAGCTTTCCTGAGATGATTTCTGACGGTTTGTGCAGAAATTCTTTAGTTACGCAAATCGATTGTTGGAGCAGCTGGTTGTCTGGTTGACAAGTCTCAGACGATCTGGGAGGCAAAGATCTTGAATGTGGAGGTCCTGGGCTGATGTGGTTACACATGGTCTGAAGTTCTGAGGCCAGTTGAATGTACTGCCAAATTCCCTGAAACGCCTTTGAAGCCGGCTTATGGTAGAGAAATAAGCGTCTGTGTCATTGTGCTGTGATGAAACTACACACTTTAGAGTGGTCTATTATTGTGGCCAGCCTGAGGCACACCTGTGCAATAATCCTGCTGTCTGATCAGCATCTTGATCTGCCACATCTGTGAGGTGATGGATTATCTCCGCAAAGGAGAAGTGCTCACTAACACAGATTTAGACAAATTTGTGGACAATATTTCAGAGAAAAAGGCCTTTCGTCTTAGATTGCTGAGTTCAGCACATGAAAAATGGAAGCAAAAACAAAGGTGTTGTGTTTATATGTTTGTTGAGTGTAGTATTACTGTACATATCTTTTATTACTGTACATAATGTTTATAACATTTTTATTATAATACAATATATTTTAATGTAAAATGCAATAGTATATAAAATAATCTCAATTCTCTAATTGTTTAGAATTCTTCATTATTGGAGTGCTGCCATCAGTGCTGGTAGGTCTGGTCGAACGCTGATGACCACTTGTAGGTCCTTCCACTGGAGGTCCAGGCATAGCTGCATTTATAGACAGAATAGACACAAAGAATTCATTCATTTTCCAAATTCCAAATCTTAGAAAATGTCACAACCTTAACTATTTTATATTATGGTTATACATTGTCCGAGTTATTTGTACAAGTAAGAAATGAAATAATTGACCGTACCTTGTTTAGTCAGAATCAGAGCTGCTACAGGAGAGCATTTCTGTATCCTTCACCGGTGAACTTTGGTTGCTGAATATGGGCTTTGTTCCCACATCTACTCCAGTCTCAGGAACGGGTAGATGGTTTTCCACTTCCATGTCCTCCTCTAACTGTTCCTGACCAGAGTGAATAGAACTGGAATGGATGGCACTTAAATAGAAAGGCTTTGCTCCTGCTGCTTCTCCAGTTTCAGGAACACCTAGACAGTGAAACAGAAAATGGATTTACTGTATATGGAGAAGATTAAAGGTATAGTTACGTATAACTGAAAATGATAATTTCATGCTGGTAAACGTGGATTGCCTGGTTAGGTTTTAGGTCTACATACACGGGGTGTGAAATCATACAAGTGATGTATGATACATTTGCAACACAGAAAATATTAAGCCAGCAGTCGTAAGAATCACAGGTTGATACAGTAATTGCGTACTGCTTTAATGGTAAACCAGTATGTATTGCATGAGTACGCGATTTCGGACGCAGCCATACTATTACTAAGGCAGCGCGCGACAACATGACCTACGGATGAATCGCAGTGCCAAATTAGAATTTGCGTTAACGGCACTATTTTTTTTATCGCGATAATTTGAGATCGCGTTAATGCGTTATTATCACGTTAACTGTGATAGCCCTATTTACAATACAATGCAATATGTACTGTAGTGTGCAGTATCATTAAAAATGGTTATGAACAGTGTAGAGAAGGTTAATAAGGGACTGAAAAAGTTCATAAGAGAGAGGTTTAAAAGTGTGTGGAAATGGTTTATAAAGCCTTAAAATATATGTAAATACTAAAATAATACACCGTCTCTACTTCGCGGAATTTCACTTATCGCGCGGGGGTTCTATAACGTAACCCACGCAATAAACAAGCGACGACTGTATAGTGTTTACAATGTCTAATGTTTACATTTATACCAAATAAACACAACTGCACCTTGCAGCTTTATTATTGTTGATTGTCTTGTAATAGGTATTGTGTATTTCTAGTATATTGTCTTGCGTACTTATTGTAAATTGTCACGCGCCATTGCACACAGACTGTATGTTGTATTGTATTGTGCAGGTCTATTGTTATATGTAGCACCTTGGTCCTAGAGGAACGTTACTCCGTTTCACGGTGTACTGTACACCACTGTAAATGACAAAATAAAACGACAAATAAAACCACTTGACACTTGATTTGACACTTGAAAAAAGCTATGTTATGAGACACCCAGGCCAGAGCTTGTCACAAAAGTAAGAGTAAGAGGGCTTTCCTGGGCCTCACATAGTTATATGACAGTATTATTTATAGCAAATACTGTGTTATACATCACTTCATGACTTCTCAGACTAAGAAGGTGTTCAGATGATTTTCATTAGTTTTGGAGGTTAAGAGAGATAAAGTATAATCCCATCCCCAAACAGAAATTAAACCCCAACTCTTACCAAGTTCATATTCCTGCGTTTGGTATATGTTCACATATCCGGCCAAACAGATGTCATAATCTTTACAACTCTCAAGGTCAAAATCCTGGAAAGATTCCTTGGTGGCATCATTATCATATAAGTGCCACTGATTTTCAGAGGACTTAAAACACATGGTCATGTGTTCTTCTCTTCCTAGCAGTAAAAACTGTAGAGCGAATTTCCTGAAAGAAAAATAAATAGACTGTTTAAGAAAGACAATGCATCAAACAGACAAATCATCTTTAAATTTTTAACTTTATTTTAGTTACCCTTCATTCTCTTTTTTAAATTGCATTAGTTGGTCAAACGTCAGCAGAATCAGTGTTGGATCTGCCGAGTTTCCCAAAGCGACACGACCAAATTTCCTGC
The DNA here is from genome assembly GCA_028565595.1 of Duopalatinus emarginatus. Lineage (NCBI taxonomy): Eukaryota > Metazoa > Chordata > Actinopteri > Siluriformes > Pimelodidae > Duopalatinus > Duopalatinus emarginatus. The sequence goes on along the minus strand of JAOVVF010000025.1, from coordinate 2,662,216 downwards.
CAAGACAAACTTCACATTATAAGGGGAAAAGATGTATAACGCAATCTAAAGTACACATGGCTTCACAAGTTACATATTTGTTGAAACTACTTTATTACAAATGCTAAATGACTGAAAATGAAATCTCTCAATTAAAATATGCACATATACTGTACACTGAAAAAATGTGTAGTAGGATTTACTACAGATTAGGAAAGTTTTTCCATGTAAAAACTGCTAGTAAATTTAACAGACCATATTTTAAAGTAAAAGTTACTTACAATTCTTGATGGATTTAAATAGA
>JAOVVF010000025.1:2651560-2661833 GCA_028565595.1 Duopalatinus emarginatus | reverse complement strand
AAGGACGTACAGACAACAGGTTGGTAGTCAGGACTTTTTACTGAACATTGAACAGCTCACCGAACATGTCATTAACATGCCACACGCGCTTTTCTTCACTCCCTGCAGCCTTAACCTCTCTACCGCCACCAACAGGTCACTTCACAATATGACATTTCCCTCATCCTAACCTACTCGTGCCCCCCCGGGAGACTGTTCGCGCCCCACCAGGGGGGCGTGCCCCACCGGTTGAGAACCACTGCTCTAAACTGTATCAACAACTTTTTCAGAAACAAAACTTTTCCCCAACCAATTGCAACCTGCCCTTTCCTACCCAATCTGAACACTTCTTATCCATAGCCACTGACTGTTCCTTCACAAACAGTCTTAGCACATCGCCAATGAATCTAAATTTAGCAAGCATAGATGGGGCAGACGTTGCAGCAAAACCCCCAACAACTATCTTTACTGGTCTTATATGTGCTTCCCACCCATGCTCTCGCACCTCATCTACCAGCTCTGCATACTTCTCCAGCTTTCCTTCGTTAGTAACACCATCTTCATCTTTAAATGAAACTGTCAGCTCTATAAAATAAACTATCCATTTGCTCTCCAAATACAACAACATATCTGGTCCTAGTGTTGTTAATGCAAAGCACTGCGGACCCTGTAGTTTAGTGTAGTTTACCCATATCCCATGATTGCATAGGATACACACACACACACACACAAACCCATTAGACCCACAACATCAACATGCACGGCAAAAAATCACAAACCTGCCACAAAACTGCTTTTTTCACAATTCCAACATTCTGGCATTAAGAAACAATAAAAAAAAATAAAAAATCACAGTCTGTTTTAGATCATGTAGAGGTAAAATATGGAATCTCTCAGTCCTGAAAAAAGTATTATAGAATCATGAGACAAACACGGCACCATCAGTAATTTGTTGCACCACCTCTGGCTTTTTATAACTGATTGAATTCTCTGAGGCATTGGCTTGACTAATAACAAACATATTCATTAATTCTCTTATTTTTTATTATACATTAGAAGTGCTGAAAGAAAATTCTTTAAAGCATCATGAGTCCTAGTCCTGGCGATTCTGAATCAATTCATAATATGCAAAAATCGTTTTTAAAATGTGTTTAAGTTTTACTTTTTGCCGCTCCTACTCCCAAGCAAAGTGCAAACTGCATAACGTGTCCACTCAGCCACCGTAGAAGAAGGCTGTCTAGGCCACCGTACAGCAAGCTAGTAAGCCAGCTTCCTTGCTTGCAGACTTCATTTAGACAAAGTGATACAAAATATAAACGCAGCAATGCATTATGACTTTAAAGTCTGTATTTTATTTTCAGTTGAAGGTTAACTCACTATGGTAGACTGAAGTCTATGTTTACTTTTGTATTAATATATTTTTATTATTTCTTCATTGATAGATTTAAGACACGACAGCTAAGCCACCCTAATACTTGTAAGTTAAGTTTATGCACAATCCTACTTTTGCTATTAATATAAAATGATGACAAAAAGATTTTATACAGTAAGGAACCTAAAAGTTTGTTTAAATAAATGTTCTATTTTTTTTTTTTTACAATGTCTTGTCATCTTATCAACCACATCAGTTAAACAAAATTTATAGAAAATAAATTCTGAATTGAATCAAATTTCTAGACACTGAGAGATTTGCACCCAAGTGTGTGAATGTGTGTGTCTGCCTAGCAATGGACAGGTGATATTGTCTAGGATGTTCAGCATTCCCTGCAACCTAGTACTAGAGTAAGCAGTTTGGATAATAAGTGAATGAATAAGGGAAAATCATGTCTTGAAATAATTAGCATAAAAAAATAAACAAATTTATTGCCATGTGCTATCTATGCTACATAAGTTATTATTATTATTATTATTATTATTATTATTATTTATTTTTTAATGATGATTATTATTATTATTATTATTGTTCATTACACTGTCCTGGGAATGCTTAACAACAAGTTTTCAATGATTTGGCACTGGAAATGTAGCAGTGCTTAAATGGACATGATACCCCTTCATTAAACTGAGTCACTCACTGTAGTCTGCTGAGTTAGTTAAGTGAGTAAAAGCATTTTTTAACCAGTTCAGGCATTGGCCTACTCAGGCAGCGCTGCTGTTAGCCAGTCGTTCTCAAAAGTAAGAAATAAACAGCAGAATTTTAAAAATTATTTCTTGTGACCTGTGCATTTACATTGAGTACAAATTGCAATGCAAATTAACACGGGGGGATTGCCTAGGCAGATATAGACTTGGGACAACATTCTGGCAAAGCACCACTGGCAGGCGCAAAGACACCACGCAGCACTGTATCAGCTGTATCCGCCTAGTAACGCCAGTGTGCTGATGGAAATTGGGGGTTTTCAGGTGCTATGTCTTTGTGCCTGGCAGTGGAGCTTTAATCAATCAAAGTTTATTTGTCACATACACAGTCATACTGAGTACAACATGTAGTGAAATGCAGCTTTGCCTAAGTATAGTCCCAAGTCTATGTCTGCCTAGGCTAATTGGCAAAAAAGCCTTTACTCACTGGGTATTATGGTGAATGGCTTAATTTGATGTGTATCCCTTTATTGGTTTTGTCTAATTTTGTCACTAGCCAATCACCTCTGCCTGTGTAGAGGGCATCATATTGTCCAAATTTCATAACTCTACAACTTGTAGTCTGGTCTAGGGCTGGGCGATATGGGGGAAAACAATATAAATCAAATCAATACTTATGTTAAACTTAAAAGTTCTTTTTTTTCTAAAAGGTGAGAGGTAAGATATCAAAAGGCAGACTTGCAGCTTGAGAAATGTACTATGGGACGTTAGACTGTATTCAACTGTAAAATAGCATCACTCTTTTGGACCATCCTGCATGTTCCCCTGATCTAATTCTGATTGAGAATATTTGGGGATGGATGGGAAGGAAAGTTAACCAAAATGAACATCTAGTTCCAGTCAGTGGATGTCATTTGTGATCTTCAACTCCTGGAGCAACATTCCCACTAACCTCCTGGAAACACTTTCATCAAGCATGCCATCAATAGGAATAGTGGAGCTACTTCTTACTAAGTCCTTTTTTGACACTGATTTCTGTTTTGATAATACAAATTAAATAAATAAAATGATCAGAATTCTTAAAATTAAAAGTTTCAATTTTTGCAGGAAAACAAATAAAATTCAAAGGGAATAAAAGTAGGTATTAACTATGCCTATGCTCTGTGCTGTGTGTCAACCAAACCTGAAATGGCTGTAACGCTAGTTAATGGTTTGGCACAGCACTGTTCTCATTCTCATTGGATAGTCGTGGTGTCTCAAAACATGCATAGAACTAATTCTATTGACATGTTCTCGAGTACGTCAGATACTTCTATTGAGGAAACATTATTTCACGATAATTATCGTTTTATCGACCAGCTCTAGTCTGTACAATTCAAGAATAAGGGTATAACCATTAGGGATAAGCACCTAGTTAAATAGTTTTCTTATCAGCTAGTTTTTGCCAAGTTACACAGAACATTAAAGAATTTACATTAAAGAATTTATTAAATCTAATGTTCAAGTTTCATAATGGAAGCTTAATTATGACTCTGAGAAAGCTGATTGGCTGATTGTGGCCATGTTTACTAAGTAACACAGAAATCTACTTGCATATAATCACAATTAGACAGTAAAACTTCACTTTGATCAGACTTGAACCTAAACACACCTAATATGGATAAAATACCAACCTTAGCATACTGTCTCAGAATTTAGTACTGAATAAGCATGAAACGTTTGTGCAAACCTGATGTGTTACAGCTTAGTTAATTAAGCTCAGACCCTCAATACTGCATATAAATCAACATTACCTACATATCTATGTATCTATCTATCTATCATATATATATATATATATATATATATAAATTTTCCTCAGGATTGAGTGAGTCTTCTTTTTAACCTCTACTGAATCTAAAGAAAAAAAAAAGTAACTCAGTGCAACAGCCAATATTCCAATATTTCCTCATTGCCAGAAGGTTGGAATCATGGGGGAAAAAAACGATAGTGTTGTGTAGACATGCATGAATACTGATACCATAGAAGATAATCACCGCTCAGGGATTGTCACTGGAGGAAACAGTGGGATAGAAGTCGACAGATCTACAGGAAAGTACCTCCTATTCCACTGACCAGCTGTCCTCTCAAGTGGTGGAAAGAAAATGGACAGTTGTACCCACTGCTGCCCCTTCTGGCCAAAACTGCTTCTTCTGTTCCAAGTGAGCCGGAGACATTATAAGTGTGCAAAGATCTCAGCTTCTGCCTCAAAACATGTTAATATTTCTAAAAAAAAAGAACTTATCAGTGCCCCAGGTTAGGAATGTAGGCTTTAAGTGTTAAACGGTTGAGCTAAGCTCAGTGACCATGAATTTCAATTTAAGATCATAAATTGTTATAATACAAAACTTTTTGTTGCAGCAGCATAATTTAAAACAATTCACTTTTTTATTGCAAGTGAATAGATTTTCTTTTCGTTTAATGGTTTTATACAGGAGAAGTAGACATTTTTAATTGTTATGCATCAGAAATACAAAATGAATAGTTTCACTTGGTTCTTTGAGAGGTGAAGCTACAATAGAACATTTTGTTTAAAATGTTAAACCTCAGCTTTTTAGTAATTTCTTTCAATAGCATGGAACAAAAGCCTTGTGTTGGGTGTGAAGGTTATTGAGTGTGTGTATCCAAAGGCTGTATAAATACTCACCGACCCCAAAAGGACAGACTTTTTAGAGTTGGTATGGTGTTGATCTCAAAGTTGCAAACGATAACAGTAGTTTTACAGTAGTGTATAAGAGAAGTGTGATTGCTGGCTGCAATCGCTTTAATTGCATGTACAATATATAATAAGACACAATATTAACCATGGTTATGTATATGAAAAGATGGTACTCATAAGACACAGAAACCACATATGGAAAAATAGAAAACCACAAAAGGAAAAAAAGAGAAACCACAAAATAAATAAATTTTATTTAGAATGTACCTAAACGTTGTCATTCTAGCCACATAATGCCTGTGAATAGGTAAAATCATCATTGCAAGTAGAATTACAATGAGGACACCAAAACATAAACAACAGAATCTTGATGAATATAGTGTATGTACAGTAATCAGCAGCAGTGTCTAGGGTAGTAAAACTTTAACACAACAACTAGCAGCATAGATGTCCTAAAACAAGGACATAAACAAACAGGCTTTTGAAAGTGGAGCAATTATGTCTCTGTAGTGCAGTGCAAGACTTAAGTACTTAACCAAAAAATGTTGCTTGGACATTTCCTTCATTGAGTTTACATCCAAATGTACACATGTGAACACAAACTCACTAACACCACTATAGGGGGAAAAATGCAGCAGCTACCACCAAGCATTGTACTTACCCTTAATGCTGTTTAGTCTAAATCCTTCTTTTTACATTCTCTCTCAAAACACACTCTCTACCTTAAGGTCCATCTAGGTTCCAACAAGAAACCTTATCTATAAGAAACCTCATCATATGGTCAAGGATGATGAATTGTTTCTGCTGATTTACACTTTCCCTGATCTCATGCTTGTTGATCTTGTTTGTGGGCTAACTTATATATACATATATGTACATCAATTTCTGAAATACCGACAGTTACAGCATTTTCCATGGGTTTGTTTAAATGTGTACCTTTTGTTGTCATCTACAAGAACCAGAGGTGGTATATAACGTGCCAAATGATCATAACGGCGATTCTTCACATCTCGATGCACCAGAATAAGAGCTGGATCTGAGATATCACCCAAAGCCCTCAGGTCACCAAATGGCCGAAACTTGCTGTCATGGTAAAGAGAACATGGAGATATAACAAACATAATACTATAAACAAATCTGGATCACATAGGCATATTTGTAATTATTGAATATTTGAGTTGAATTGCATATAATCTATTTGTAACTATTGAATAATGTGACACTGTTATAATATTATAATAGCACTGCGTTATTTTGTAAAAAAAACTCACCTGAGTGTTTTTTCATATATGGGATGGGCGCTGGGGGTTTCCTGATGATAGTCAACTTTAGCACATACCAGTTGATCAATGACTGGGAAATGGTCTTTTATATTGCTGAAGCGGTCACGTTTATAAAAATCCTCCAGCTGTCTAATCCAAAGAGCTCTAGCATAAGCATACTTCTTTCCATTTAAAGTATCCATGAGTACTTTAAAGAAGCCATTCAATGCTAGAAGAGCTTGTATATGTAAATGTTTCGTGTAAAGAAAATGAAACGATGCCAGCAATGTGTCCGGGACACAAGTGTTGATAAACTGGTATAAGCCTGAAGCTGTTTTCATATAGGAATCCTGAGTGTCGATGATCAGTATCAGCAGTGTCAGAATCCCGGAACTGAAAATTACAAAACAAGACACATTTTAATAGCAATATAGTGTGCATATATAGTATACTGTATATGGCATTACATATGGAATGTACTATGGTATACACTGATCAGCAATAACATTAACACCACTTGTTAAAACAGCTGTCAAAACATTTGTGGGTGTAAAGGACAGTCCATCTGGTCTGATCTCACAGAAGGTCCTCAAAAGGACCTTTTAATGTTTTGGTGTCAGATACCATCACAGACCAGCTTCAGAAGTTTTGTGGAGTTCAAGCTAAGCTAGATCTGTTTTGGCAGGCAGTGTTTATCCACATTTGTTCCATTATTAATGTTTATGATCATATATACAGGAAAAATGTAACAAACTTGAACACTTACCATGTAGGCTTCTCCATGTCTGTAACAGTATAGAAATAATATTAGTCTGTTTTCTGTGCATCATTTGTAAAAAATAAATAAAACTATTGATAATCCATTAATGTTGTTTAAAACAAATGGATGATTTACCAGCACTGGTCCACAGGCAGCGCCTAGTGAGTAGGAAAAGCATACTGATCAGCATTGTTGGATGTGTTTCATATCTAAAAATCTGATCTTCAGATCAACATCTGGCAAGATATTAAAGACATGACATGATTAAACTGGCCTTTTACCTTTTATTTGGTGCACCGCTTGCGACTGAGGCTAAAGATGGATGAAAAAGTTAAAGTGAAATTTAATATACAGCATAGTGTAATATAAATAATAAATTGATACTGTTTTTTTATTTGTTATTTTATGTCGGTTTGGCCAAAAGATGTTTTATGTTTGAAGCAAACTACATTACAACAACATGTCTGCAGGGTGTGCAGCGAATATTTCTTCAACATACAGTTTGATAAATAACAGTTCTTCATTTTAAAATCAATATGTTTTTTTTGTGTTACAAAATTTTTTTTATGGTTTTTGTAATACTGTATATTGCCATTTCATTTAGGCATCGAGATATAAATCCTGTTTAGTATGTCAGTATTATGGCATGTTATCGTATGACATACTATGCCATTACAACATGGGTGTCAAACTTTGGCCCGTTACACATGTTGTTGTAATTGTATTTGGCCAGCGAGGCAATATCAAATTACCGTTGGAGCTGGCCCGCCGGTATTATACAATGGTGGCGCCGCTCTAACAGCACATTCATCACTAATACTACAAATCCCATTATGCCCTTCTGTTGTTTTGGCGCTGATGACATCATTAGCATGCTCCCGTTTGGTGGACGTGACCGCTGTTGCAAGCCGGGCGAGTCGTCCACCCGCCATTGACATGTTTTTTTAATTCGATTTTGCATGTCTGCAATATTAAATTATATAAGCATTGCTTGTGTTAAAGCAGTGTTAAAGCAAAACTTGTATGGGTCCATATTAAAAGGTTCATTTTTTCAACGTTGGCCTGCGGCTTTGTTTAATTTTAAATTTTGGCTCACTGTGTATTTGAGTTTGACACCCCTGCATTACAATAAGATATGTAATAATTATGATAATACTGTTTTACTATATTAAGATGTTATGTCTAGATAACCTCACTGAACAAAAAATAGCACTTTGCGTATTTTAGATTACTTGCGATCACTTAATTGTGACCCATTTTTCACACTGTACTATACATCCCCCTGCACTGTATCACCATCTATGAATCGCTTCGCACACCCAGCAGCAAGGCATTAAGGCAGCATCTGCCTTAATATAACATTTTCCTGCAGTCTCATCTGACCCACCATGGACATAGACAGTCTACAATACACCATAATGGACAGATGTAGAAACCATGAACTAGATTACAGACTTTAAAACTCCACCCAAATGAGCATGGGTTCCCTCAAGTCTGGTTCCTCTCAAGGTTTCTTCATTTTGTCATCTCAGGGAGTTTTTCCTTGCCACCGTCACCACCGGCTTGCTCATTAGGGATAAAATTTCAAAAAAAAATTCTATAAATGTATATTTAACCCTTTTCATTATTTTCTGTAAAGCTGCTTTGGGACAACGTCCATTGTTAAAAGCGCTATACAAATAAAATTGAATTGAATATAAATTACAGAAAAATAATTAAAGTATATAAACATGCTAAGCTTTGGCAGGTATAAACTTAACAAGACAGTTTTTGAGACAGTTCCTATCTTGTTGCTTATGTCTTGTTGGCATTCACCAAAGGTCTTTCAATCAATGAGAGTGTCCTCTAGGGGGCAGTAACACATCAGCTGAATTTGCTAAATTTGCCAGTAGAAATAGCTCCTCCTCATGATTGACTCTACTTCAAACAAGTCTAGCCTATTTTCTTGTTAACACTTTTACTATTCTCACTTTTGTGTTTTTACTTATACATTTGTTGGCAAAATCTGTGGACATTGTAATGTTGGTAAACTTGAGTTTATGAGTCTGGAACCAGTAAAATAAAAGGAAGCTGTAAAAAGTGTCGAATAAGGTGTGTTTATTATTATTTCTTTTATATTATATAATTTCTTTTCAGCTGCTAATTTCGTATAAAAGTTTTAGAAGAGGAAGCCAGTCTCCATTCAGTCGCAGTTGAGCCTAGCATGTAGAGATTATCCTACTGGTTATCTTTTTAATAAAAGGTTTTTCTCAAAACCAATGGGGCTAGACCTAATAATAAGCAATAGTAAGTTTACTTTACCTTTTCTTTTTAATGCCCGTCGTTGCAATTTTCTTTCTTGAGTGTGCACGCTTTTGCATCTGTCATTGGAACGAGTCAGACCAGGCACGTAGCGAAGTGACTCACAGACGCTACAAAATGAAAACTTGTGTAAATATGTTTCAATTCATATAAAATGAACATCAATAGAATGGACGTTGTGTGTGTGTAATGAATCTGTATAATAAGTTTCACCTGTTGAATTAAGTCACTGAAATGAACTGATGATGATTTAATAATATTTAAAAATTTACATGAACACTTTTTAATCAGAGTAAAACATCAACTTGATTCAACTTCTGGGATATTGATCTGGTCAGTTAAATAGAAGAAGGTGCATTGTTAATAAATTTCAGGTGCTTTAGTGTTAATGAAATTGCACTAGAGGAGCAACAGTTATATGAGCCTCAGAACAGGAACGGTTTAATATGTGGGGGCCTTCGGCATTGTGTCCCTCTTTGTCTTGTGACAGATTTTTCTCTAGTTTTGCAGTTGGCTAGGGTCAATGTAACTAATAGTACTGCAGTGTGGTACCTGGATCCTACAAACTCCTGCAGGATGGAATACATGTCATTGCCAGAAGGTTGGCTGTGTCTCCCAGCACAGTCTGAAGACTATGAAAGAGACTGCAGGAGACAGGCAGTTACTCTAGGAAAGGTGGAGAAGGCCTTAGAGGGTCCTTAACCCCTCAGCAGGACCTGACGGTGGCCTGATGGTGTGATGTCCTGTTGTTGGCCCTATGCTCACTGCCCAGAACCGTTGAGCCAGAGAACACTGCAATTGGCAGATCCGCCCCTGGCGCACTGTGGTTTTCACAGCTCAGGTTGCACTTCAGACTGTCCAAGAGTTCCGTGATGCCCTGGTGCAGGTCCGGGAGAAGATCCCCCAGGACACCATCTGTTATCTTATTAAGAGCATGCTCCAGCATTGTCAGACATCCATACAAGCTCATGAAGGCCATGAGGCAAACTACAAAGTACCATTTTGAGTTGCTTTGATTTTCGGGGTGTCTTTGTATTCAGCCCTCTGTAGGGTGATACATTTTTATAAATGTCCATCAAACGATGTGGCATCCTTTTGTTACCTACATTACCCAGTCCACATCAGGAAATATCTGCATGATTCCTTTGATTGAGATCTCATGTGTTTTCAAAGTGTTTCTTTATTTGTTTATAT
>JAOVVF010000025.1:2620273-2635877 GCA_028565595.1 Duopalatinus emarginatus | reverse complement strand
AGCTGTACTTTAAATTTGATCATACCACACACACATACATAGACACAATCCCCTGCAGGCAGCAGACGTTATGTAACACAGGGTCTTATATAAGCTACAGCACTGCTCCTTTGTTGCTCTTACTACATTTCCGTTTCTGTGACCCAAGAATATGCTGTCAAAACCATCTCATCAAACATAAATGGGAATCATGAGCAAGTTTCCTATGAGCATCAGCGCGAGTCAGGAAATGTGCTACATGTTTTTTTTAGTATATGGAAAAATCATTTAAAAATGATAGTTTTGCCTGATAATTAGTTATTGTATGCAGAAGATTAAGCTAAATATGCACCGTTTTCTTTCTGGCTGATCATGAAAATATATTTCATATATGTTGTTAGAATTAAAAATTGCACCATACGAAAGCGCAAATAATATGCAGGCACGCACAAAAAGTAAACTAAAAAAAAAAAAAAAGCCTAAAACAAATACCAACCTCTACCATTCGTAAAAGGTTTACGTCTGGCACAAAAAAATAATACAATTATTTAATTTTAATTAATTAAAAATTTTATTTAAAAAAAGCTTGGATTTGATTTTATTTTACTGCAAAACGACTTTATTATTTCTTTAGGCTTCTTTTTAATTATACTTTCCAGAAACATTTGAATTAGAATCTGATTTATACCAGGTTTGACAAACATAAACACCCTAAAATATAATTTGTACCCATCCAACTGCAAACTTCTGACATGTTAGTAGCTGATACTACTTTGCATACGCTCTAAAAAAGCTAACGCACTTAAGTTTCACAATGAATAGGTCTGATAGTGATATTAATCGGATGCTAAGCGGATTTCCATACACTGGAAGCTCCGCTCATTGGTGATAATGATGATTGGACAATAAAACAAACGAACGAACAAAAGTAAGATGCTTCAAGTAAAAATTTAATGCTATCTCTATTGCCGCTTTCCCTTTACTTTGCATATGGTTGGCTTAAAACATGCAGATATAGTCATATATAGGACATGCCATGCATTCATGATTCAGATAAAGAATTCTAAATTAAAAGTGAACATGTTTAAGCAGGGGTGGAGAAATTAAAAGCCCAGGTGCCTGAAACAATCACATTTCATATCCAAAATGTTTGGTTTTTATTTGTAATTGCCGCAAACTCGCCTGCTAGCATAAAATTATAAAGGTGTTGGTCTTAAAGTTAGTTTGTTTCCCTCAGTCTATATTAATGCACTTAGCTAGCTAGCTCATCGTACATTCTTGTACTTCCAGATACCACTGTTTCATTCAGGCTTTATGTGTTTTTAGTTTGTCCAGCCTATTAAAAACCATAGGACTGGATGGATTTTAGTTGTTTCATCATCATTTGTCCACCCCTGTTTTCAGGAGATCAGATCTCATTTACATCATTAACCATTACTTTGTGATGATTTGGGCGTCTCTGTGAGATAATGAACTCAGGAGTTGAATGAATGAGGTGCTGACGAAGCAACATTTCTCGATCCAGCTAGAAAAAGTAACAGCAGAAATAATAAGTGGTACAGTGGATATATAATGTCTACACACCTCTGTTAGAATACAAGGTTTTTGTGACATCGGTACTATAATTTGTACCCTCTTATAATTAGGAATGTTCAGAATTAACCAATCGCATTCAAACCCATGTCAAATAGTAGCCAGTACAAACTCGCCATCAGTTAAAGTGACTCTGATTAACCTCATATAAAGATCAAATGTTCTAGTGTACAATTTCACTGACATTTACTTTGTTACAGCAAATGGGGCAGCCGTGGCCTAGTGGTTAGGGAACCAGTTTCATGACCGGAAGATCACGGGTTCGATCCCTGCCCAGGGCAAGACACGACTGAGGTGCCCTTGAGCAAGGCACCTAACTCCCCCAACTGGGCGCCGTGGTTTGGGGCTGTCCCCCCTGCTCCGGGCAAGTGTGTTCACTGCCCCCTAGTGTTCACTGGTGTGTGTGTGTGTGTGTTTCACTGGTGTGTGGGTTAAATGCGAAGGTCACAGTCCTCTGTGTGCAAACACAGTAGGCAAATAGTTCACTTTGTTTGTTGTTGTTGTTATGCCATGAACCACAAATTTAGAAAATATCAACGGGACCTTACTGTGAAAGGGAATAAGTCAGGAGAAGTGTACAAAAAACATTCCAAGGCATTAGATATACCAAGGAACACGGTGAAGGCGGTAAACATGACATGGGTGTCTCTCTACAATTAAGGGAAACTTGTCTGAGCAACATTAAAGAAGCTGCAGGACTTTCTGGCAAGTATTTGTTGTGTACTACATGTGACAAAAGTCCCACATATTCTTTACATGTCTGGGCTCCATTTCCATTTAGGCTTGGGTACATTTGTCAAGAACCTGCATCATTTCTGCCAAACGAATATGGGAAAACATGTTATGGCCTGATGAGACCTATCTTTAACTGTTAGCAATAATTCCGAAAAAACAATGCTGTGCATCACCAAAAGAACACCAAACTCACAGTGAAGCACCATTATGCTCTGGGGTGTTGTTCTTTAGCTGGACCTGGGGCTTTAGGCAAGGTAGGTGGAATTATAAAGAGATCAAATTTCCAAATTTTACTTGTCAGCATGACAATAAAACCAATGGATGTCTTAACATCAACAAAAGAATGTCTTTACCAAAAGTTCTGGAATGGCCTAGCCAAAGCTCAGACCTGAATCCAGTTAAAAATCTCTGGAGTGACCTGCAAAGGGGTGACAGATTTGGATTGAGCAAAGATCGCCATGTCTAAATGTGCCATGTTCATAGACTCCAAAAAAGCCAAAAGGACTATAATGCTGTCATACAATCAGGAGGATATTAACAAAGTATTAGTTCAAGGGTGTGTATGTTTACGCAATCACATTATTGTGCATTTCTTATTCTTATTTCCCCCTAAAAGATTTCAGTTTTTATAATTTGTACAGATTGTTGGTCACATGAAACATAGAAAAAGTTCTGAAATGATTTATCTTGGTCAATATGTTTTTATATCACATAAACCAGGCAAAACAGGAGTGTGTAGACGTTTTATATCCACTGTGAGACCATTGATATGTAAATAATATATTGCTGTTAAGATCATACACAGCTTCACTGACCTGATTTCATGACCAATTGATAGGGCTTGCTATTCATTTTTCATTAAACAAAAATCATCTGTCACTCTGACTCTAACATTCATACCACGTCAATTGTGTGGATTCTTAAAAATGTGCAAATGTGTCACTGTGTTCGGTTCATGAGACGTAGCACTGGAATAGCGACGGCAATCTGCATCAGAAATGCCGCTGGATTGCTCTAGAGTCACATCTCTGATTTGCACTTGTAGTCTGTGTGAAGTGGGAAGTGTGTGTCCGCACGTGTGTGTGTGTGCGAGAATCAGACTACATTCGGTTGCCGTGCTGTAGTAACCATGGTAATTCTTGTCAATTTGTTGTTTTTTTTTTGTTTTTTTGGCCCAGAGGCTCGTGTCCTATTCCCAGATCGCCATAGCAACAGCAGACCTCGGCAGCCCTCGGGTTACCTACCTGTTCAGATTTTCAAACCCCATGTGGGTTGCTTTTAGGTTAACATCCAGATTCCAGAAATAGATCAACACATGCACTTTTTTGAAGAATTTTCCAGTCATTAAGGCACTGAAATGAATTGCAGGGATTAAAGACATGGACGTGGACATCCTTTGCTTCACGAGTTAACAAAACACAGTTTGGCCTTTGAGAACAATCGAACAACAGAGACACATTCAGATTGTTGCTTTCGTGAGTTCCAGTGGGTTCCCTCGTCCCTTTTTTTTGGAGGAAGAATTAAAAAAATGATAAAGTCTTTTTCTTTAAGACACAGCTGGTTCATCATTGATGATATAAAGTGGTGTAGAAGAACATCATTGCTCGGAGGCTTGTGAGCTCATAGGTGAGCTTCTTGGACAAAGGGGTAGAGTCAAGTGTACGTGTGCTGGAGGAGGAAGATTAAATCCTGTAAATGCTCAGGCATTCGTTTCTTCATTAGCAAAAAAAAGTCAGGGATGAAGTTGTTTTGGTCAGTGCAGTTGTTCTAATCCTGCAATGTTTCAGGTAAACACAGGACCCTCGTGACATCTCCCATTCCTCTTATCTTTCTGTTGTTTTCCTCCAGTTGTTCTCCTCCTCAGGTCTTATTTCAGATGTTCTATTATGGCGATGTCACGCCGGTCGGCGTACTCCGGGCTGAGGCCATTGAGGAAGAGGCTCCCGTTGCGTGCCAACGGGAAGGCTGGATATGTTTCTCTGTCGTCCCCCAAGTTGACCGAAAGCGCCCTTTTACCCGGTGTCATCTCTTGGCTGATTGGCGCGTTGTTGAGACCAAGCTCAGCCGAGAGCTTCCGCTTGATCGAAGCAGCACGTTGGAACTTGTCATAGATGTCGACGCTGAGGCGCCGACGTGTCTCTTTGAATTCGGCGGAGACGTTAGCTGTCCACTCGGCGGCGTGCGCTCGGAACTCGCCCACCTGAGTGATAGACAGAAATGTTCATATCTAGCTAGGAAAGCGTAATATTGCATCATCAATTTGTAAGTAATAACAAGACTTAGCACTGAAACTGGAGACTCCTTCCATACTTCCTCCATCCATACCAGACATACTGTGTCCCTTCATCTTTCCTAATTGCACTCAGCATCACATACTTGGTTAATATATAAAAGAAGTGTTCCATCTCATTTCTGATTCGGCTCTTAAGCAATATTGTTTAGCCATAACATTAAAACCAGAAAACCAGTGCCTAAGTAAATAACATTGATTATCTTATCTGATTATCTTATAACTGATTATCTTCCAGTGGCACCTGTAAAGGGGTGGGATATATTAGGCCTCCGCATTTAATCTCCGCACTGAAACACACAGTAGTGAACAGACACACTAGGGCGCAGTGGACACACTTGCCCAGAGCAGGGGGCAGCCTTATCCATGGCATCCAAGAAGCAGTTGGTGGTTTAGGGCCTTGCTCAGGGACACTTCAGTCATGTCTTGTTGATACGGTGGATCAAGACCTGTCCCTAACCTTGAGCCATGGCTGCCCCCTGAAAGTTGATGTGCTGGAAGCAGGAATAATGGGCAAGTGTAAGGATTTTAACCATTTATATGAGGACTACACTGATGTCTAGACTACTGGGTCAGATCATCACCAACAAATTGGTCATGGGCAACCAATTTTCTCATGTGTGAGGGGTTAAGGCTGGACTGTCTAGTCTGATCCTACAGAATGTTTTGGTGCCATCTTCAGATATCTCACTGGGTCAGGGCTGTTCTGGGAGCTGTTAAGGCAGGTGATTTTATTGTTATTACCGATTGGTGTATACACTGAAGTGGCAGAATAACTGGTACAAACAAGTTTATGCAAAATGTATAAGCCAGTGGTGGCTCAATAATGGTATAGGGTTTGTTTAGCTGGCCCTCCATGGGACCCCAGGTACACCTACAAACGTCTCTTCCAACAGGACGATGAGCAACCACACATGTCTAGAGATGCCAAATTATGGTTAGAGGAACACTTTAAGTCAACAGATATCAATGTTATTAAACACACCTGGGATGCCATGCTCATTGCTTACAGTATATTTCTTCAAGCTTATGGAGTCTATGCCCCATGGGGGACCTACCAAGTATTAGACTGTTGCACCAGTTTTACTGGTACTTCAGTATAGTTAAACAGTGTCAAACCACAGGGAAGGAAAAAATGAGCGAATGGATAAATGCAAAAAGCAGGAAAGTGCAATGCCATTAAGTAGGCAATAAAATGATGGATACACAGTAACCATGGAGGGAGGGAGAAGGAGAAAAAGAAAGGGAATGGATTACGCACAGAAACACCGGCAGCCCTTTTGAAGTGAGCTGATTGTGTGGGCGAAAGAGACTGAAGAATATAATGAAATACTAATAAAGTAAAAGGAAGCTAGGGACTTGTATGGAGAAGATAAAGGGAATACTTTAAACGCTTTCTACGCTAATGAAGTGGGATCTCTCTCTCTCTCTCTCTCTCTCTCTCTCTCTCTCTCTCGCTCTCGCTTTCGCCTTCTTAGTTACGTGCACAATGAACAATAATAATGTGGAATTGTAAAGAGATCTGCTTATGCATGCTGAGTGTGTGTGTGTGTGTGTGTGTGTGTGTGTGTGTGTGTGTGTGTGTGTGCGTGCGCATGTGTAGCGAAGTGAAGATTCCCTAGACTAATCGTAGATGTGTGTGGTCTACGTTCAACAGCCCACGTGAATCTCGCACTCTTATCATATATAATACATCTCTTTTAGAACAGGAGGAAAAGGTGGTTGCTAGGAAACCTGCAGCAGGTGTGATGGCAACTGGGGTTATTTGGTTATTCGAGCAGTTAACAGCTTTAATCCCAGATGATCTGTCATGATTGTCTGCCTCCTGCTGTTTTTCTTCAGAATACATTTTTTTTTTACTTTTATTACTCCATCCCTCATAAATCAGAATCATATTTAGTCAACCCTTTACTTCCTGTGATACGGTATCTTGGCAGCGCAATCAATTAAAAGTGTAACCCCTGATAACACATGACTGTCTTGGACACCATGGATCTAGACATGTTGTCCCTGATATTCAGGTTCTGGTCAACCACCTGCTACTGTGATTGACAGGTTTGAATACAGATCTCCCACTGTCCAACAACTACATTGTTTCACACTGCTTAACAGACTCAGCATTGGTTCCTATTGGTGTTTTTAGTGTACCTAGATGCATTCTGCAGAACCCAGTAGTAGTATGCATTTTATATGCATTAGTATGGAGTGTTATGTAAGACTTCTGCAAACATGTTTTGCAAAATAGCAAAAAATTGTTCAATTCTTTTGTAAACAGAGTCGCAATCGTTATGCTTTGTGCAGTTTAGGCTAACACTGTACATGGATTCATTTATTTGATTCACATTTTCTGTGACTCATTTATTCAATTCATACTACCTGTGACTCATTTAATTCAATTTACACTGCCAATGACTCATTTATTCAATTTACAATGCCAATGACTCATTTATTCAATTTACAATGCCCATGACTCATTTATTCAGTTTACACTGCCCATGACTCATTTATTCAATTCATGCTGCCCATGACTTGTTTATTCAGTTTACTTTGCCCATCACTCATTTATTTGATCCATACTGCCTGTGACTCGTATTCAATTTACACTGTCTGTGACTCATTTATTCGATTCACACCACCAATGATTCATTTATTCAATTCACACTGCCTGTGACTCATTTATTTATATTTACACTGCCATTGACTAATTTATTCAACTGACACTGCCCATGCCTCATTTTAAACATTTTCACTGCCTGTGACTCGTTTATTCAAATTACACTGCCATTATTCATTTACATAGGCCACACTGCCCATGACTCGTTTATTCAATTCACTCTGCCCATGACTCATTTATTCAATTCACTCTGCCCATGACTCATTTATTTGATTCATACTGCCTGTGACTCATTTATTCAGTTCACACTGCTCATCACTCATTTATTCAATTCATACTACCTGTGAATCATTTATTTAATTCACACTGTCTATGACTCATTTATTTAATTCACACTGTCTGTGACACATTTATTCAATTCACATTGTCATTGACTAATTTATTCAATTCACACTGCCTGTGACTCATTTATTCAAATTACACCGCCATTCATTTACATAGGCCACACTGCCCATGACTCGTTTATTCAATTCACTCTGCCCATGACTCATTTATTCGATTCATACTGCCTGTGACTTATTTATTCAATTTACACTGTTTTTGGCTCATTTATTCAATTCACACTGTCTGTGACACATTTATTCAATTCACACTGTTCAAGACTCATGCATTCAGTTCACACTACCTGCGACTCATTTATTCAGTACATACTGCCTGTGACAAATGATTCAGTACATACTGCCTGTGACTCATTTATTTGAGTCTAACTCACTTTCTGTGATTGATGTATTTTGTTCTGCCTATGATTCATTTATTCAATTAATGCTTAATTATTCATTTCATGGTGCCTGTGACATTTATTTAATTTTCACTGCCATTATTCATTTACATAGTCCACACTGGCCATGACTCAGTTATTCAATTTTTATGTCAGTTTAGTTTAACTGTGTGTTTCCCCTGAGCCTTACCTCCTCTTTTGTTTTCTTCGAGATGACCCGGAACCAGTCTCCGATCATGCTGAGCACTGCAGCGAAGTACGCCAGTCCCACCAGAATCCAAAACCATACCATCGGCTTATAATAATCCAGATACTCCATTTCAGAGGCACCTGAGAGATAGGGAGAGACAGACAGAGAGAACTGTCAGGGATTTCTTAATGGTACAGGGCTTTGCCTTGGTCAATATTCCGATCTGGATCACGTCCCTGAATTTATTGTAAATCAATATTGCAAGCTGGTGGCTGAGTGCACGGGTGTAGATCGATGTGTACTGTGTTTACGGACGGGTGCTGAAAAAGGAGTTGAGAAAGGAGACGAAAAATAATCAGTACTGTGATGTGCAGAGACATCGACTTACTCAAATCCTTTCAATGTGGAATTAAACTATAACAATTTGGCAAATGGTACTGAATTAATGAATTAATTACAAACAGTCATTTACCATTGCTGTCCTGGTGGTGACGGCGTTCGCCCTCACCCGCAACAAAATCACCAAAGCCGATGGTCGTCAATGTAATGACGACGAAGTAAATGGCCTCTAGGGCACTCCAGCCTTCTATGTGCTTGAAGATGATGGCTGGCAATGTGACAAAAAGGAGGCAGCCGAAGAGGATGAAGAGCACCGTGGAGATCACACGGATCTTCGTCTGACTCACGTTCCACTTCTGTGGTGAGAGAGAAATTGATGATGATCAGTGGATGGGTTGTTTTATTGTTTAGAGGTTGGCCAAGGGTTGGCACATAGAAATTTATAATGGATAGATAGATGGATGAAGGGATAGATGGAAAATGGCATGGGTGTATGGATAGTTTACATAGTGTTATGGTTTGGAGGAAGGTTTGCACATGGGAATGTATAATGAATGAATGTTTGCACACAGAAGGAATGTGACCTCCACATTTAACCCATCTGTGCAGTGAAACACACACACCAGTGAACAAGGGGCACTGAACACACTTGCCTGGAGCAGCCCCAAACCACGGCGCATGGGGAGCAGTTAGGTGCCTTGCTCAAGGGCACCTCAGTCGTGTCTTGCCCTGGGTGGGGATCGAACCCGTGACCTTCCAGTCACGAGACCGGTTCCCTAACCACTAGGCCACGGCTGCCCCCCCAGATGGACAGATGGATGGATGAAGGGATGAAGGGATAGGTAAAGGGTGGGATAGATGAATGGATAGATGGGAATATATGATATGTGGATGTTTTAAGGGATAGATGAAGTGTTGGTTAGATGTAGAGACAATTAATTTATAAATAGAGTGATTAAAGTATATTATATGGTTCCAAGGTTTATAATGTATATATGGATGGATAGATGGACAGTTTATACAATAATTTATAAAATGAATATTTTTTTTTTTTTTTAAGCACATTGGCTAGTGATACTGTGTTATGTCTTAGTGCCAACTCAATCTATTTGTTTCAGTTCAACAGTTCTCCCAGCTGTGTCTGGTGTCTAGTCAATGATCTGAGATCAGATAATGAAAATCGGTTCCTTAAGATGGATTTCAATGCTTTGTGCTTTGCTTTATGGTGCGTTTGAATGTTTATTCTGTTCAGGAGAGAAAGACGATCCACTGACTTCACTGAAAGGTTGAATTCTCAATGATGCTGAATAATGGAAAGTCAAGAAGCGAGGGTCGTTTCATCTACTGCAGAAACCTTTCCAGAAAACAGACAGTTCTGTTTAATTAAATTCACTTTATCTTATCTGTTCGGCTGGATTCTTTTTTATTACAGGAAGTAATATTAAGTCTTATTTAATACATTATTTTTCAATGGAGACACGAGGTGAGCAGGAAGTCTTAAATGTATGATATGGTTTAATTACTTTACTAATTAAGTGAAAACTCTTATATAATGTGTGGATGGTGTGATATGTAAGAAAGGAAAAAGGACAGGGCATGGTGGCATAGGGAAAAAAACTTTCTAATAACGAGTGTTGTCTACTAATGAGCCGCATACCATGTTGTTAGAACAGGTGTGTTAATTGTATCTTTTAGCCTGTGTATGTAGTTACATGGCAGCACGGAGGTGTAGGTGTTAGCACTGTCACCTCACAGCAAGGCGATCCGTGTTCGATTCCCGGCCAGGCCGTTTTGTCTGAAGTATGCATGTTTGGTACAGTGGTAACATTATTGGCTCCCATGTGAGAGACCTGGGTTCGATTCCTGATCTGGGCAGCTGGTCTGTGCTACACCAATAAGGGTCCTTGGGCAAGACTGCTAACACTACGTTGGCCTACCTGTAATACCAGTAACCTTGTAAGTCACTCTGGATAAGAGCGTCTGCCAAATGCCGTAAATGTAAATGCATGTTCTCCCCGTGCTTTCCTCTGGGTTACCCCAGTTTCGTCCCACAGTCCAGAGACATGCACATTAGGTTGATCGGTCTTAGTCAGTCTTACTTACTAGTTGTTAAGAGTCCAATGATGCAAAAAGATATTGATTAAAATTGTCAATTTTCTCCCTCTTTCATCTTTATTTTATAATCTATCTACCATCCTTGCTATAAACCTACACAAATACATTGTTTAAATCCATATCATTGTACTTTGTTTGTCTTAGTCATGGACAAAATTTCATGCATGTGGTTGGTGTGGTACAGTAGTAACATCATTGGCTCTCATGTGAGAAACCTGGGTTCAATTCCCGGTCTGGGCAGCCCATTTGTGCTACACCAATAAGGGTCCTTGGGCAAGACTCCTAACACTACATTGGCCTCCCGTAATACCAATAAACGTGTAAGTCGCTCTGGATAAGGGCGTCTGCCAAATGTCTAACACTGAGAACTGTTATTGAGTAACTGGAAAGTCAGATAATGACAAAAAAAATAATGACTGTTACTGGAGACTCCTTCCAGCACATTTGTGTTTTGTTTTGACTTTATGTCATGTCGTTTGTCCCTGCTCCTATTTTGTCACTGTTTTTTTTTCCCCCCACATCTTGATTAACGTGTTTGTTTTTGCCTTGTCTTGTCTTTGCCTGGTTGCAAAATCTCTCAGCCTTGTTTCCTGCTCATGTCTCTTCTGGTTGCCAGATTCGTGACTGTTTTTTTTTTATTATGGATCCTCCTGGATAATTTGCGCTCTGACCGGCAGTGGACTACGACAGTGATTACTGGATTGACTTTTTTGTCTTACCTACAGCCATGCATCCCAAAACTGTTACTATAGAAACAATGATGTATATCTTTTTAAATGTGTATTAAAATCCTGTTGGTTTTGTTAACACAGAAAACCGCAGAATATATGCAGTCTGCTCTGCTCTCAGTTCAGAGGGAGCACATGTCGAAGCAAAAGTCTCAGATCGGGTCGTGATGCACACAAGCAGAGCTGTGATAAACTGAGCACGATGCTGCTTGATGGTCCTGCGAGGACATTCAGTGTGAGTACAGCATGAATTATGACTGAAAGTGAGAGCATCTCTCTGGACAAATGAACTGACAGCTTAAAAGCAGCTGGCTCGGCATTTCAGGCTGCTG
Organism: Duopalatinus emarginatus; assembly: GCA_028565595.1. Taxonomy (NCBI): domain Eukaryota; kingdom Metazoa; phylum Chordata; class Actinopteri; order Siluriformes; family Pimelodidae; genus Duopalatinus; species Duopalatinus emarginatus. The sequence goes on along the minus strand of JAOVVF010000025.1, from coordinate 2,624,184 downwards.
TATTGCTGCCAAAATTCAACGAGAACTAAAAGTACACAGAGGGTGAAGGTATTGAGATTCCGATTCTTAAATACAAATTAAATTGATGCCTTTTTATATATGTTTTTTGATAACAGCTAGCATAGATAAGATACCCAAAATAAAGAATTCAGTTATAAACCAGAGCACAGCACAGGGTTCAGTTTGGAAGACGTGGCTGGTTGGTTTTGTGGGATTGTAAAATATAAAATCAGTCCATACAGTCAATAATCCAACACTTTTGTCTCTTTCTTTTTAACTCACCACGATCATCTTCTCCACTTTCGCGATGCCCTTTCCAAATATGGTCCCCAGCTGGTCGCCCACTCCCGCCAGCAGGAAGCCGAACAGAGGGATTCCCAACAGAGCGTACACTATACAGAATATCCGGCCTCCTTCGGTATGAGGGGAAATGTTCCCGAATCCTGCAGACAGAGACAGAGGATGTTGACACAGAGTGTCACGAAGAGGTTGCAGTAGTATCTGTAAACCGTATCATCTCAAAAACATCATATAAATGTCTGTCATTTGTGATATTGTCATGCAATGAATTGATCTTACAATTTTATTTATTCTAATTAATTAAGGATAGACGTTGCAAAGCTAATTTGCAATTTGGGGTAAAGTCAATATTACTGAGATTTGTCAATATTATAAAGTCAACAATAATAGCTGTCAGTACCCCTGCCAAACCACAAACCAGCCAAGACTCTGATTCCCAGAATGCTCAGCAGCTACACAAGATGGACGCACCCAGGACTTTGCAACCCACCAAGTTTTTATTGTGTTTTTATTGTGGTAGCTCAGTGGTTAAGACGTTGGACTTCTGATCAGAAGATTGGGGTTTGAATCCCACCACCAGCACCAAGCTGGGCCCTTGAGCAAGGCCCTTGACCCTCAACTGCTCAGTTGTGTAAATGTGATAAATGTAAGTCGCTCTGGATAAGAGCATCTGCCAAATGCCATAAATGTAAATGTAAATGTTTCCCCTGCCTGTTTTTTTGTTCCTGATCATGTCTTCTTATGTGTCCAGTTACCCCTGTGTCTAGATATGCTTTCTCTTTGTCTATTTAAACCATGTCCTTTGTTCAGTTGGAGTTCCTGTGTCCGTTACCAAGTTGTTCTGTTTATATCTGAAGGTGCCAAATTGAAAAGCAGTTACTGCACTGGAACAATGTGAAATGCAATGCACATTTATCATTGCTTTGCCAAATTAACATGCAGAATACGTGCCAAAATAAAAAGCAAAACAGTTATCACACTGCTTTCACGTCACTTCTTTACTGAAAAGCAATACACTAGGATTTGCATTTTAAAAAATAAATGCTGAATTTGTGTCAGAATGAAATACAATCCACCTTGAAATGTAACCAGCTCAACTGTATTATATTCCACAGTGTGTCATATACAGGCATATACACTAATACTATACAGTATATACAACGGCATAATATCAAACAATAAGCAATGAAATGTCATGTTTTCATCTTATTTTATTACATTTTTACACACACCACTGTTATTCAGTGTTCAGAAACGACATTTTCTCTGGATTTTTGCAGCTACGAGCGATTACTTCTGTCTGGTTTCACAGACACGCCCCATTTTCAGTACAGGACTGTGATTGGACAGTGATTACTTTTCACTGTGGCACGAATACAACACTCTGCTCCTGGCTCAATGCTTTGCATATTGTTACACTGTGAAATAAATACAGTTGAGCTGATTACATTTACAGGTGGATTGTATTCAATTCTGACACAAATTCAGCATTTAATTTTAAAATGCAAAATTTTAAAATGTTAGTTTGGAAAAGCAGTGACACATGCATTGCATTTCACATTGTTCCAGTGCACTTTGGCACTGATTCCTCTCCATAATCCAGTTGTAACAATAGTCAATACAAAAAACTGGTACAGACATACCTATACAAAATATTATACATAGCAACTGTACCTATGCACATCATTGGTTGCATCAGCCAGTATGTATAAAAACAATAGACATCTACGGAAGCTTTATAATGCTATGGGGTTTGTTTAGCTAGCATTCCAAGGGAACCCGGACACATCTACAAATGTTTCTGACAGACGAACTCTATCTAACCCTATGCCTCCTTTCTGATGAGATACACCATTTCAACAGGAACATACACAGTCCCACACATCTAGATGAACACTCATCTGAGTTTTGCTTTGTCAAGTCACCCGGGTTCATGCCCTGACATTATTTTGCAATCTAATGTTTCTGTGGGGACCTGCCAAGTATTTGACTGGTGTACCAGTTTTTCTGCTACTTCAGTTTTATTATTATTATTGTGATTGTAGACCTATAATACCAAAATGTATACATTACAGCTGTAATGAGAAGCAGTAGGCAGAAGGTCCCTGGTTCGATCCCCACACCAACAAGTAGGGCTGTGCAATATGACCAAAATTTCATATCCCGATATAGGTCCATTCATATCCCAATAACGATACATATCACAATATTTTTTGTAAATCCAGTGAATTTTCTATACAAAGTCAAACAAATAAAAATATTTTATTTTAAAAAGACTCAAGTCAAGAGCACACGTTTTATACACTATAAATATCCATTTGTTTTTCTTTTTAAAATTTCTGAAATGAAAATCGAATGATTAAAAGATACACAGACCCTTTAGGTACATTTTGTGCTTGCTGGTCTGGGTCCCTCTTCTGTTCAGAATTAGTCCGGTCTTCACTGTGTGCACTTAACAGCACCTTAACGTGTCGTCCAAACACCAAAACAACTGCAGTAAAATGTGTATTTTCTTTTGGAAGAATGTGTGATATCAAATTGGCTGCTGTTTAAAAAAGATAAAAAAAGTGAGTGCTGTATTAATACACTACCTCACCTGTCCTTTCCAGAATGCTCTATTGTACTCCTGGGTTCTATATCTTTTTATATGGCGATTGGCAGCAGATAAAGAGTTAGCGGGAATAAGTGGGTAGGTAAGGCAGGCTGACAGAAAGAATATGAGAAAATCAGAATGGACGACAGAAAAAAACTGCTAAAATGGAGCAGAAATGAAAGCGGGGTCAGATAAAAACGCAAGCTGGAATGAGGAGTCAAAAGACATGCATGGGTGAGATGTCAGGAATAAAAGCTTGGGAGAGCTCAGAAGGGTCTTTTTCAGCTTGGAGTGCCAAGGATAGGCAGAAATGAAGCGACACTATTATAAATGTCCGTGTGATTCACTACAGCACTGCTGTAAGCTGGTCCCCCAGGAGTGGACTCGTACTACAGTCTCTCCCTGGCAAGCAAGTGGGGAAGATGAACAGAGATAAAGCTTTATCTGTGTTCTTATGAAGTTTTATACACACTGAGGTGCTGAAACAACTGGTATAGACGAGTATATGCAGATATATAGGTTGCGTGAGGGCTCCATAATGGCATGGGGTTTGTTTAGCTGGCATACCATGGGACCCCTGGTACATCTGCAAACGTTTCTGACAGGTGAACATTATGTGTGCCTCCTTTCTGAAGAGTTACAACCCATCATGTCCTGGATTCATTCTGATGGGTTTGTCCTCTTTCTACAGGACAATGCACCAACACACATCTAGAGATGCTACATTATGGTCAGAGGAACACTCGTCTGAGTTCCGGGTTTTGCCATTCACACCTAAGTCACCAGATCTCAACGTTATCGAATGGAACATCTGTGAAACACAGAAATCCTACAGCTTGGAATACAACAGAATTGTGGACCGTTGTGCAGAAAGTATGGGGTTCATAGCATATAGAATATTTCCACAAGCTCACAATGCCCCATGGGAAACCTACCAAGTATTTGCCTCGGCTCAGTCTCTCAACTTTCTAGCCCTGACCGAGACATGGATCACTCCTGAAAACTCTGCCACTCCAGC
>JAOVVF010000025.1:2581448-2604245 GCA_028565595.1 Duopalatinus emarginatus | reverse complement strand
ATACCCATACTAATAAAATACTTTATCAGTATTTATGTATTTATTTCTTTTACTTTTCAACACATTTGAACAATATCGTGATAATACTGGTAATCGTGATAATTTTGGTCATGATAATCGTGATATGAATTTTTAATATTATTTCATCTTTAGTTTGTATTGTAGTGGTGTTTTATTAACCAGCAGTAATATTGTTATTAATTATTAATTAATCAGCATATAGTGTCTATTTATTTTATTTTTTTATTTATTTGTTTGTTTGTTTGTGTTGTGAATATTTTTGGCAAAATAACGGTAAAAAAAAAAGTCGTAAGAAGGCTTAAAGGTTAGTAGAAGGTAGGTGAGGAAGCCGGTGCCAGGCTCTCTGTAGTGACCCTACATCTCGTTTTACGCTGAGTGTTTTAGGAGCTCGGGTTGTGTAACAAAGCTGGTTAAAATAGTGTGTTTCATGGTTAGTGTCAGTGCCTTTGATCACGACATGTCGCTCTGGGCTGCTTAAGGAGTGCAGCTCAAGTTTCCTAATGTGTTGAACTTTGGAGGACAGTGTGGCTTTTAGTGCATGTGTGCAATCAGTGTGGTCATCAGTTAACTTCATATAAATACTTCTGCAGTATGGAGTAGTGTGTGTGTGTGTGTGTGTGTGTGTGTGTGTGTGTGTGTGTGTAGTAGGCATATATTCACCTTGTTGTGAAATTTCTCAGCCATTCTAAATGTCGTAAGTCTGAAGTTCCGCGACGTTTCCTGTCCTCTCCCACGGCATCACCGTCCACATGACCTCCACTGCCCTGAACGGCTCATGAAGCACGCTGACACACACTAACACACACGTACTCCACTCACACAAATAACAACCTATTAATACAGTTGGAATGCAGAATATAGTACAACAGAAACTGTTTTTCTCTAAATAGTCGTATTTGTTTGCGTTTTTACAATTGTTAATTTTTTATTGTGAATATTTAAATTTAATTACAGTGTTCTATTACATTTTTTATGTAATTGTAATTATTTATTGTCTTATGAAATGCTTATAATATTTTAAAATAATATATTTTTAAATAATTTATCTGTTATTTATTTATTTATTTACTTACTTCATTTAATTTAGTTCAGTTTATTTACCTCGATCCTACATTTAATTTTTTTTTGTTTTTTTTGTCATATATAATTTTTACTTGTTACTTTACATTTTGTTTCTTCTCCTTTATTTTTTAACATTTTAACTTAAAACTTAAAAAAAAAAAATAAAACTTAAATATTAAGCACAAAGTTTAAAATGTATACATATATTGAACTTTTGGTTTAATTTTAATTATTATTTAATATATTATCATTAATATTATTTTATTAGATTAAGATTATTTAATATATACTAATATAATATTATTTTATATTTATTTGTATTTTAATTTATAAATAATTTACTTAAATCTTTCTCAAAATCGTTCCTGAATAAACTAAACTTAACTAAACTGAACACACCTTCATTGAAAGCATCTGAAATGTCAGTACAAGGTGTCTGTTTGGTATAATTTGGTATGGTAAAATTACCATAAATTGTTCCCACACCTTTTTTTTTCTCTCTTCATCAAATTAACCAGTCAGTACCAGTACCAGTGCAGGAGGCGGCAGCGTAGCCAACGGCGACTCTTGCCGAATTCACTGTGATCGTTGTTCTGTGAGGTTTTCTTGGGAGAGAAGTTTTCTGGCAGCAGTAAAAGACTTTGAGGAGCTGGACTGGTTTATGACTGCTTTGTTTGCCAGGAAGTGATTATGTTGCTAATAGAAGGTGGAAAGCTTTTTTTTTGCCACCATTATTTAATAGAGTGCACCAGAAATTTACAACCTGGTGTATAGAAAGTTTTTTTTCTGAGGAGGAGGATATGAAGTAGTGCAAGTTTAATAGCTATCTAGCTACAAATTTATGTAGGACAGTGTTCAGATGTTATATTTCTAGACATGAGGCAACGATTCTGATTCGATATTTCTGATCGATATCTACTGTTAGTTTGTCAGTGATTCTATAAAACAGGACTATTAGGACTATAAGTGTCAGACGAAATGTTGAGGAAACATCTAAGCATGTGTGGTGCTGGTATGCTAACCGGAAGCCGAGTTAGCTAGCTTCCATGAACCTACTCGACCAGATTCCTAAGAAAATTTTCATAAATGAATATTAATATTCTGCTCATAAATATTCGTAACACAATCGTTAATACAAAATTAACTGGATTTCTGAAATTGAGCTTTGAGTAATATTAAGACATGTAGTTTTAATCTGTTAATGCTAGCTCACCAACCACCAACAAACTCGCAGGATTCCTGAAGGGCGTTCAGCTACATCATACAAAGCTCACAGAATTCCTGAAGTGATTTTAAGGTTAATGCTAGTTAGCTAGCAAACAAACAGAAAACTAACAGGATTTTAAAGTAATATTTAAGTTATTTTTACTTACTAGTTTTACTTGTCTTTTGTTTTATTGTTTTTCATAGCTAGTGAACTAACATACACAAAACTTTCCTGCTGTGATTTAATATTGATAGTAGTATATACTACTTATACTACCTAACAGAAAGTAGACTGACAGGATTCTGAAGCGATGCTTAAATAGGCTAATAGTTGTTTTTGTTTTTTTTAATTGAAATGCTAATTAGGGACACAAAATCGATAGAATTCCTATAGTGATTTTTTTTTAAATTATTGACTTATTTACTTTTTTTATTGTTAACTAAGTAACATAACTCAAACAAAATTTCTGTTAATTAGATATATATTTTTTTTTTTTACGTTTAACCGCAAATGCTAGTTGGCTACCTAACAAAAAACAAACTGACAGGATTTCTGAAGGAAAGTAGGCACATATCTGTACGTTTAATTTTATGGAAATTGTAGTTAGCAACATAAAACTGACAGGATTTCTGAAGTTTTTTTTTTTTTTATTATATTCATTAACTTTTTAATCTTATTTAATCTTACTAACACAAATGAAATAGTATTCCTGAAATGATTATTCATTTCAACAAAAAGCATGTATTTACATGGTTTTACATGTAATTTACATTGAGATGCTAGTTAAAGTATTTAAATTATATTCATATACTTTATTAATTTATTTGTTTATTAATGCAAGCTAACTAAAACAAATCGATTAGGTTTCCTGAAATGATTATTAAATAATGTTCATTTATTTACTTTTTACTGTTAATGATAACAAAATGCTACTTAATGTTGGTAGTCTAAATTAGGCTAATATTCATATATGTATTTTTTTTTTAGTTTTTACTGTTACAAAGCATTCCTGAAGAGATTTTCAAATGACAGGATATCTAAAAGTAGTTTGAATTCATATTTATAAATGTTTGCCTACTACTGTCTACTACTAATTCTTTTTTACAGCTAAAATTACTTTATTAATGTGGATAAATTCATTTCATCGCCAAATTCCTTGTTTTAATAGTGAAACCAAGTTTGAAACCAGTCTTCCTGTTATTTATATATTATTAGCTGGTTTACAACAGTGAACCTTAATGGAAACGTGGTGGTGAATTATCTAATGCCAAAAAACTGTGTGTGTGTGTGTGTGTGTGTGTGTGTGTGTGTGTGTGTGTGTGTTTTGATGACATCAGATCAAATGTAATTAATCTGAGGTGTGTTGGTGAAGAGCACAGGTTTTGCCTCCAGGTATCGCACACACATCCTTACACACACACACACACACACACACACCCTGCCGAACTTGTTACTGCGGTGCAGTATGGAGTGATGGACTGGATAGAACTGGATTTGGAAGTATTTGCTTCTGGATTTTTAACATATTAGTAACCAGTTTCAATCATCAGGAGTGTGGTAGAGAACTTAACCCTTCTCATGCGACTATGTTGTATAACGATTATACACTGTGTAAGGACAGATGTGTCAACAACATTATTTACTCCTTATTGTCTACTCAGTATGTATTTAGCTCAGTTTTTCAAAGTTTTTAAATATGTCTGTATTTAACAATGCTCATTAGCGTGCTGTCTACCAGTTAAAAATATATTTCAATATTCTTCTTACTTATATTAATTAAAATATACACAGAAATGTCAAAAATACTGGTACAGACAAGCCTATGTAAAATATATAAGCCTATATAAAATATATAATATCTGGCATTCCAAGGGACCCCTGGTACATCTACAAGCGCCTCTATGTGTACCTCATTTCTGATGATTTACACCCGTTCATGTTCTGCATTTATTCTGACAGGTTTGGTCTCTTCCAGCAGGACAATGTGCGACCGCACACGTCTAGAGACGTTGTTAGGGGAGCACTTGTCTGAGTTTGAAGTTTTGCCATTCACACCTTATTCTCCAGATGTCAACGTTATTGAAAAAACATCTGGGATGCCGTACAACATGCTCTGGAACATGGAAATCCTCAGAATACAACAGAATTGTGGACCGTTCTGATGTACATTGTGTACAGAATATTTCTGCAAGCTTGTGGAATCCACGCTCCTACCAAGTATTAGGCTTGGATTAGTACCACCAGCATTGCATGGCATTCCAGATGGGTTCGATGACATTTGCTAAATAATATTCACCTTCAGGAGACGTATGTAGATGTAACAGTGGTCCCATGGAATGCCAGCTAAACAAACCCTATACTTTTATGGGGCCGCCACCAGGATGCATTTTGCATATACTCAGATTTTCTGCCATTTGTGTTTTTCTATATATACTTATATGGTTAGAGTTGTTGGCTAAAGTTGCGCTAAATATTTATAATATAAACATTATATTTTCTTTAGTTTAGTATAAAATTAAAACTATATCCAGCACAAAATTAATTCGCAAAACTTTTTTTTATTTTCTGTTGTATCTTATTAGGTAATATAGTTTGTTTTAAATGTGTTAAAAGGTTACTGAAAGTGAGTGCAAGAGTGTGTTGTGATGTCATAAAATATAACAGCCAATAAGGTTCCGGTATGCAAATATTTACACCACTGACACAGAATTTTGTAGGTAAACAATAATATACTTTGCGATATTTTGCTTTCCAAAGGTCAGTTTAATTCTCAAGGGCATTAAAGTCTTCTTCTTCTAATAATAACAATTGTGATAAATATCTATTAAATGTTTAAAGGCGGTTTTGAAGTTGTAGGATTAACAACTACAATAACTATCAACAACTAGATTAACTGATAGTAAGTGACAGAGGAAAAAATCGAAAACACATCCCTGTCTGCTCATGACGTGTCCAATACGCCCGTCAAACAGGAGCAGACATGTCCGGAGTAGACTGGTATGCGGCCTTGCACAACCGAGTGAGCCAACACATCGTTAGCAGGTGTGTTTTCCTCGCGCGAGTCAGCGGGAATCTGCAGAACTGGATCTGATGATTAGTGAACACATGATTAGAGAGACTTAAGAGCATCAGGTGACGATTAGTGTGGTGTCAGGCTTCTGATACTGACAGGCTATGTACAAATTCAGGTCTGTGTGTATGTGTGTATGTACAGTATGTGTGTATGTATGTGGCACTTGTAGTAAGCACTTGTAATAAGACATAAATACAGAGGGATTATTAATCTTTACAGTGTACAGGTGTAGTGGAGTACTGACATTTCTGACTCCGTGTGTTTAGATGAATCAGTACAAGTCAAGGCTCATGCTGTTTTAATTACACGTGAAGACGGTTCCATAGGAGTATATTTCAACCGTTCCAGATGTTCAGCTATCAGCTTTTCCATTCATTCACCACTTGTTGTGAAAGAAAAAAAAAATTGAAAGTGAACTATTTGACTACTGCACTCGCATCGAATGTGACCTCCGCATTTAACCCATTTGTGCAGTGAAACACAAACACAAGTGAACACTAGGGGGCAGTGAACACATTTGCCCGGAGCAGCAGGCAGCCCCAAACCATGGCACATGTGGAGAATTTGGGGGATTGCTCAAGGGTACTTTAGTCGTGTCTTGCCCTGCGTGGGGATCGAACCCAGGACCTTCCGGTTTTAAGACCAGTTCCCTAACCACTGTCCTTGTAATCGCAGTGCAGTGTACTTAAGACCACCTTTAAGTCCATATAGCTTTCATTGTTATTATCAGAGGTCAAGAATAGGAACTGGAACAATCAATGATATAGACGCACCAGGGCAGAAATCACAGCCACGGCCTTGTGGTTAGAGAATCAGCCTTGTGACAGGAGGGTCCCGAGTTTGATCCCCACAATGGACAAGACATGACTGAAGTGCACGGCCTTGAGCAAGGTGCCATGGTTTTGGGGCAGAGCAGGCAGGTTCACTTTCACTTCACCTCACTTAAGTAAGGAGCAGTGTACAGGACAGGTAATGACACGGTTGCCAGATTTAGCTTTATAGCAAATAGTCAGAATCAGCTGCAAAGACTGGGAAATGGGAAAGGGGGGGTTATGTCTGTATATCAGAAATACATGCGTACTACAGTGATGGGTTTTAGCTGAAACTTATCGAGGTTGATGTGTTTAACGAGGAACAAATGGGCAAGTGTAAGAGTCTAATTGATTTTGACAAGGACCAAATTGTGATAGTTAGACGACTGGGTCAGAGCAGGTCCAAAGTAGCAGGTCTTGTAGGGTGTGATGGTTAGTACCCACTAAAGTGGTCCAAGGAAGGACAACCGGTGAACCAGCGACAGGGTCATGGCCACCCAAGGCCCACCGATGTGTGGAGGATAAAAGCTAAACCGTCTAGTCCAGTCCCACAGAAGATCCACAGTAGGGATCTGTTTTAATGTCTTGGTTCCAGATAACACAGAACATCTCCAGAAGGATGGTGGAGCCGATGCGTTGATGGGTCTGAGCTGCTTCGGTGGCATTTTTAATGTTTTGGCTGATTCCGTGTACAACACTTACATGTGGTGGTGAAAAAATGGATGTTAAGATGTTTGTTGCTGATTTCTCTCTCTCTCTCTCTCTCTCTCTCTCTCTGTCTTTCTCTCTCTCTCTCTCTTTCTCTCAGACACATTATTTCGGCCTGTGGTTTCACTCTAAAGCTCAGGTGCAGAGGTGGGTGGAGTTGGAGAAGCCGCTGAAGAAGCAGTTGGATAAGTTCGGCAATGAGCCGATGCTGTACTTCGGGGTCATGTTCTATGTGCCCAGCGTCTGCCGCCTCGAGCAAGAGGTCACCAGGTGCGTGTGCGGTTGTGTACATATGGGTATCTCACTCTCGCGAGCTCTGTGTGTGTGTGTGTGTGTGTTTGTGTTGGGGGGGGGGTGCCTGTGTGCCTTGTGTAACTGACCTCCATCTGTCTGAACATCTGTGTACTTACTTTGCTGTATGTGTGTGACTCATGTGTGGGTCTGTGTGGGACTGCACATGTGTGTGTGTGTGTGTGTGGTTTGTTCTTTCATCCTCAACTAGAAAGACCATCTGTGCATCTGTAACCTGCCTCGTCCTCTTTGTCTCTGTCTTTTACTCTCTCACCCTCCTCACTTTACTGGGTCTCTGCATATCTGTCTGTCTGTCTGTCTGTCTGTCTGTCTATCTGTCTATCTATCTATCCATCCATGTAGTGTACTCTTTCACTGGTTCTTTCCCACCCCTCCTTTTTCTATCCCTCTGTCTGTCTCCTTATTTCTGTCTGTCTCGCTTTCTCTTTTTTCCACCCATGTCCCTGTGGTCTGTCTTGGTCTCTGTCTCTTGCCCTCTTTCTTTCATTCTCCCCCGTTACGTTCTTTTTCCTGTGTGTGTGTGTGTGTGTGTGTGTGTGTGTGTGTGTGTGTGTGTGCTGTGAGGAGGAAAGTCTCCCCTTGTCCAGACGGCTCCCGTTTAGCTGACCTCTTCCTATCCAAGCTCTAACTGTGTGACAAATAGCTGTCCTCTGTCTTACTGCCAGTTCATAGACACACACACACACACACACACACACACACACACACACACACACACACGGACACACACACACGGACACATACAGAATGCACCATGTGAGTGTGTGCTGGTGTTCTCACAGTCATGGTGACAGTGTGTTTACAAATCACTGGGTGATTTTGCTGGAACAAGGAATTTGATGATGGTTATTTATTTATTTATTTATTTGTTTGTTTGGGGGTATTTTTATTTTATGTATTTAGCAACTTAAAGTTGTTGTGTGTGACCTTTAATATTTATTCCATTTCGAAGGTACCATTTCACAAAGCACTGTGGTTGCAGCATCACCATTCAGTGGATCTGGTTACTTCCTCCATTACAGCCACATGTTTACATTTTTCTGGCCCGTAAATTAGCACCGCCCACAGCCCGAACACATCTGTCCCTTCAGACGTATCCAGTTTTAGCAAAGGGTTGGAAAAATGAAGTCGCATCACCGTTTTTCTCAAAAGTGCGCACACAAACAGGCGGCCCTGAAAACTACAGACTGCCCCTTTAAACAGAACTTAAGAACACGGCGTGTGGTATAGAATAATAATCCATCACCACAAGGCACACAGGAAAACAGAGGATTTTTTATTTTAGTACTGGAAAGTCTGATGTAGTATATATATTTATTTGAAATCATGTGTGTGTGTGTGTGTGTGTGTGTGTGTGTGTGGTGCAGTGTAGGTAGGGGTAGCACTGATTGGTATCCCAGACATCTCTGGAGGTCTGGTAGCGTGTAGGTCGTAGGGCAAAGGGGCAGGGGGCTAGAGAGGAACAATGGACGGTCTGTGTGTGTGTGTGTGTGTGTGTGTGTGTGTGTTTGAGAAAGAGAGAAAAGGAGAGAGAGAGTGAGGAGGGAACACTGCTCCCTGTGTGTTTGGGAGTCTGGCCGCTATTCAGGAGTCACACAGGAATGTTGGCATGGCCGACTGGCGTAGGAGGACCCACATTCCACACACACACACACACACACACACACACACACACACACACACACACAGTCTTTTTTGAGCTCAGAACTGTTTTTAGGTAAAAGAGAAAGGAGGGTTCCAAGCACCAACACGTTTTCATTGCTATCACGTCTTCATCTTTTTATTAAAAAATAAAAAATAAGAAATGAGAAAAATTTATTAATATTATATTAATATCTATTATCTATTAATATCTCTCGTTTTTTTTATTATTATTAACATCAAAGGGGAGAGTGAACCCGTCTGTGTAGTAAAAAAACACATTCACCAGTGAACACTAGGGGGCAGTGTACACACGTGCCTAGAGCGCTGGGCAGTCCCAAACCACAGCGCCCGGGGAGCAGTTGGGGGGTTAGATGCCTTGCTTAAGGACACCTCAGTCTTGCACTAGTCGGGGATCGAACCCACGACCTTCCGGTCACAAGACCACTAGACCACGGCTGCCTATAACATACTGTTTATAGCTGCTATAATATAATAATAACATGTGCTATGATGGTAACCACATGCTTTTGAGGTCATTACCATTATCACCACAGTTATCCTTTAAGTTGTTTTATCAAAGAATCTATAAGTCTATGCAAAATACATAGGCTGGAGGTGGCTCCATAATGGTACAGTAATGGTCCTTTCTGACAAGTTCCACCAGTTCATGTCCTGCATACATTCTGATAGGTTTGTTCTCTTCTGACAAGACAAAACCCCACCACACACGTCTAAAGACACCAAATGATGGTTAGAGGAACACTCATCTGAGTTTAGGGTTTCGTCCTTCACACCTAAGTCAACAGACCTCAACGCTATCCAACAACGTCCCGGGATGCCATGAAATGTGCCATGGAACACAGAAATCCTTCACCTTAGAATACGACAGAATTGTGGAGCGTTCTGCAGGAAGTCTGGTGTTTATTACCTACAGAATACAGAGTTTTACCAGGTATTAGACTTATCGACAAACAGACCACACTGGTGGATATGACCGGACATGCATATAACCGTTTATATAACCGTTATAACCATGATTAGATCAATGGTTCCGAGCAAATTTAACTCAGCCCCTTTCCCATGATACAGATCATGACCACTTGGCTTAATGCTTTAAATTATATATACTTGTGAAGTTTATATGAGTGCATATGGTGTGTGATATGAAATATAAACATGCATCCACTGCATATTTACACTGCGCATTTGAAAATATACGACCGCATGTTCTACGAGCGCGTCCTCAAAGGGTATATTCGGTGCAGCTGGCAACACAGAAAACCTGAAGACGGTCAGAAGAATATGCCGATCCACGCTAGCGGCCCAGTACCTGTACAGCTAACACTTAATGTACTGACTGCTTAATATATATTCCATTCCGTATTCCACAGCCCTAGTTTCAGAGCCGTTCCTGAATTGTAAGAGTAGCTATAAACGGATAAAAAAATCACAAATTGTGCTTTTAATAAATAAAATATGCAATGTGTGTAAAAGGATTAAACAACTTTAGGAAATGCTGTTATAGGAAAACAATCAAGGTGGTGAATCTGCTTCATCACACTTCACGTGGTTGATTATTTTTCTCTTCCTGATGTAGATGAATAGATTTACCTCAAGGCGAATAACTAAACACGGTACACTGTTGTATTACGGCAATGTAAATACCACGCAAGTCATTACAGGCAGTCTGGAATCTCACACACACTGTGTTAAAGTCACTGGAAATCAGACATTACTTGGATAGAAATACGCAACACGTCCCCCAACTTTCATGTGTGTGTGTGTGTGTGTGTGTGTGTGTGTGTGAAAGAACTTGTTGATAGATTCTGTCTGCTGATTTTGTCTCGCCTCGTACTTTTCCTGTGTGGCTTTTAGGGAAAGACGGTTCCCACAACTTTTATCACGTTCCTTTCTCACTCCGATGCACACACAGGCACACACAGGCACACACACACACACACACACACACACACACACACACACACACACACACACACACACACTTAAAGCTCTTGTATAGCCCTGCTGGTTAAGCAGTCAGGCGTGTCAAAGTGCTTGTTAGCCCTGACAAACGAAAGGTCAATGTCTCACACCTGGCCCGAGTCACCGTATGTGTGTGTGTGTGTGTGTGTGTGTGTGTGTGTGTGTGCGTGTGTGTTTATATGGGGGTGAAATAGATGGACGTTTAAAACAAGGCCGTGAGTGTATCTGATTAATGTGTCTGTGTTTGGCTTAATACTGCAGCTGTGATAAATGACCTCGAGCTGTGTGTGTGTGTGTGTGTGTGTGTGTGTGTGTGTGTGTGTGAAATTTATTCAATGATCCACTTACCATATGTTAACTAAATATCCTTCATTAGTGTAGGATGTTGAAAGATGTGGCAGAGGGTGCCAAAACATTTTCCACATTCAGCATGTGTCATGGAGATGTTACAGTATACAGTATACAGTATCGTACACACTGGCTGACTTCCTTTTCTTAGAATGAAGTTTTAGATTGGGGGTATCCAGACTTTTTTTTTTTTTTTCAAGAGGCCAGACTGGACCATGTCATACCTAAAGGCCCCAGATAGCACATGAGTCATGGCCCAGATCTGGCCCACACTTCATTTATTTACAGGAACTCGCCACAAAAAAGTAAGGTGGTCAACAGCTGAGCTAGTTTTGGACCAAAATCTAAATCATTTCACATGGTTGGCTTTGTGTGGGCCATATGTGGCCCAAAGTCTGCATGCCATGACTGTTAACATGGCTGCTATAGTTGGACCAGTTTTGGCCCACAGTACACTTACCATTACCATAACTGGCCCATGAGTGCCTTAACTAGGCTCAATATCTTTCTGCTAACTCTTCTTTCTCATGTAGGTTAGGTGTTTTATTGCTAACTTGCTATGCATTTACAGACCTCTACCCAGATAGCGAATTAGTCATGGCCCAGATCTGGTCCACATTTAATATTTTATATGGCGCACATACCTCAGAGGAATGACTGCGATAACTTAATCCAGTAACTTCATCCAGATTACCGGAACTCAGCCACAAAAATTATGGTGGGCTAGAGTTTTGGTTCAAAACAGGATTGGCTTCATGTGGGCCATATGTGGCCCAAAGTATGCCTGCAATGACAAACTTTGAATGGGCCACAAAAAGTATGGCGGTCTACAGCTGAGCTAGTTTTGTTCCAAAATCTACATCATTTTACATGGATGGCTTTGTGTGGGCCATATGTGGCCCATGACTTTCAACATGGCTGCTATAGTTGGACCAGTTTTGGCCCACAGTACACTTACCATTACCATAACTGGCTCATAAGTGCCTTAACTGGGCTCAATATCTTTCTGCTATCTCTTCTGCTAAGTCAATACTTCTCATGTAGGTTAGGTGTTTTATTGCTAACTTGCTATGCGTCTGCAGACCTTGCCCAGATAGCAAATTAGTCGTGGCCCAGATCTGGTCCACATTTATTATTTTATATGGCCCACAGAAGAATGACTGCAATAACTTCATCCAGATTAGCGGAACTTAGCCACAAAAAATTATGGTGGGCTACAGTTTTGGCTCAAAACAGGTTCATGTGGGCCACATGTGGCCCAAAGTCTGCCTGCAATGACAAGTTTGGATGGGCCACAAAAAATTATGGCGGTCTACAGCTGAGCTAGTTTTGTTCCAAAATCTAAATCATTTCACATGGTTGGCTTTGTGTGGGCCATATGTGACCCATGACTTTTAACATGGCTGCTATAGTTGGACCAGCTTTGGCCCACAGTACACTTACCATTACCATAACTGGCCCATGAGTGTCTTAACTAGGCTTAAAATCTCTCTGCTATCTTTATAATCCTGCATCTTTTATCTTAAGTCAATATTTCTCATGTAGGTTAGGTGTTTTCTTGCTAATCTACTATGCATCTGCAGACCTTACCCAGATAGCGAATTAGTCGTGGCCCAGATCTGGTCCACATTTAATATTTTATATGGCCCAGATACCTCAGAGGAATGACTGCGCTAACTTAATCCAAATTACCAGAACTCAGCCACAAAAATTATGGTGGGCTACAGATTTGGCTCAAAACAGGTTTGGCTTCATGTGGGCCACATGTGGCCCAAAGTCTGCCTGCAATGACAAACTTTGATTGGGGCTGCCATTGCCATAACTAGCCAATAAGTGTATTAAGTAGATGAGATTTGGCTTTGTAAAGAAGTAGACATCAAGTATATTGGATGTTTTTGTCATTCTGAGCCATAAATGGACACGCCTTTACCCTGTAACTTCTAGAAAGAAACGTTACCAGCTCAGCCTATTTGTTGGTTGTTATCACTACTTAGCGCCCCCTAAGTGTCGTGGAGATCAGTGTCGTTTAAAGTAAATAGTTGTGACAAATGTCACTATTAGTCACCGTATTTAAAGTGAATTGTCCAGCCCCGCCCACCCCGCTCTCCAGGAAAAAAAAATTAGTCACCCATGTTGCCAGTATTGATCACGTTGTTATAGTCAAAAAGCGACAGAGGCTGTGAGGAAAGGCGGAGCTCTAAGACTAAAACAAAATGCCGACTCAGCATAATGCTGGGTTATACTTAGTGACAAAACTTTGTTTAATTTATGCTGCCCTCATGTTTGGAGGTTGCGAATATGGCATGTGCTGAAGTGATTATCATCTCACCATCTGCTTCAGGTGTCATGTGACTTTGTGTCGTTGACACGCCCCCAACGGCACTCATCGTAATTACATTTTTGTCCCCGACGTTACGGGCCAACATTAAAATGAATGATGAGAGAACAGTTCCACAACCCTCATGCTGTTGCTCACCTTAGCCTAATTGTAATACATGTATTCTTTTCCAGTAGATGTGCTGAACCAGCAGTTTTGATCCCTATTCGGACAGGATTAGTTATACTGGGTGTTGTACTGATTTTCCCCTGCTTTCCTTTAATTATTCACACACTCAGTGTTTCATTTCTCCCTGTCCTGCATTCCTCCTCCATTAGCTGACGTCTAGCACACCTGGACTTTGTTTTGTCGAGAGTAGCCTTGAAATCGCAGCTTTCTGGGGCATTTCTAACCCCCCGCCACCACCGCCACCACCACCACCACCCCCTTTTCCCCCTGCCACACACACACACACACACACACACAGTTTTGCGATGATTATTCCAGACCACAGGCCAAAACATAAATACAGTCTGGAAAGCACCTTGCGCTTCACAGATTCACACAGTCACTCTCTCTATCTCATATCGCCTACACACACACACACACACACACACACATCAGGCAGACAAAATATGAGTTAAGTTTGGTCTAGTTGTTCTCTCCCTCTCTCTCTCTCTCTCTCTCGCTCGGTCTTTTTTAAACCGTTATTTAGTCAGAGGTTGTAATCTGTCTCTACCCTGCGCTGCTAACCCGTCATTATCCAGTGAGAAGGCCATTCCTGTGCCACGGCAACCCTTTAATTAGCAAAACCAGGCCGCCGCCCCACCGCTGGGGGAGGGGCCAGTGCGGCTTCAGAAGGCGGAGTCTCTGGGCAAAGGGATACACCATAAACCTAACAGACATTTACAGTGTCATTCCAATGGAGAAATGTGCACCAACATGGCCAACAACTTACATAACACCTCTTCAGGGACGAAGAGAAAGCAGAGATTACTTTAAAGGATGGAAAAAGTGAAGGAAGCATGGATTTATTTAGGAATGTGGGCACGTGTATGCTATAATGGGAATATCTGACATTTGGATATTTGGCTGCTGTTCCCCGCAAGAAAAAAAAACTACTTTTGAAAATCCAGCTATATAAACTGAAGTACAAAAAAAAAAAAACATTTTACAGCGTACGCAATGAACACCATACTTCCTGCGGTCTGCAGTTCTTTTGTATCCTGATGTGAAGGATTTCTGTGCTCCATAGCGCATAGCATGGCATCCCAGATGTGTTCAATAACATTGAGATCTGGTCAGAATATCCAAACCCCAATCTTAGACTTCAGTGTGGTGGCACATTGTCCTGTTGGAAGATGCCAAACGCATCAGAATGAATGGAGGACATGAACGGGTCACCCTTGTCAGGTGTAACTTGTCAGAAAGAACATTTGTAGATGTCCCAGGGGTCCCATGGAATACCAGCTAAACAAACCCCATGCCATTATGGAAGCACCACCAATTTTTTTTTTGTGTATATGACCATAGTGCCATAACTGCCTCCCTAAACATCTGGCAACCAACACGAATCACACATGACCTTTGCTGTGGTATCTGTGGCATCAGGACTTTGACAGCAGGTCCTTGTGTGGATCTTCTGTGCGATCGGAGCAGACCATTTTTTCACCTCCCATGAGTCTTGGGCTCCAGTGACCCTGTTGCTAGTTTACACGTTGTCCTTCTTTGGACCAATTTTGCTAGGTATTAACCACGGTATTACTGGGACACACCCCACAAGACCCGCTGTATTGGTGATGCTCTGACCCAGTCGTCTAGACATCACAATTCGTCACCTTGTTCTTGCACTTGCCCGTTTTTCCTGCTTCCAACACATGAGATTTGAGAAAACTACCTTTGAGATCATTCTAAGTGTGAAATTTACCCACATTTACAATATTCATTTAAGTTAGTTCGTGTGTTATCTAGCATTACAGTACATTGGAGATATTAGTTAGCCTTTACAAGCTATTGGACTTATTATATGTCCACCATGAGGAGCGTCCGCTAGCTTAACTGCTAGCATCTTTAGTCTTGTATTTTGTGATATTCTCTACAGACTGTGTAACCCATGTCCTTGTGTCTCTCAGGTATCAGTACTACCTGCAGGTAAAGAAAGAGGTGCTAGATGGACGCCTGCACTGCACCGTGGAGCAGGGCATTCGACTCGCCGGTCTCGCTGTCCAGGGTAAGTGTGTGTGTGTGTGTGTGTGTGATCTTACTAGTAGCTCGGTGCTGTCATACCTAATATGGTACTTCGAGCAGGAGAGCAGTTATCCACTTGACTTGCTATCAGAACTGTTAGCCAGCAGCTGCTGGGGAATGTAAACACAAAAAGACAAGAGCGGGAATGCGTAGTTCCTTCATCGTGCAAGAATCCAAACAGACAGATAGTAGAGAACGTTATGAGACGCAGGAGGGAAGAAGAACAAGATAAAGCGAGCTCCTCTGAGCGCGTTATCTTGTTGCTCTCTTTGTAAGACACACTCAGGTGAAGAATGCGGAGAGATAGTATTACCATATTGAGTCAAAAGCACACAAAGGCATCAGGACTGAATTAGAGCGTGACGGAAATAACAGTAATATTATTTAGTCTTACAGTAAAAGAATCTACTCTGAAATGTAGTCGTATTTTACACTGAACAGTTGTAACATTAAAACCATAAAATCTGGGACACCCCCTTATGAGACCGGGTGTTTCGTACATGTTCTGACCTAATCACCTGACCATCACATTTACATTTACGGCATTTGGCAGACGCTCTTATCCAGAGCGACTTACAAGGTTACTGGTATTACAGGTTGTGTTAGGAGTCTTGCCCAAGGACCCTTATTGGTGTAGCACAGACTGGCTGCTCAGATCGGAAATCGAACCCAGGTCTTTCATATGGGAGCCGATGATGTTACCACTGTACCACACCAACCATCACAATTTAGTCCTTGTCAAAATCGCTCAGGTCAGATTATCTTCTTACAACGGGACTTGTCAAGAAGTAGGATATATTACACAGCAAATGAGCGGTCAGTTGATTTGTTTGAAGCAGGAAAGACTTTGACAATGACCAAACTGGGACGTCTAGACAACTGGGTTAGATCATTTCCAAACATAGCAGCTTTTGTTACCAGTATGCAGTGGGTTGTACCTACCAAAAGTGGTCCAAGGAAGGACAACCGGTGAACCAGTGATGGCACTCCGATGTGCTTGGATGTGCTCAGTGTGAGGGTGGTGTGATCCCGCAGAAGATCCACAGAAATAACTGTTGCACACATCTTGGTGCCAGATATCGCAGAACACCTTTAGAGGTCTAGCGGAGTCCATGTCTTGATGGGTCAGAGCTGTTTTGGCAGGTTAAAGCAGATCAGTGTAGGTCTTGTTATAAACCGCTATCTTTGGGTGTTCCGATACTTTTGGAAAGATCGGCCGCAACATCGGTTATCTCATTACGGTAGCACCTGAACTTAAGGAGCAAGTGAACAGTAGGTTCTTACTGCTGATAGGACAGGAAAGATTGTCCTGCTGTTTGTCATTTAACATTGTCAGCTGTGAAATTTTTTGTAAAAATGGTGAAGAAGAAGGTAAATCCTTCGAATAGCAGAAATACAACAAGGAGTAACACGATTGTGTGTGTGTGTGTGTGTGTGTGTGTGTGTGTGTGTGTGTGTGTGTGTTTGTGTGTTTTCTCTCTCCGCAGCCGACTTTGGAGATTTCACTCAATATCTGTCTCAGGATTTCCTCAGGGAATATGTTTTGTTCCCCGTGGTAAGTGTGAGTGTGTGTGTGTGTGTGTGTGTGTGTGTGCATGTTTGCGCACCTGCCTCAGGGTACGCATTCCTTTCACACAGCAGGAGCATACCTGCATGTCACATAAACAGGTTACAAAAAGACAAAGTGTATTCCACAGAGGGAAAGATTAAAAAAAAAAAAACATCCCGTGTATCAGGTGTGCGTTTGTGCATTCACACGTTTCTCTGCCTCTCCTCCAGAACTGGCCCCACGTCGACGAGGTGCTGGACGACTGGACTCAGAAAGTGGCCGAAGAGCACAAGAGTCACTAGTAGGCAACTTAATTAATGTTAGCTTTGGATTAAACCAGAATAGAGTTGTGTAGATTAGATTGTGTAACAGGAAGTGTGGATAACACTGACGTGCCAGAAAAACTAGCCTATGGTCATGGCTTTATAGTGGTATGGGGTTTGTTTAAATGGTATTGCATCTACAGACATCTCTCTGACAGGTGAGCGCTATGTGTCCCTCCTTTCTGACGAGTTACACACGTTCATGTCCTGCGTTCATTTTGATGAGTCTGGCTTCTTCCAACTGGATGCTCATCTGAGTACCAGTTTTCCTGGCACTTCAGTGTAGATTGGAACGGCTCTAATAGGAAATATCACGTATATAGATACGATTATAAACAGTGTCTTATGTGCATCCAGAGAGCTGATTTCAAATTAATGTTTTAAATAAAACGTGTGTGTGTGTGTGTGTGTAACAGTCAGATGCAGGCCGCAGACGCAGAGCTGCTCTACATTAAAGAGGTGGAGAAACTGGACGGATTTGGGCAGGAGAGCTTTGCTGCTAAAGTAAGACACACCCACACACACATACACACACACACACACACACACACACACACATATACGTGTTTTGATTGAATCGTTTTGTCCTCAGGACAACTACACCAATGATATCTTCATCGGAGTTTCGTTTATCGGAATCTTTGGCAAGCACAGGAACGGGAGATCCATCATGCTTCATCGGTAAGACTGACCTATGACCCGAACATAACAAACAAAGAGTTTGTTTTTCCATCACCAGACACTAAAGGTCACGCTGACTCACTTCATCTGTCGTAGGTGGAAGGACATAGGCACCATCGGGCATAACAAGTCGGCTATCACCGTGGAGATAACCAGCAAAGACGACACCATCATGTTTCACATGGTCAGTGTTGAGTCTGTGCGCTCGCCAAGGCCGTGACTCATGGATACATGGGAGTCTTTCCCATGTGTCAGACAAACTCGGTGAAAAACTCTGGGTAGGGTTGATGCTTTTCAAATGGTGATAAGGTTGCTGTTTTGATTTTTGTCTTTCAGGAGGATATGGAGATGGCTAAATACATAGCACGCCTCTTTACCGCCAGACACAAGTTTTACAAACAGAACAAGATCTGTGTAGAGTGAGTTTGTCTAGAACGTTTCCATCCAAACTCTATGCTCAACACTGCCACCTGTGGCAGATCAGTGTAAGTGAATATAACATCCTGGTGTTTACTTCCTGCAGGCCGTCCCACTCTCCTGTAACCATACGGAGAAGATCCACCTGGAATAGGCAGGTAAGTTCTCCTGTCAACGTTGTCCTTTTACTACATACATACTGCCAGTGCGGTACCACAGAAATCTCTCAAAGCAACAAAAAAGTTCTTCAATCTGTGGTTTCTTTCTAAAGAACATCTATAACGAGCCACAAGTAATGGCCGACATCTGCATTCCAATGTTGGTTTTGCGTGTTATGTAATGTCTTGGGTTCATCATGGCTGCTGACCAGGTTGTTCCTTTCTGTGGTCTGTAATTTCTTATGTAATAACATAATTGATATTTAACCGCGGTTTTGGTTTGATTTGTCAGTACACCCTCAACAGGAAGCGACAGAATATGATTTTGTTTTGTTTCGGTTTCCCAGTCGCCTTTCGCCACGTTCTTGCTGACTTTGTCTTAACCCATAGACAGGAGTTCGTTGTCATTATCATCAACTGTGCTTTGGCCATTCCGGTTGTTTTTCTTTATTTTTGCCATACAAAACAAAATATTTTATTATTTTTAGAGGACAGTTCAAGACATACACCAATCAGCCATAGCATTAACCCCACCTGCTAAAACAGCTCTGACTTGACTAGACCACAAGACCTCTCAAGTGTTGTGTATTGTATAGCACCACTTCCCTTTGTGGATCTTCTGTACAATCAGACCAGACAGGCAAACCTTTACACTCTACACATCAGTCTTGGGTCTTGGGTGCCCCTGACCCTCTTACTGGTTCACAAGTAACTGGTGCCCTTCCTTGGACCACTTTTGGTAGATATTAACCATTGCATACTAGGACACAACCGACAAGACCTGCCGTTTTGGAGATGCTCTAACAGATTGGCCTAGGTATCAAAATTTGGCCCTTGACAAAGCTAAGGGGTCATTGGCACTCAAAGCTTACTCAATTGTCACTCAATTGTTACTCAATTTACTCATTTTGCGCAATCCCACAGTTAATCCACAAATTGATGTGCTGCTAACGTCTTGGTGACAGATACCTTCAAACGTCTTGTGGTGTCCATTTTTCTAAGGCTGATTGGAGTACTGTTGCTACTAACTAGCTTGTTCACGTTATTGTTTTTAGATTATTTTCAGAATAGCTTGTCAGGACATACAATCTAAAATTGGCCTAGTTTACACATAGCAACTTTGCTAATTCTATAATATATACATATCGTAGGGTTAAACAATTTTAAACTCCCAATTTTAGGCCACTCCCACTTGTTCAGTGCATTCTGCTTGTTTGAGCAGCCTTTTATGGCATCAAAATACTGTGCATTACTAAAAGACATAATCGTAAAAATAGCTAATATGAGAAAACAAATACACAGCTTACTCGTATTTGCTGGTTGGCCATTTTCCAATCATGGTAAGTTTGGCACGCTCTTGCTAAAGTAGTGGGGTGTGCAGAATGGTCTGGGTGGGCGGGCTTAACTTCAGCAGCCAATGACTGTCTAGATCCAGCCCCAAACTCAAAATCAGGTCCATAATTCAAAAGCGAGAAACTTTTGAAAGCGAAACCGAGACGGAGAGAAGCGTAACTGAGAAAAGATGCAACGAAAGCGTCTAGAATATAAAACTCAAAATAGACGATTTAAGAGTTTAGAACTAACTAGCTTGGTCCGCCATTCTCGAAACTCCAGTTAAAGTCTCTAATCATGAGCCAGGTAACCTGTAAATCAAGATTAGCTAGGTTAGATTGCTGCATTAGTCTGTATTAGACTATCCAGTACAGCAAGTCATTCTTCCAGGCGGATTTACCAGGATAAATTGTAAAACTATGCGCCGTAACGCCGTATTGTGGAGCCGTACGGTATGTATGGAAATTGAGTGAAATAGCCAAAGACTGAATCATTCACTCTGACTTCTTGCCTCATATTCAGGCGTCATGTCAAGTTTTCCTTCTCTCATGGGAAATTTTGACCGTCAGCACATTTGAAGTGGTCGGAGGTTCTCGAGGTTTGTTTGGGAAGAAGGCAAGACTCATCGACTGTGGTGTTGAATAAACAGCGCCTACTTCAGTTCTGAGTCAAGGCTCTAAACATACTTTCTTTATATCTAAAGGACACTGAAACCACCAGCATCCAGTAAAAACAGGCTTGTTAACAGTGTTTTACAACAACTCTGTAGAACTTCATCCCGGCTTATCTCTCAGTACACACCATTGGAAACAACACCTCTCTGCCAAAGCTTTCAATACAATCTTACACACTTCATTGTTCCCTATTTAAAATACTGTATGTTCATTTTAGTAGCTGAAGGTTCAAGTATTTCCAAGGCCACTAAACAGCAATTTCATCTGTACCCAAATCCCAATTTTAGTTTTTTTATTTAAAGCTATTTCCTTTGAGCCAAGCACAATGGTAGTATTATTATTAGAGTTTGTCTTTGAACTGCTATAAAGACAAAGTGTGTAAGGCAAAGTGCAAATCGCTAGCTCCAAGGTTATTAATCTTCCCCAAAGGCACGTTAGGTCTTCTTATAACATGGCTTCTTTCTTCCATGTATGCCTAACAATGCAGCTAAAACCAGCACCAACCAAAGCCCTGAGTCTTAGCCTGGCTCGCCATACACACGGACAACATGTTAAAGATTAGTGTGTGGATTTTTTTCTTATAAAGAAAATTTAATGAATGCATTAATAATTAATAGAAGTGTAATTTAATGATGTGCTTTGCTACTGGCTTCTGTTACACAGTATAACAGTCAGCTAGTTGATGGAAGATGAAAATGAAAGTAAACTATTTGCCTACTGTGTTTGCACACAGAGGAACGTGACCTCCACATTTAACACATTTAACCCATCCATGCAGTAAAACACACACTCACACACCAGTGAACACTAGGGGGCAGTGTGCACACTTGCCCAATGCAGGGGTGGGCAGCCCCAAACCACAGCTGGTGGTGGTACCTTGCTCAAGGGCACCTTAGTCGTGTCTTGCCCTTGGCTGGGATCGAACCTGAGACCTTCCGGTCGAGACCGGTTCCCTGCCCCTAATTGTGCGCTAGCTTGCTAACGAACTCGAAATGTAATAGTTAACTGAAGTTAGCTAAACCACAGCAATTTAACTCTTTAATCTAATTTCTCTAGATCCTAAAATGGTCTCATATTTTTTTTAAAAATCTGTACATTCAAATAGTTAATGTTTCAGAACTAATGTTTATGCTATAAAGTGATATGCATATGAAGGAGGAGAACATTTCACTTGGTCACTAGAGAAAGTTTTATTATAAAACTTCATCTAATGTATGCAAAATGCCCAGTGTTCATTCTGTGGGCCAAACAATCACCATGAATTTAGCCTGTGAAATTCAACAGGAAAGCCGGGACCTGGGAACACTGGATTATTATCTGCTGTCCTGATTAGATAAAAAAAAAACTGAAAAATGATAGACAATTTTGCAAAAAAGCACACAAAAATATTTTTTAAAGGGACTTCCAAAGGGTTCTTAAATATTTTAGGGTGTTTTCACACCAGCACTTTTTGTACTTTAGTTAAATCAGACTCTGGTTTGTTGTTCCCCTCGGTGGGATTCATTAAGGTAGGTGTGAATACAGTAATAATACTTGTATGTGGACCAAATCAACTGCATCATGACCATTGAAAGGGGATCAAGTCTGGTGCGGTTTGTTTATGGTGAAAACATGATTTGACCTCGATCTGATCCAACCAGCATTTCAGGATGTGCCCTCGAGGTAAACTGGGTATTCTGTAGGTGCACTTTAGCTTGGTGTATTGGCCAGATAATTAGTATAGCTGCAAATAAACATTGCTTCATGTTAAACTGCACAAAAATATGCACTAGTCCAGGACCGATTTTCTGTCTCCCACCCCAGACAAGTCTGACCAAGTCTGAGAGAACGTTCACACGTAGGTTTTTGAGATGCATTATGATATGTTTGGATTTTTCCCAGCATGAAAACAAACCAAACCAAGGGGGGCCGGGGGGCGGAAGGGGTGTG
>JAOVVF010000025.1:2516689-2531344 GCA_028565595.1 Duopalatinus emarginatus | reverse complement strand
CATGGTTGTGTCCACCAGTGTGTACATGCACCACCGATACATGGTTGTGTCCACCAGTGTGTACATGCACCACCGATACATGGTTGTGTCCACCAGTGTGTACATGCACCACCGATACATGGTTGTGTCCACCAGTGTGTACATGCACCACCGATACATGGTTGTGTCCACCAGTGTGTACATGCACCACCGATACATGGTTGTGTCCACCAGTGTGTACATGCACCACCGATACATGGTTGTGTCCACCAGTGTGTACATGCACCACCGATGCATGGTTGTGTCCACCAGTGTGTACATAAAGTGATAATGACATCTACAAACATCTCACAGGTAAACACTATGTGTGCCTCCTTACTGCATTCATTCTGATAGGTTTGGCCTCTTCAAACAGGACAACGTGCCACCACGCACGTCTAGAGATGTCAAATTATGGTCCGAGACGAACATTGCATATACAATATAACTAGAAATGGATAAAAAAAAGTGTGATATGCAGTTTCTTAATAAATTAAAAATTCTCATCATTTTATAATTTGCTGTTGAATAAGAAAAATAAATATTTGTTATATTTTCCTAAATGTTTTATTCCTTACACAAGGCCTCACTAGTGACTTACCACCATTGCACAACTTATTTACTTAACAGTGACAGACATCAGGAACTCCACTTCAACAATCTGCATTAAGTTCTCAGAGTTGACACATCAGCCAGAACATTAAAGCCTACAGAACCTCTAACAATGTAGTAAATAACACTGATTATCTCATTACAATGGCACCTCTCGAGGGGTGGGATATATTAGTCAGCAAGTGAACGGTCAGTTCTTAAAATGTATGTGTTGGAAAAAATGGCACCGGGGTCATGGATGCCAAAGGATCACTGATAGGCTTGAAGGGATTGGGGGGAGG
The DNA here is from genome assembly GCA_028565595.1 of Duopalatinus emarginatus. Classification (NCBI taxonomy): domain Eukaryota; kingdom Metazoa; phylum Chordata; class Actinopteri; order Siluriformes; family Pimelodidae; genus Duopalatinus; species Duopalatinus emarginatus. Next base: position 2,530,433 of record JAOVVF010000025.1, on the reverse strand, counting down.
CTGGAGGGGGTCAAGGCTGACCTGTCTGGTCTGATCCCACAGAAGATTCACCGAAGGATCTGTCATAACATATCTTGGTTCCAGAGATACCACAGAACACCTTTAGAGGTCTCATGGAGTCCGTCAACGGGTCAGAGCAGTTTTAATGTTATGGCCAATCGGTCTATTTCTGTGTATCGTTAAATGTTTTCTGCTCCTTGCGTCAGCCCTGCTTGTACGTACATTCCCCTATTACCCCATTCTTGTCTCTTACGTAATAAGAAAAAAAGGACAGGCTTGTATTTGAAGTCTGATTTTTTTTTTCCTGGAACAGGAGGTTCAGTACACCAGTGCCAGCGTGGTGAGACAACATGTCCAGCTTAGACTTTGACCTGGAAATCAAGGGTACATTCAGACTGTGTTTCAAAATAAAGAGAAATTTGATGTCTGAGCAAACGACTGAGGATCAATACATCACCAACGTAACCAGATAGAAACTTCCCAATGTCTCGTAAAAAGGTTGGCCAGTTTATTAGAGTTTCATAGATTTATAAATAAATCAGACATTGCACTAGGTCAAATACTATATGACTACATGATTGGATTTTTCCTTTTTTTTTTTAAAAAAAAAGAAATATTTGCATCAAAACTCCTACTATTGCTATCATAGCGGCTATAAAGACTCATTTTCGTGACCCAGATGCAAAAAAAAGTGCCTGTAAAACATCAGCACTGCTTATTGGAGTTGAAACCATGTCAACCTTTTAAGAAGCTCAGGAGGTAAAGAGGCTTTGGGGCTGAAAGATGGAACATATTGCGCCGAGACAGAAGCGTGCTTGATTAATGGGCATGATAATCATCTCATCAAATCACTCTCACTTATTAAATCTTGTTTAATATCCAAATGAGGGCCCCCTTGAGCAGATTTAGTCAATTTCGCCCCCTCCTTTTAGCACAGCGAGAGAGTTCGACGCCAAGCCACTTGGCTTCACTCGCCAGATCCCGGCCTCTAAAAATGTCTTGTCTTTGCTCTTTCAGGAAAAAAAAACTAGCATGTACTTTATTAAACTGTGTGTTGTGTTTGGGATTTGTTTATAATCTGGAAGTGTGAGGTTTTAGGAATATTTCTTGGAAACTTTAGGTTCAGGATGGGATCGGTGTTGGTAGGATTGAAGAAATAGCTGAAATTTTAATTCATTTGGGTCAAATCAAAATTTTCCCAATAATCTTCCCACTTTCTTTGGTTTCCACTGGACAATTTTCCCTGAAATTGATTCCCTGACCAATGTTTTCTTTTCTTTTCACTGCATCTATTAATACAATTGGGAATCATAACCAGGCTCTGCCTGCTCAGAATTCACCAGAGAAGCTCAACCTTCAGTTTAAAAAAGAACAACCTGAATCTCATCACGTACGCCGGTTCTCCTTCATCTGACCCGGTGAAGCTCCCACCTCGCTCTGAAAAGAACAACATGCCATTGTCTTATTTACGGTCCGCATGTGTCGAACGGCATCTTCATGGCACAAAGGGCAAGTGACAAGCGCTTCTAAGAAGAAGGGGAAAATATCTCCCGCCCTCCCCTCTCGCTCTCGTTTTGAATTATAGGTATCCCTCAATAGCTGCAATCAAGTTGAGCCCCCTCACCAACGGCACCACTAAAACACACCTCCCCTTTTACCCCGAACTGATGTCACCCAGGCGGCAACTGGCGCAAGGTGACTAAAAGGGTATTGTGCATCTTCCGCAAGTGCCTTCCATTTCTCTCCATGTATTGTTGGAAAGCAGCTGTCGGCTACCTGGCCCTCACATGCCGTGTCTGTGCCGACGATCTTGGCAGCCGGAGCTTCAGGCTTCGGATACCAGAGCGAATCAGTTCTTAAAGATGACTCTCGGCCTCACATGGAGGGGCAGGGGGGGTGTGGGTGAGGGTGGGGGACAAAAGGCTTAGAGCTGCTGTCAGCAGAGCATGCATTGATGGAGAACAAAAGACATCCCATCGTCCTCCTCTCCGCTGCCAGACACTTTTATTACAATGCCATGCATTCAGATACTGAGGTCATATCTCGACAAAGGCTTGAATGTCACCTTTACCTGCTCAAAGCACCCTCATCGCTCAAAGCAGAACTCTCACAGCTTAGCAAGAACAAGGAAGGCGGAAACATGCTTATCTGCTTACAGGAGCTGAGCGTTCTTTCTTTTTCTTTCTGTCTTTCTTACTGTATTTCTTTCTTTGCCCCCCCCTTCCTTTTCCTCTTGTCCCTCTCTGAAAACAATAACCTTCTCAGATGCACCTTGGGAAATGCGCCATTATTTTTAGCCAAGCTCCGAGGAGTGGTGCTTCTTTGTTTCGAGGCCGGCGTCCATATCCATTTCACGACAAATGAAATTCCTCCTTTGGCCCTTTTGGCAGGCACATTCAGGCCTGGGCCGGTTAGCCCCGAGGCTCTGCTCTCCCTCCCTCTCCCTCGCACCTGTCCTTACCATCAGCCTCTTGTCTTGAGTCTGCGCCCTCACAGCTCAAGGGGATCACTTTGTGGATAAAGCGTGCCGTGTGATAGAGGCAGCGCAGGAATTACGCGGCTTGGCGTGGGCCACACATCGCAACGCCGAAAGAGAAGCCTCTGCCCCTCTGAGAGAACGCCGCAAATCTGCCTTGAAATGGCCTTGCTTGTGATGTCATGGACAGGGATTTAGAGCTCAAGGCAAACCTCTGAGGCTTGTTGAAAGCCGAACAGCATGTAATGGAAGGCAGAACTAATTACCGCACTAGCCATAGTTAGCAAAAACAGAGTTGACACTGAGCTAGCAAGGATAGCTAAAAGTAGAGTGCAAAAGCTGACTAGCGGTGAAAAAAGGAGATACAAGCTTCGCTATACAAGAGATACAAGAGATACAAGAGATTCGCCCTTCTAAACTTTTCCAGCTTTTCATTCTTACAACTTTATTAACAGACACAAGATTTTCTCTGATTAAAATGTAGGGATATGTAATAAACACTTGTGGGTGTCGGCGTGTCCACTTTAAGGAAGTGAAGTTTTAGGGAGTCCCTGGTACTGTTTTTTTTTAGTGGATCGGTTTTCTAGGACATTAAGCGTTTAAGCACAACTGTGCTTAATTTTATGTCATGTTGCAGAACATCCCCAAGACAATTTAGTTCCTCTTATCAAAATTATCACAAGCATCTTATTTATTCTCAAGTTTCAGAGAACTCTTTGAACTTTTGGTGGAAAACCTACTGTTAAAAATCCATTCTTGTACTGGAGACTCCTTCCAGAACTGTCAACTAAACATCATCTCAGAGAAGGTCACAATGTCAATGATTACACCAAACAGCCAGAGCATTAACATGGTCTAGACAACAAGACCTGTTGTTTTTGGAGATTTTGTGACCTAGTTGTTTAACCATGAAAATTTGCCCTTTGTCAGAGTTACCCGGATTGTTATACTTGCCCATTTGTCCTGCTTTCAACACACTGAGAACTGACTATACACTTGCTGCCTAATATAGCCCACCCTGTAACAGGTGCCATTGTAATGACATAATCAATGTTATTCACATCACCTGTCCATAGGTCTGTGGTGTTTATGTTATGGCTGATCAGTGGATACAATTTTCTTTGCTAATAAAAAAACAGATATCAAATCCAGCCGTGGCCTATTGGTTAGGGAACCAGTCTCGTGACTGGAGGGTCATGGGTTCGATCCCCACCCAGGGCAAGACACGACTGAGGTGCCCTTGAGCAAGGCACCTAACTCCCCTAACTGCTCCCCGGGTGCCATGGTTTGGGGCTGCCCCCTGCTCAGGGCAAGTGTGTACACTGCCCCCTAGTGTTCACTGGTGTGTGTGGTTCACTGCACAGATGGGTTAAATGCGGAGGTCACATTCCTTCTGTGTGCAAACTCAGTAAGGCAAAATAGTTCACTTTCATTCATTCATTCATCCCTGAGAATGAACTATTACTAAAATGATACTGCTGTTAGGATTAATCAGCACTTTCAGACTAATCAGAATAAAAAATCCCAGGCATGTCGTATTATAAATGTCTTATTAGTTTTATCAGTTTTCTTTGAATTTATTTATTGCTTTTGAAAATAGACCAAAAGTAGCTTTAAATTAGTGATTTCTAACCAGGTGTCTCAAGTAGGATATTATTAAATATATTTTGAAATAGATAAAATATATTTTTATCTATTTAAATTAATTTATGTCAAAATTGACCAAATGTGCATAAGCAAGCAAGTTTTAAGTTACTCCTGGATTTTGTTTTAAGCAATTCCATTGTATTAAAAAAACAAGTATTTGTATCACAGCACCATTTGAGTTACAAGATGTAAATTCTTACTAATTTGAATTTCAATGGTGGAACAAAGGGGCTAAAAGGGACTCCCTCTGTTTTAGGGCTCTACATAAAACATCTCTCTACATCAGAACTTCAGAAGAAACAAACCAAAGAACCATTAAAGAAGCTTTATTATGTTTTCTTGTGGATATATATTTTTATGAACGCACCATTCCATTGGTGATTATTTATAGGTGTTACACATGTGATTCCATCTCTTATAAATCTTACAGGTTAAACTTTAGGCCTTTTCTCCTGTGCATGAATGTAAGAAAACTGAATTCATATAAGTGTAAAGAAAAGTGTTTACTCATGTACATGAAAGTTTCTTTGCTAACAGGCTGCATTGCTCTTAAAACAGCATCATGATTGTGGTTTATAGCCCAGAATTAGAATAAGAACATATTAGAAGTAGGAAAAATTTTTTATATAAATGTATAATATGATCCTATATTTCCATAAAGTTAAAATTCCTCTGTATCTCAGTAGTGATAGATTTTTGCCATATAACCCGTTCATTCATACTATTAACCCTGCAGTAAGAACGACAGCCTGCATTGCAGACTTATTACTTTCAGCCTACCCCGAGGTTCACTGGGTTCACCCTCAATGCTAGTTTAATGCCAAGGAAAGCCAGACAAATGACACATAAATACCAAAAATTATCAAAATATCACTGTAATGAAAAAAAAAAAAGTCAGAACATACATACTGGTGAAAATGGTAACGTATAATTGACGAGTGACAGAAAACGCAACACTAAGCACAAGATGCTGAATAGATTTAAAATTACTTTACACCAATCAGCCATAACAATAACACAGCCTAACAGCCCCCAAAACAGCTCATAACAGACCCTGTTACACAAGGACATAAGCTGTCCTTTTTAGCCCACTTTTGGTAGACACTAACCACCGTATACTGGGACACAACAGACCTGCTCTATTGGAGATGCTCTAACCCAGTCGTCTAGACATCACAATTTGGCCCTTGTAAGAGTCACTCAGGTTCTTACATTTGCCCATTTCTTCCTGAATTTTGTTTACTTGTAGCCTGATATATGCTACTGCTTGACAGATATCACTGTATCAATATATAACCAATACAACGTTATTCACTTAACCTGTCAGTGGTTTTATAAATGTAATGATACGGCTGATTATGATTGGATCATATAAAGGTTAAGTGTAGTTATAGTAAACATCATTTGGACTCAAATGACATATTAATGGAGTCACACAGTAATATGTAATTTCAGAGATTGCATGAAACTTTTGATGAAAAACCTACTGTTTCAAATCCATTCTTGTACTGGAGACTCCTTCCAGAACTTATGCATGCACCTTATGTGCTGTTGGAATCATGGTAAATACAAGTTGCCGGCTTGGAAGTTGCACACGAACGTCCCCTCGAGTCAGAGATTTAGAGATCATTTCGATACCTGAGTAACTAAGTTGGCGTGACCTTTGACCTTTCAACCTTTAAATATATTAAAGGCAGATAAGAGGACAGATAACATACTAGATAGTACGTGTAATTCTCTATTTTTAACTATTATTAGCTCTTGCTTGTCTATGTAAAAATGTTTTGTTGCGTCTTTTTCCCCTTCTAGTATTTGCATTATGGAATCAAAGTATTTTTTTGTTGGAGTTGTTTAGCTCCAACAGCAAAGTACTTGAACATGACAGACTAGTACTTTATTTAAGGTAAATAATAAGACCAAATTGATGCTCTGTTGGTCATAACTAGCTACAAGAACATGATGGTAAAGATCTCTGTAGTTTTTAATTTTATGCTTTTAGGTTTTAAGTTTTAAGTTAAGGGTTTTTTTCTGTATTTGTTTTTTTTTTTTTTTTTGTATTTTTTTTTTACTTTTTTAGTAAAGTTGGTTTAGTAGTTAGTAAAGATATTTTGCATTTTTGTTAAATATATAAGTACAATTTAATGCTATAATATGTAAAATAATGGACTCGGAATTTTTGAAATATTTAGAAATATTGATTTGGTTTTTAAATAAAATAGTATATTATAGTGTTATATAGTATAATACATATTATATAAATATTATACTATGGTAAGCTGTTAATGTAACTTTAAATTCATTGTCATTTTTAGAAATATACTGTTCGATTATATACTTTTCTGTTTATTTTATAAATCTCCAAAAACAAACCGAAGACCAATTTGTCTAAGAATATCAGGATGACCCAGATTAAATAATCAACTTATGTAGTACACATTCAGCATCGTGATCAATTATCTAGGACACATTTCTGCAATGTGTTACATTGTTTACAGTTTATTAGTACATAACACCACCCAATCCCCCCGTAATTTGATTATCATCCAATTATTTCTTTTCATTTCCATTATTACCCATTAGTGGAGCTACTATAATGCAGCCATACATCTCCTGAATGACTCATACACTAGCTTTTCACAAGACACTTATAGAGTCTGCGAACTGCAATACAGCGAAACAAATAATCCTCCCCGTGACACGATTGCAGTGAAACTGGAGCAAGCTGACCCCCATCAGACCCAATCTACTGGGACAGCACTGGAAGCATTGCTCTTCCTCCCTTCCTGTCTTTCTTTCTCTCCCTCTTTCTGCCCCTCCACCTTCTGAGTGCCCTCCAACAAGGCCAGCTTTGTGAAGCTGTCTCTGCTTTGCGTGTTTTGCCATTCGGCTGCGTTTTTTTTTTTCCTTCTTCTTCTCCGCTCCTCAGAAATGGAGGGCCCAGATCTCTCACATCTGAGAGGGTCTTAATTTGGATGGCGGTCCGGCTGGGGCCGCACTCCTTTTGTTCTTCGGTTCCCAGGACGTCCCCTCGAGTCCCAGAGATTCCCGGCACGTCGCCTCGTCCAGATTTTTCGGCAGAAATGAAAGAGACTGACGGCAGACTGATCTGTCCAACTGGAAACTTTGTCAAAAACATGGGGGTGGGTGTGCGAGCTGGTGGTGGTGCTGGTGGTGGAATATGGGCAGCAGAATGGTGGAACATGTTCTTACAGTATTACAGAACTTGAGAAGCACTCAGAGATGAAGTATAACACTGAAGAAGTTTATATAAAGGATAAACTAAGCCAGTTAGCTGTTAGTGATTGCCACAGTTCTGACACGGTTAAACTTATTGTGAGGCTGTTTTTTTTATTTATTGTGTATTATTATTTGTACATGGGCTATTCACACAGTCTACAACAATGATCTTTGCCTTCTAAACTGATTTATTGCAATTTACACACCATAAATATGTCTAATGCTCTGTTTGGCTAAGGCTTGTGACTCCTACTAAAAATATTTAAAACCTATAAAAATTAAATATTTCTACTTATAAATTCTGAAGCCCCGACATTACGTCAAATTAACATGGCTGCAATAAACAAAGTTACACTTAACATATACACCAGTAAATACATAGTCGCTATTTAAATCTATAACGTTGACTAATGTTTACTGTTTTAAGGATGTAAACCACAGTGAATACCATTACAGCGTATGTCAAAAGTGGGATTTATTACAAGTAAACAGTGTTGGAAGCAGGAAAAATGGGAAATTTTGACAGACTGGGTCAGAGCATCTCCAAACAGCAGGTCTTGTTGGGTGTGTCCCGGTATCCAGTAGTTCATACCTACTAAACCTAGTCAAAGCAAGGACAGCCAGTGAACCAGGGGCAGGGTCACGGACGACCAAGGCTCACTAGTGCGTGACGGGTGAAGGCTAGACCATCTGGTTTAATCCTATAGAAACTTGGTGCCACAGATACCGCAGAACACCTTCAGAGGTCTTGTGGAGTCCATGCCTCGGCAGGTTCGAGCTGTTTCGGGAGCTGTTTTGGCAGGTGGTGTAAATGTTATGACTGATCGGTGTTCGTCACTCATCACAGTTCGCTGATTAGCTTGTTGAATGTCTATGTTCGTTCCTACTTTGTAGTTCGGCGGTCTATGTTACTCACGTCTCGGTTAATTGTTGAGTTTACAGTACATTTTTATATTTGGGGCAAGTTTCTCATCAACAATGTCTAATCCAGGACCTTTGCATAATTCTTTGTAAATTTGTTTGTTTTCACAATATACATATTCTTGCACTCCATACTGTAGATCACACTTTAACTAATAATATGCAATAAATAAATTACAGAAAAACAGGCTTACAATAAGTTTAACTATATCAAAATTGTGGCGATCACAAGGCAATCATAATCACAGCATCACATATAACCTCCCGCCTCCTTTATTTAAACTGTACTACCAAACGGATGTGTTGTGTTCTGCATTGGTCAGAAATGTTGGGATAAAGGATATGTAGAGGGGATGAGTGGGGGATGTCTTGGGACGAGTAAATATATAGATCGTGCTGTTATATACACTGAGATGTATGTGAATGCACTGAGACGGCTGTTAATTAGGTCCTCGATGTTACTCACTTTGGAACAGTTACAGTCTGGGAATCTTAGCTGGGAAGAAATATGTTTACATAGTCAATATTTCATGGTCACATGACTAAGAAACACACTCTGGACTGTTTAAACTGAGACCAAATTTTTACACACATTACTAACATATCACTGGACCTTCAGAGGTCCAGATATGTTTAATTATTTAATTAAATATGAACAGAGGTATACAGATTAAGAGATCCCATTTTATGATTAAACATGGCCTGACTTTTCATCCAGGACTGTATTCCCGCCTTCTTTTCTTCCTGGGAAAGTCTAAGGATCCACTGTGACCCTGACCAGAATAAAGCACTCATTGAAGATGAATGAATGAAGTAAACACTTGTATCAAAGTTTGGTTTGTTTGTCTGGGAAAATTGTGGCTATTGTGGCTATGTAAAATATTACATTGTGTTTTTTCCCCTATAAGAAATAATTGTAAGTTAAAGAAAAAGAAGAAGAAAAAAAAGAAGAAGAATGGTCTGTCTAAAGTAGCCTTGAGGAGCGAGTGAAGAATAAAAGTGTCTTTCTTTGGCTATGTGTTTGGAAGCCTGGGAAATCCCTTCATATTTTGACATTGTTTTCTATATATAGTTCTAAAAATGCCAGAGTTTCCTGAGTTATGTTTCCTTTTTGCACGTATATCATCCACAAGTAAAGTTCGACCTGTTTTATTCAATTTCCCCAAAAAGGGAGAAAATCTTATTTAAAGATGGCATTTTTAGTTTGACTAAAGCTGCTGTAGTCACATGTATATCAGGTTAGAACGTGGCTAAAGTAAAAACCACATTGTTTTAATTAAATGTTCATATGTATGTATGTTTTTTTTTTTATAAAATGGTAAGATCAGCATATGTTACTGGCAGAAAAAAAAACTGTAATAAATAAAATAAATAAATAAATAAATAAATAAAATATGTGACAGTGAATTAAATGAAATCAGTTGTTAAAAATAACAGATAATATAACAATCTAATTATTAAAATAGTTTTATTTTAGTTTATTTTAAAATAATTATTAAAATGAATTTTATTTGTACTATATTTAATATCATTTTATTTTATGAACTAGCGTACAGATTCGATTAAACATTTTCATTTTAAAATCCTCATGAAATATAGGTATGAGATGTATTTCCGTATGAATTAGAGAACCAGAGTGACAGTGTATTGAAGAGCTACGCTACATCCAATAGCATATTAAAGTATACGCAATCTGCACTGCTTGGCTAACGAGCTCAATACGGAGCATAGGTTGCTGCTAACAAGCCGCTACTATAGACTCGGACTCGAACCAAGCTGTGTGCAGAACAAGTACAGAACATGATAATAAATAATCATTTCAATTTTTCCTGAAGTGTCAAAATATAAACTTCACCCAAAGACCATCATGTGACCATGATCCGACGGTCATATTGGTGTCTATAACAGTAAACGACAGATCAAAAAAAGATCTAAAAGCCCAATTGTGATCTCAGGGGCACTTTAAAAACGAGCGTAGATTGAGAACTGAGAGCATCTGACAGCCAGCGTGACTGCGAGTGAGCTTAAGACATGACCTAACATACGGGGTGAGGGTGGAATGACAATGGCCATTACACAATCGTTCCACAAATAGACCTACAAGAATAGAGGCCTGTAAACCTGCAAAGTTGTCAAAGGCATCTGATGTTAAATGGAAGAATGGTCGAAGGGAAGCTCCACCATTCATTCACAAGTCGATGATATAATGACTTTGGCTATATATATATATATATATATATATATATATATATATGGGTGTTATATATATAAGCCAGTTAGCTTTTGAAGACCCTTAAATCACATGTATCCTGCTCTAATGTTACAAAGAGGTACAGGTCAGTAAGTCCTCACTATGAATCAAGACCTCTATAAATAAAACGCGATCAAACAGGCATGTTTCATGGAGCACGAAGATCATTAAGCAACTCTCTGAAAGACACGATGGACATTCTAGCCACTAGGTGTCCCCAATCTCTCGTGTGTTGGGTGGCTGGTGACAGGCTGTTAAGATGTCTGTTCCATGTCTTCAGAAGCTTGTTAAAGACCAGGCGTGTGATTCTGAGAGCTACGAGGTGTGACACACTATATTTAAACCGGCAGGAGCTCTCATCTACAGGCCGGAAGGAGGAGAGAAGCCTTGAGCCTCTAATGACACGAGCCCTTTTAGGTTAAGCTAACAGCAGGGGCTGCGATCAAAGATTTATGAGAGTGAAGCTGGAGATACAAGGTGTCAGAGAGAGCAAGCGAGAGAGACAGGAAAGGAAGGAGATGGGGAAAAGGGAGGGTGAGAGGAAAGAATATGTAGGTTTAAAGTGGAATGAGTGTGTGAGGTGTTACGGAGTGGCATGTGTCCTTAACCAGATTAATGCCACGGCTTCATAGTTCTGGATCTCAATGTATATGAGAGGTCAGGTTCTCCTATAGTGCTGTTGAATTCCTGATACTGATTGCTGTAATACTTGATCATATTCCCATAGTAACAAACTCTATAAGGACTTGTATCACAACATACATAATTTATACACCCATGTAATATCAATGAAAGTGAAGTGAAAGCAAACTATTTGTCTACTGCGCTTGCACACAGAGGAATGTAACCACCGAATCAAAACTGTCCATGCAGTGTAACACACACACATACATACCAGTGAACACTAGGGGGTAGTGAACACACTTGCCCGGCATGGAAGGCAGCCCCAAACCATGGTGCCTAGGGAGTTAGGTGTCTTGATCAAGGGCACCTTAGTCATGTCTTGACCTGTGTGAGGATCGAACCCGGGACCTTCTGGTCCCAAGACTGGTTCCCTAACCACTAGGCCACGGCTAACATTTATGGAAAATGTCTCCAATCTTAGTAAGTTTTCCAACACAGAAAAGTCTTCAGGACAGAGAAGTTTGTTTATAGTGAAAGTGAAAAAAAACCTCACTGACCACTCTGCTTATACACACTTCTGCATTTAACCCACACACTTAGGGGTTTAATATTGTAAAATAATAAAATGCAATTCTAGTATGGGATTCACAAGCATAAAACTACGCATCATGGCTTGGTTCTGAAGTTTATTCACCTTTAAGTTATTTTAAGAACATGATTTTAGCTTATTAGGAAACTTCACTTGCAAATGTGCAGAAATTTGCATGACTAATTTGCGAGATGCGAGAGATGCTAAGGCAACGGTTATGAATTCGCCTTTGCAATTTTTCTTACAAATTGCTTTTACACCAGATCAGGTTCTTCTCGACTGCCGTTAGATTTGCAAATGGCACAGTTGAACGTTGGGGCTCTTGAGTCAGGAAATCTCTCAACCTGAGGCTACACAGCACAGCTTCCTTTCCTGCTTGTCACCAGAGGTAGCGACGTGTTGACATCTGAAAGATAAAAGAAAAATTTCCACTGTAGCCCAACAACTGGATGATGAACCAATTTTTGGACAATCAGCCGTAATTGTGGCGCGAGTCAAACCCGCGGGCTGCCGCATGACTTCATTTACTGTGCATTGTGCCAGACTGTAAGTGTGTAAACTACATTTACTACATTTATAGGAGCTTCTGCGCCGAGCAGGTGGCTCAGATATGTGCACGGGTGTGTAAGTTCAGATGTAGCGACAGATGGTGTTTGATAGTGAAGCAGACGGTTCGTGTCACACAAAGATGCTGCCTCAGCCTTTCCCAAGGAGCCTTCACGCTGCTTGTGGACTGCGGGGAGAAGACACAATGTCGAGTGAGAGAGAAAGAGAGAAAGAAAAAGAGAGAGAGGGAGAAAGTGAAAGAGTGTCTCTTTTAACGCTTGAAAGAAGGATAATCGCTGAAAGGTCAGTGAATTTGCAGTCTAGATACTGACCAGCTCATGTCGCACCATTTACTCTGATGAGAGAGTAGCATCTGTTCTTGCCGGCCAAGCCTGGGGTCAAGGGTGAAGGTCAGAATCAAGGGGTGTAAGGGTGGAACTGCCTGCTTGGATTTTAATTACAATAAGAGTGCATGATTGGCTAATGAGAGATGAGCAGCCTGCAGTACAAAGCCTGAATGATTTTAAGGAGATTAGACACTCAACATCTGACCCATAAACAAGCCATTACTCTGAGATATATATAGTAGTTTTAAACCAGTCCTCTCTACACCACAGTAGCTATCATCTTTTCTTCTTGGAAGTTTTGGGGTTTGGTTTCTTTCCATATAGTCCAACTTAGTGGCAAGATAGTTCAATGGATTTTCTTTTTATGGTTTTAACTTACTTAAAGCTTAGTTTTTGGTTCAATCCATGTACCAGAAACTACGCCTCTGGAAACATACAGTGATGGTCTGTCCATGGTTCTCTAGCTAGTCATTGTTTCCCTTTGCTGTTTCTCATTCACTTATATCCAGGAACTGCTTCAAACAGGTCAGTATTCACAGTAAATCCAAAACCTCTCCCAGAAAAACTGGGTGCAAAATGGGAACCAGTGATTTTAAAAATAATTACTCCTCTAAGTGGAATTGATCTCCATATTTGACCCATCCATTTATTTTAACGCTTAGACATTAGTGAACACTAGAGGGTAGCGAGCACACATGCCCAGAGCGGTGGGCAGCCCTTTATCTGCAGCACCAATGGAGCAGTTAGGTCAGGTCGAGTCTTTTTCTGGTCCCAAAGCAGGTTGCTTAACTACAAGCCTATGGCTGCACCACATCAGAGATCACAATGGGTACAATTTATTCAATTTCAATTCAATTTTATTTGTATAGCGCTTTTAACAATGGACATTGTCCCAAAGCAGCTTTACAGAAATAATAAAATATACATTTATAGAATTTTTAGAAATTCTATCCCTAATGAGCAAGCCAGTGGCGACAGTGACAAGGAAAAACTCCCTGAGATGACAAAAGGAAGAAACCTTAAAAGGAACTGTGACGGGGCGCATAGCTGCCGTCACGGTAGCATGCGCTACTTATTCATGTATCGGACTGTTTGTTTGTATGTTT
>JAOVVF010000025.1:2471080-2479659 GCA_028565595.1 Duopalatinus emarginatus | reverse complement strand
TATATACTTTTTACCTTTTATGTATAATTCTTATGTATAATTACAACATACAGTTTGTGTGTGTGTGTGTGTGTGTGTGTGTGCACATTATCTAAAGCGGAGATAGACAGACATCTTTTAGAGTCTGCACAGAGTTGCACAACAGTGAAGTTGGTTTGGAACAAATACATGCTAATTACTACACACACACACACACACACACACATTGGATTTAACTTTCACTTTATATACAACAGTGGAACAAAAGAAAAGCCACATTTATTTATTTATTTGTTTGTTTGTTTGTTTGCTCACTAAACACAATACTACCACTAGGTAGAGCCACTAGGTACTACCACTAGGTAGAGCCTCACTTTCTTCTCAAACCCGCTTCAGTTCTTCATGGCCTGGTTTCCACTTGATGTTGAAGACCTTTCTTTGAGATTCATCCTTTCTTTGAGATCCATGTTGATCTTCTGCTCCTTGTTCAGGCACACTTTCACACTGTTAACCTCCCGCTCTACGGCATCCCACACATCATCCACTGGATTCAGATCTGGTAACTGGAGAAAGAGAACCACTCATTGACCACTGTTGTGCTTGCACACAAATTTTTGACCTTCGCGTACGTACAGTGAAACTCACATTTTCACACACAGACACACGCGCTAGGGGGCAGTGTTGAGAACATTTGCTTGCAGTGGTAGGCTACCCTATTCATGGCTCCCGGGGCCATTAGGGGTTAGGGGGTTAGATGCCTTTGGGAGCAGCTGGGTGTTAGATGCCTTCTTGCATCGCGTCACTCCGAGGACTAAACTGGCAACCTTTAGGTTACAAGGCTGGTTCCTTAACTATTCCTTCGTTATGCCGGACTGCATTGTCATGCTGCAATTATAATAAGGGAGGTCGTGGCTTGAGGTTCGGGAACCGATCCCCCATACCAACAGTGCCCTTGAGAAAGGCACCTGACCAACTGCTACCCAGGTGCAGTGGAAAAGGGCTACCCACTGCTCACTACCCACCCAAGTGTGTTTACGGCCCTGCATCTACTAGTAGTGTGCACAGATGGGTTAAATGCTAGCATATTGTGGTCATGCACATGATCAATAACAGTACTCGAATCATCTGTGACATTGAAGCCATGATTGGTTGGAATTAATGAGTCCCAAACCAATACATTACCACCACCAGCCTGGACCATTCATAAAGACAAGGCAGGTTGGGATCCATGGATTCATGCTTTTGCTGCCAAATTCTGAAACCGGTAATCGTCAGACTGGGCTACCTAGCGTCCGGCTTGGTGAGACTGTCCCTAATACAGCCTTAGCCTTTTTGTTTCTGATTGACAGAAGTACAACCTGATGTGGTCTTCTGCTGTTTTTTGTTCATGTTGCATTCTGAGATATTTTTCTGATCACCACGGTTGTACAGAGTGGTTATCTGTAAGTATTGCTATACTGTCAAAGTGAAAGTGAAGCAGTAAAACACCCTCATACACCAGTGAACACTAAGGGCAGTGAAAACACTTGCCCTGAGCAGGGGGCATCCCGATGGGAGTTTGGTGCCTTGCTCAAGGGCACCTTATTTGTGTCAACCGGAAATCGAACCCTGGACCTTCCAGTCACAATTTAGAAAGAAAGTGAAAGTGAACTTTTTGCTTGCACACAAAGGAATGTGACCTTTGCATTTAACCCATCCATCCAGTGAAACACACACACACCAGTGAACACTAGGGGGCAGTGTACACACTTACCCGGAGCACAGGGGGCAGCCTCAAACCAGCACCTGGGGAGCAGTTAGAGGAGTTGCTAAAGCCGCGTCTTGCCTTGGACGGGGATCGAACCCGTGTCTTTCCGTTCACAAGACCGGTTCCTTAACCACTAGGCCACAGCTGCCCTGGTAGAGACTCAGGATATCAGAAGAAATAGTCAAATAATAAGCCTATCTGGCAACAACAAACCAAACTCAACATTTTTGGCTGGTGTGAACATTATCTGAAGCTGCTGTATTATATCTGTATTATTTTCACTTATTATACAGCTGTCACATGATTGGCTGATTAGGTACCTGAGTAGGTGTTCCTAATAAAGTGCTCAGTGAGTTTTGCTGCTCTTTTTTTAAGAACACACAACCTTAGGTGTGGTCAACTAATGATATGCGGTATGTATGTGCGTGTGTGAGAGAGAGTGCGTGTGTGTGCATGCGTGTGTGTGTTTAAGGGGACAGTTTCGCCTCTCGCATGGGTCAAAGGTCATGACTGAGAGAGACGTGGTGGGCTGGAGGGAGGACCTTATGAGCTGGCACCATGTGGCACTGCCAGTTTCGCTCCAAACACAGCCTCCAGCCATCCCTGCAGACCTCTAAATCAGATGAGAAGCTGTGTGTGTGTGTGTGTGTGTGTGTGTGTGTGTGTGTGTGTGTGTATGTGTGTAAGTGGAAGAGAGAGATGTTCTTCAAGGGCTGGCTGAATGATGCTCATTTCATGGCCCATTCGTGTCACTCATTAGTTTTGTGGTTATGGGGTGTGTGTGTGTGTATGTGTGTGTGTGTGTGTGTGTGTGTGTGTGTGTGTGTTTGGGGGGGGCTGGGTCCAACGATCTAGATGCCCAGCTAGCTGTTTATCTCCACAGCTCACATGCACTGGATAAAAGGGCACACACACACACACACAAACAAGCAGATGGTCTCCCGATCTCTGATCTTTATCAGACGCTCTGTGTGCTGTTTTCATCCGACTTGCTCTTGTGCTTCTACACGTTCGCCCGGTTCTCACGTTTGTTCTTTAATCTCAGGAGGTGAAGCTGCAGCATTTCTGTACACAAGATTACTGATAGGTGGAGGGAATTAAAAGGAGTGACTTCAGGGAAAGTCAAATTTTACACGATTAATTGACGTCCCCAGACAGGACATGATAGGTGTCTGAAGTTTGCTTCTTTCATACGACAGCTATGAAATGTTCAGAATGTAGCTAACCGGCTGTGGTGTGTTCAAATAAACAGAAGTTTCAGGGTGGGGTTTAAACACAGCTGGAATTACGATCATCAGCCATAACATTAACACCACCTGCCCAAACGGCTCCCAGAACAGCTCTGACCTGTCAGGCACGGACTCCACAAGGCCCCCGATGGTGTTCTATGTGGCACCAAGACGTTAACACCAGTTCCCACTGTGGATTTAGACCAGTCTGTCCAGGCTTCATCCCTCACACACATGAGTGAACCTTGGACTCCCATGTCCCTGTCACAGGTTCAACGGTTGTCCTGTTTTGGACCACTGTACCCTGGACCTGAATGAGATTACAATTACGTATTACAATAGTGCTTGTCAAGGGGTGGGATATATTAGGCAGATCTAATGTGTTGGTAGTAGGGAAAATGGGCAAGAGTAGATGACTGGGTCATTTTGGGTTTGTCATAATCCAGGTTTTTGGTACATTTACGTTTACGGCATTTGGCAGACACTCTTATCCAGAGCGACTTACAAGGTTTTTAGTATTACAGGAAGGCCAACATAGTGTTAGGAGTCTTGCCCAAGGACCCTTATTGGTGTAGCACAGACTGGCTGCCCAGATCGGGAATCAAACCCAGGTCTCTCACATGGGAGCCCAATGATGTTACCACTGTACCACACCAACCACGGTACGCGGCGAGAGATATTAGCTGGCATGCTAGCGCCTTAGGTTGTGTCGCCTCAGCCTATTGGTTTGAATAGCCGCAAGAGGTGAAGAAGAAGAAGTCGCTGTCCAATTACAGCGTCTCAATAATCAGCCTAGGTAGGCAGTTGGCAACAAGGCAGCTTAAAGTTTTGAGATTTGATTGAAACCTGAGTGCTATTGTTACACTCTACTGTAACTAGCAGAATTTCAGGGTGGGGCTTAGTATGTCTGAGACAAGTGTACTATGGAAGAAGAAGTCAACGTAACCTTAACAAAAGGACAAAGCCAAGAGCCTCAGTATGGCCTTATCACATAGGCTTAAAATAGGGCCTGATGTTGCCAAAGAGATCTCATGCTCATTCTCTCTCTCTCTCTCTCTCTCTGTCCTCACCCTTTCCTTCTTTCTCTCCTCTCTCCCTTCCTTTTAATTTTCCATTCTCTCGCTCTCTCTCTTTCTCTGAAAGGTCATCACAGGTCATGTGAAGGCCATAAACATGTGCCTCCTGGAAAAGAAAAAAACTTTTTCAAAAATTCCCCAATTACTCCTTTTATTTGAATTATAAATAGTTTCACACTTCAGAGTAAAGTCTATTAGTTTTGCTGTATTTCATTTAATTAAAATTATTTTTTATAATGTTTTAGTTTGCTTGCTTGCTTGCTTATGAGAAGACAAATTGTGTGTCACAGATCGAGAGTGGAGGTGTCACTTTCAGATATTATTAGGAAAAAGAACTAAAGTGCAGTTCCTGTAGAAACTGTAAATGCATTGCGGTCTCTGTATACCCATAACGGAATGCGTCAATTTTTGTGGTTGTGGGTCGAGAATTGACTGGATTACAGCACTTTGCTTTAAAAAAAAAAATCCAATTCAAGTGAACTGGAACTTTCTTCCTGGAAAAATAGGTGTAGCAGAAAAAGGAAGGAACTTTCCAACAAACTGTGTACAAGCACACATCTCCCAAACATGCCAGACAATCTAGCATTTGTTGCAGGCCGATATCTGAAAAGCTCTAGGAGGAGATATAAACCAAAAAACAGGTCAAATAAAAAAAATATTGCACAACATATTAAACTTGCTTGTATTATTTTTTGGTTCGAAAATGCTGTTGATTTTTTAAGCTAAAATATTATAATTTTGTGGCAATTAGAAATAAACAATTAAGAAGAAAAACCAGGCATAGAGTTTAAGATACACTGATGTAGGACAGGTCATATTCAGTCTGAACAAACCAGATGTCATGTACACAGATATGTGCCTAAGCAGAAATGGACACAAATGCCTGTATTTATTTAAGAATCAGGTAAACAAATCCACAACACAGTCCAAAATCACGGTCAGGCAAGGTGCAAACCAAACCAAACCAAACACCAGACTAGAATCAGAATCTTAAATATGGCACAGGATCAGAAAACCAATGCTGTAGCCTCACTAACCAGCCTGGTGCAGTTTTACACAGACAACCACATAGCTACTAAAGAGAGCCCACGAAGAGTAGGGTTTAAATAGGCAAACTAAAACAGCATTAACCCAAAACAGGTGAACATAATCTGGAACATAAAACAGGTGGGAAAAGCACACCTAAAATTCAGGAGACTGAGAATGGGTGGGAAATTAAGTACTTGTGCTGGGTGTAGCCATCTTGCCTGGTGGTTTTCAACTAAAACTGAGTCCTTGAACAAAATGGTCAAATAAAATAAAATAAATCAAGGTTGTTGGTTTGAGTGCATTTATTTATTTATTTATTTGTTTGTTTGTTTGTTTGTTATTTTGAAGTTGAGTTTAAACAGGTCATATTTGGATATAGTGTATTTATTGTATTACATCCTATTGTATTATATTGTATTTTATATAATGGGGCAGCTGTGGGTTCGATCCTCACTCTGGTCTCATTATATTATATTATATTATATTATATTATATTATATTATATTATATTATATTATATTATATTATATTATATATTTCAAGGGTAAACTGGTCACTTTCACATACAACTAGACGTCTTTGAACAAATTAAATAAATAAATAAAAGCTGGAATGCAAAATAAAACTACATTCAAAACCATGTTTTTCTTTTCTTAATTAAAATTGGCTGATTATGTGTAAGTGTAATAATGTGAGGTCAAATAGATATAAAATAGATAACATTATACACACACACAAAAAAAACCAGTATAAATATATACATATATACATGAAATTATTACATTATTAAAGTTTATTCCACTCATTTTTGTCATGCAGTCTGTCACTGAGGTGTTGATCACATGGTGTTAAACGAGGCTCGTTAGTGACCCGCTCCTCTGACCCCTCAGTGGAACGGTCCGGTCCTAAAGGCTGTGCGTTCCTCTCTGCCCGACCTTGTCTCCAAAACATCCAAATATAGGTGCTTTTTGCGACATCTGGACGATGCAGACGCACCACCTCTCTGACCCGCCTCACACTCGCCTCCCGTCCATGAGCCTAAAAAGATGTTAGACGATGGAATAACAGAGATAAGCCCCAGTGCGTTTGTACTGACGCTGATTCCGTTCGGCGCTTTTTCCAATTGCCCCCCGGGGGGGCAGGCGGGCGTGTTGCATCTGTTTCATTTAGCCGGCGCTGCAAGAGCGAGATCAGGAGATCAGGGGATCACGAGGAGCCGCTAAGATATCTTCCAATAACAAAGTCTCAGGGCTATAAAAAATCATTTAAGGCCCTGGCCAAAATCAGTGTGCAATGCCCGGTGGAAAACGCATTAAGGGCCAGACGACACTTTTATGGCAGGCCCAGCGAGGGGGCTCCGGTCAAGATAAAAACACAGGGTCAGAGCTACACGGCTCTACCTGTTGGCCTAATCATCATAACAGGTTGCCGGGGCATATTAGCCGACTGCGCTATTGTGCTAAGTGTGGACTTTAAAGCAAGGCCAGAGGTCACTTACAGACCACATGTGCTGTTTTTAAACTTTCCAGCTCTGAAGTTTGACTGAGGTGACATCCTCATCATCAAGGCCAGGTTTGAAGGGACCGCTACTACTGACCTTCAGAGCAAGTGGAAGTGGATTCTGCCAAGAACACTGACACACACATATTTACTGTATATGCAGATGCGCAGACAAAAAGTTCCCTGATGGACACACACTCACACATGCACACCCTGGAGAAGCGAGCCGTCAGCCATCACTGTCATAAATCTCCCGTTCTGTGGTGAGGAGGGCACTCTGCACCTTGTCGGAAACGCCCACATTAAACGCTGAATAAACCATAACATCCTGCCCCCCGCGGCCCACCAGGAGTGCTCCGAGCTTCCCCTCGGCCCCTTCTGTCCCTCCGTTCCATCCATCCATCCATCCGTCCATCTCCTTCCTTCTCTTTCCGCGTTTCGTAGGACCACATCTGTATGGGGGGTCACGGCGCATGTGGCCGTCTCGCTCGGACCCTTAAAGGGGCGGGTGGGGGCTTTCCATTCCAATGACTTCCTGTTCCCTGTGATGTCATCATGGGAGGAAAGGGGCACTTAAGTGGAGGATGCAAACACTCTCTTCCTGTCGTGTGCCAGACTTGATTGAACAATGCAGGCAGGTGTGTGTGTGTGTGTGTGTGTGTACGTGTGTGATTATACTGCCTCGCAATCCCTGTAGAGGAAACATCACATTTCTGGAACACTAGACGGAGAAATTATTTTACGATCCCACTACGCTTGTTACGCCCATAAAGGGTGTGAGGAAAAGAAAACACTCGAAAGTCGTTAAAAACAAAACAAAACAGGTGGCTGGAGCTCAGGAGGCGAGACTCGCAATTAGACCAACTTTTTGTTGCATTCATGTTGCTTTTCTAAGGTTTTTATACTGGTTCTACCTAGCGTTCTAACCTTAAACATTTCCCTCAACGATACAAACTAATAGTCTGAGACTGCGTCCGAAATCACATACTTTTATACTGAACAGTACACGAAAGCAGAACACGAGGATGACTAGTGTGTCCGAATGTGCAGTATGCATCAAGCAGTACACGGAAAGTTCCCAGATGATGCACTGCATCAGGAGACATTTTGAGGTATGCGAACAGAGCACACTGTTTAATCCCATAATGCAATTTGAGCAGCGTAGACGTTTGGAACTGAAGAGCAGCAATAAAAAAAATATTTTAATAATTTCTATATTAGTAATTGTTTCTGAGGATAAAAAAGGGTCACGTGACATTGGTAAGACAGGGGATCTAGTGCGTCTGAGGTTGCGCATACTGCACGCTCAAATACTGGAAGTGCGCACTGCTTTAACGGTAACAGTCTCCCGCCCTGCTTTAAATTCAGTACGTACTGCTTGAGTATGTGATTTCGGACAAGGCTAAGTATGTATTAAACCATATTTCTAGTGTTATAGCATCATGTTTTAATGCCCAAAAACCCCCTCTTCATATCAAACACGAATATTCACGACATGCAAATAATATGTCAAACCAAACATCCCTATGCAATGGCTGTTTACGTCACAAATGTAGTTTTAACAGGTCACTTTAAGATATAATTGGGGGGAAAATTATAAAATAGAATTGAAAAAGACTTAAAAGTGTAGTTCCTGCAGAAACTGTTGTGGTCTTGGTGTACCTGGGTCCTAGTGTGGTAGAATTTGTGGTTGTATGTCGAAAAGGGAGAATTTCAGTTAAACATGAACTTTCTAAAAAAAAAGGGATTAACATTTCCGCAAACTGTATACAAGCACACTTCTCCCAAACATGCCAGACATTTTGGCATTTGTTTTGTGTCAATATCTCAAAAGCTGTAGGAAGAGATAGGTGCAGAAAAATAAGGTGGAAAAAAATATATGAAAAATATTGGAAAAAACACAATAAACAATAAAACAACCTTGTTTGTGTTATTATAATTGTAATCTTAAACAATTATATATATATATATATATAAAGCAAAAAATAGAGGTTTTAATTATGGTTCTTGCTTCATAAA
>JAOVVF010000025.1:2452107-2454607 GCA_028565595.1 Duopalatinus emarginatus | reverse complement strand
ACCTTGACAGGGGCTGTTGTAACAAGACAAAACTTCACCTGTCACGGGTTGGGCAGCAAGTGAATAGATTTAAGATTTCAAAGTTGATGTGTTGAAAGAAGGAAAAATGAGCAAGCATTGTATGTACTAAATGGGGAAAGATTTGGGGTTGATCAAAGTTCGAGAACGTTGGTATGGGTTTGAGTCTCCCACAAGCTCCCACTAGCAGTGGCCAGTTTTCAGGATGGATCAAGAACACTTGATCCACAAGGAAGGACACTTGGTGACATGCTCATAGAAGCCTAAGGCCTACTGATGTGTATGAGGGTAGACCACCTGGTCTGATACTACTGAAGATCCCCAGAAGGATCTGTTGCTAACATCTTTGTCCCAGAGACACCACACCTTCAGAGGTGTCTTGTGATGTCCATGCCTCGGCGAGGCAGAGGTGTCGAGGCAGCCTACGGTTGATCGGTGTGCACCGCAGCCCTCGCAGAGACTCCAGAGGTAAAAATCCTCCTCAAAATATTAATCGCCGCGTGTCACATAATCACGTTACGTCCGTCATGAGTGTATAAACCTGCCCTCGGGATCTTCCCGCCTTCTGTGTCAGAACAAACACTGTACCGAGCGGAGAGGATATTAAATATGAATCAAGAGTGTTTGCAATCCCTCATCTCTTTCTCTCACTCTCTTTCTCTCTCTCTTTATCTCTCTCTGTCTCTCTCTATCAAACAGGTGTTGTAGTTCGCTGATAAGAGCCCAAACTTGGCTACTGTCGTGTTTTTCGTCAAAAGCCGCTGCGCCTCTGAAACTACAGCGCTGAATAATACATGTGTCACGGTAATGTGTCTCTAGAGAGGGACAGAAAAAGAGAGAGAGAGAGAGAGAGGGTGTAGGAGAGAGAGAAAGAGAGAGAGAGAGAGAGAGAAAGAGAGAGAGGAGATTAATGGATGTCTCATTCGTTTTTGACGTTCTGATCTTTTGGCCCATGCTGCTTATTGGCTTTTCAGATCACACTTACGTATTCCGTTTAACGAGACAGAGTGAGAGAGATGGAGGGATGAAGAGAGAGAGAGAGAGAGAGAGAGTGTCCTGTCACTTTCTTGGCATGTGTGTGTATGTGTGTGTGTGCGTTTTTCCCCCCCGTATGTGGCACAACGGCTCTGTCATCTCATGCCCTGAGGGCCCGGCGGTCGACGCACGCCACAGCGCGCCGATATTAAAGCGACGAGAGACAACTTTTAAAAAGAGTTGTGCGTTTGAAAGAGTTGTGCAGGTTTCAGACGAACATCTGGACTGCGAGCCGAGCGCGAGCCGCAGTGTTAGCGCTGATGAAACTTTCATAAACTGTTCAACTCCTAGAGCTGTAGGTAATGCAAACACCCACCCACACACACACACACACACACACACACACACACAAATTATTAAAGCATAGACGCAACAACCTCTAGGTACAACGTATAAACCTTTCACTAATGAGCGTATGCATCGATTTTCCTATTTCTTTGCTCATTAAGTAAAGGATAAACCTCTCTGTGTTGTTCAGTTAAGGGAAAATAATCAATACCAGAGCAGTGTGATGAGCTACTGTTGATTAATTTTCCTTAACAGCACAACACAGTTTCATTTCTCATATAACACAGACAATAATTATAATTATCATCGTTATTACAATTATTGTCTGGGTATTATAATGATGTGACACACACACACACACACACACACACACACACACACACACACGCTGTACGTAACACTAATACTGACCGTGACCCCTCTCTTTTCCGCACAGACAGCGTGTGTTTGTGTAACACTGACTGAGACATCTATTTCCTGCACATGCACTCACACATGTAAAGCGTGTGTAAACTGACACGTGTGTATTTGTGTGTGTGTGTGTGTGTGTGTGTGTGTGTGTGTGTGTGTGTGTGATGAGTTACAAACGTGGAGTTTGTTTCTCAAATGCAGTCGTTTCTAAACATGAGCATTTTACCATGACATTATTATATACCGACTGTCATGTTTCAGCGGCACCGCCTTATCTGATCTGATCCGATCTGTCCATGTTGAGCCCACTGTGGTCTTAGATTATAGTCCTGGGAGACAGACGTGGACCCTGATGTGCAGTCCTGTTGGTGTAGCTTGTCGCCATGGAGATTTGACGTGTTTTGTGCGCTGCTTTTCTGCTCACCACGGTGGCGAATAGTCTAATAACTGAAACCACGACCAGTTGGACTTCATCTCGTCTCGTCTCATCTCGTCTCGTCCTGTACCATCTCGTCTTGTCCCGTCCTGTCCTGTCTCGCCTTGCCTTGCCTTGCCTTGCCTCGCCGAGCCTTGACTTGTCTTGTCTCGTCTTGTCTTGTCTTGTCTCGTCTTGTCTTGTCTTGTCTCGTCTCGTCTCGTCTCATCTCTCATCAACAAGTTGTTTCTGGCTGCATGATGTTTTGTGTTGTTGTGTTTTGTACCGCAGTTGTAAACACCAGAGGCTGATTATCTCATTATAGTGACACCT
>JAOVVF010000025.1:2394236-2405483 GCA_028565595.1 Duopalatinus emarginatus | reverse complement strand
AATAAATTATTGTGGTCTAAAACCAGGTGTTTCAGTTTCATTGTCCAACCCCTGTATATATATATATATATATATATATATATATATATATAGATATACACGTATATATATATACATACATGGAGGTATAATAAATGCCATGAGAATACTTTATAAATATGTAACATATAAAGTAAAGATTACTGGTTTACACTATATTACATAAAGCAATAGTCTATGCTTTATATATTATATATTTAAATAATCTGTTCATGGCATTCATTATACGTCTTCATACATATGATCTTTATACATAGCATCTAAAGTAAAAATAACAAAATGATGGTAGAAAATAAAGTGTGGAAATTGTGAAACAGTTTTTGGCCTGGTGACTCAAAATCCCAAATCAGGTGAATGAAACGCTGCCCTTTCTGCAGTGTAACTTCAAAACATTATTATAATTCATTGAAGGTTTCATTTTTCTAGAAGGTACAGCTCCTAATCTTGTTCTTCCGTTGGCTTAACTAATAAAACAGTAAAATAGCTTTAATTGAGAGATTGGGTCATTAAATGAAGGAAAATATTACTGATGGTTGATGAAGAATGGGAAGAAATGCTTCCTGCTCCAATTGGCTAATTGGTTAGTTTACTTTTTCTCGTTTCATAAAAGATAGCACAAATCTGGAAGGAACTGCACAGGACAGGACATTCCTTAATTACCAATTAATTTCATTAGGTTTTGTTCATCTCCGTATCCTGAATCCATCTGTCTTATTAATAATCTAAACAGTCTTGATTATGAAGTGGATTTAAAATGTTACTTGCTCATTAGATAATTCATTAAATGGTATTTCTGTTAGGTAAAAAATAGGCTTTTTTTTTATTTAAATTCATTATAACACATAAAACACCAACGATGAAGTAAAATAAAGCAGGGCTGGTTTCATGTAGTGAACAAAAAGCAAGACGAGTCGTCAAGAGAGTATTAAAAAACGGCGTTAATGGACCTGGATAGAATTCAGACTCTTAATAATCGAAATGGCACTTGAATTTCAGGAACTCGACTACCATCATTCTTCTCTTCTCCACAAACCCGGCTCTTTCCACCACTTATCTCATCGCTCCTCTGTTTTTTTTTCCCCCTTTCTCTCCCTGAGTTGTCAGAGTGAATGCGTGCCCCCACTCCAGACCGTGCTGTCATTTACCTGAGGAGACTCTCGTAGCTCCGAGCTCGGTCGCGCAATCGTTTACACTGGAGGCCGCGGTGTCACTGCTGTAACGAACTGGCCTAAATAAGCACGACTTGCCATCAGCACTGTTTTAATGAAGCGTTGAGGCAGCGTGGCATGGGGAAGTCACTGAAACCAGCAACATTTGCTCAGTGTGAGATGCCCTGTAGCTGAAACTCTGGAGTGTCCTTCAAACAAAAGATACTTCACAGTCATGAGTGACCTGCACCAGGACAACTCCTTCTGTAGGTACTCACATGGCCTGTTGGTTCCTCTGTCGCCTGTATACCAGTTCATATATAGTATATATACACCAGAACTGTAACACGTTCTTTGGTTTATACCAATTTGGGAACACAAAAAGGTCGTAGAACAATATAAGAGGAAAACTTGTTAAATCTATATCTCCACTTTTGCTTGGGAAAACCTTACTCAGGTAGCAAATGTGTCATGGCCCAAATGCAGTGGAATGACAGCGATGGCGTCATCCGGATTCAGGTACCGGAACACAGCCACAAGAAATATGGTGGGCTACAGCTGGGCCAAGTTTTGGCCAAAAATATATACTGAAGTGCCTGATAAAATGATTACTTGGTAGGTCTCCCTATTGGGCATGGACTTGAGCAGGAGCTTGCAAATATATTCTGTAGGCAATACAGAATGCTCCACAATTCTGTTGTATTCTGAGGTGTAGGATTTTTTGTTCCACATCATGTTGCATGGCATCCTAGATGTGTTCAAAAGCGCTGAGATCTGGTGAGATCTGGTGTGAATGACAAAACCCCAAATTCTAAATTCTAGAATTTGACATCTCTAGACATGTGTGTGGTGGTGCATTGTCCTGTTGGAAGAGGACAAACTCATCAGAATGAATGAAGGACATGAACGGGTGTAACTCATCAGAAAGTTACCCCAACCCTAATCCTAATCCAAGATGTTTGTAGATGTACCAGGGGTCCTATGGAATGCCAGATAAACAAACCCCATAGGCATTATGGAGCCACCACCAGTATATGTATTTTACATAGGCGTGTCTGTATCAAATCTTCTGGCACTTCAATGTAAATCATGTCACATGCTGGTCTGCATTTGGCCCAAAGACTGTATTCCATGACAGACTTTAGATATAGCTGCTAAAGGTGGCCCACTTTTGGCCCACAATACTTTTTCCATTGCCATAGCTGACCGATACCTCCCTTAACGTCCATATTTGGCCCTCAAAAAGTTAAAAACGAATTATATCTAGAATGATCAACTTAAAAACAGGTCTGTTTTATTTTTATAGCACTTTTAACAATGGACATCATGGGCAGCTTTACAGAAATATAAAATCTGGGTTTTACATTTAGATGAATTTAACCTTTAATGAGAAGCCAGAGGCAACAGTTATAAGAAAAAACTTCCTGAGATCACAAGAGGAAGAAACCATGAGAGACCGACCGGACTTAAAAGGAACCTCATTATTCTCAGACAATGTGATGAATAATCTCTGTGTGTTATATAGACAAAAAGTTCACACGTGCTACCAGGACATTTAATACAGTTTTAATGTGAAGTCTAATTTTCTTGAATTGATCAACAAGTAATGGTCACTTGACTGATTGAATGTTAAACGGGCAAATGTAGTGCTAGCTATACACTTCTAAACTTCTAAAATAGTCTTTGTTTTATCTACACTGGGGAATCTTAAAGGCTTTTTATAACAGAAAAAAAACAAGATTGGAAACTCAAAAGATTTTAAGTAGAACCTCAAAACTGTGCAAGACATGACAGGTGACGTGAATAACATTACAGTGGCGCCTGATGAGGACTGGGATAACATATTAGATAGCAAGTGAACAGCCAGTTCTCAAATTTGACATGTTGGAAGCAGGAAAAATGGGCAAGGGTAAGGTTCTGAGTGACTTTGACCAGGACCAAATAGTGATGTCTTAGACGACTGGATCAGAGCATCTCTAAAACAGCAGGTCAAGTGAGATATGTCCCAGGGTACAGTGTTTAGTATCTACCAAAAGTGGTCAACCTGTGAACTGGAAACACTGGATGTCCTTGGTGAGGGGGTAAAGGCTAGGCTGTGTGGTATAGAAGACCCACAGAAGGATCTTGGTGCCAGACACCACACAACACCTTCAAACATCTTGTTCAATCCATGCCATGATGGGTCCCAGAGAATCTCAGAGGGAATCAGGTTAAATGTAGAACTATAAGGTTCTTTGGTTTGTCTTCACTGGGAAACTCACTGGGGAACTCCAGGTATAGATTATATAAAGTAAACTTCTGAAATGATGTTATGTTTAAGGAGATTCTTTCAGCAGCAGCTCTCATATATACAACTCTACAGTATCCAGATGAGATTATACTCTAAAATCCAGGTTAGACTTGGGTGTACACTAGAGATACAGACTGAGGCTAGAGTTCTAGCAAAAAAATAAATAAATTCACAGGACTGAATGTTTTTACTTTCTCACAGGGATGAGTATGAGGTCAGAGATGAAGGCTGGATGTAATGGAGTACAGTATATGGTGATTAGTTCGGCTCTGTGTGATGTTAATGCTTTTATTCATTCATCGACGGTAAACTCTTTATCTTGGTCATAGTCACGGTGGATCAAATGGCTGATTTGTTTAAAATATGAGAAACAGGAGCAAGTTAATGTGTCAGAAAATGTTCCAGGAAGGTACCCAGAAGTGCAGGTGGGACTGATACAGGTTCATATTTTTTTACAATATTTACATTTACATTTACTGCATTTGGCAGATGCTCTTATCCAGAGCGACTTACAAGGTTATTGGTATTACAGGTAGGCTAATGTAGTGTTAGGAGTCTTGCCCAAGGACCCTTATTGGTGTAGCACAGACTGGCTGCCCAGACCAGGAATCGAACCCAGGTCTCTCACATGGGAGCCAATGATGTTACCGCTGTACCACACCAACCACCATATAGTGTGTATTTATTTAAAAGGCAATAACCAATATTTGACGATACCGAATCTCCTGCTGTTGTCCTATTTTGAACCATAAGGTAATGATTGGATATTTAATAAAACGTTACGAAATACTAGGAAATCTTTGGTGGGTCTATCCGCAGCAATAATATTTGCCCAACAAGTGCAGAAGCTGAAAGCAGAAGTAGATATTATAATAATGCTTATAACAAATAAATGAATAATAACCTGCGACTATAAGCATTTAAACCGATGTGACATTTCAGTCAAATTAAAGATCCCTCATAAACAATGCGATGCACTAAGCAGAAGTAATTTCATGCGGACAATCCTCTCCACTCCTTACATTAAAGAGACATGCCCCCCCCCCCCAGACCTATTGAGACAAGTGAGAGCAGGGAGGGAGGGAGAGAGGGAGGGAAGGAGGGGGGAGACAAAGAAGTGTCAGAAAGGTGTTGTTGAAAGTTAGTGAGATGAGCTAGTGAGATGGTAATGCTCTGTTACTGAGACTACTGTCCTAGTGCTACACACACTCACCCAGTGGAGAACCCTTGTGAGTGCTATTATGGGCGCCCCAGCAGATGGGTAATTACTGAATTTAGAGAGAAGGGAGGGAGCGAGGGAGACAAGAGAGAGAGGCAGAAACAAGGTGGTGCATTAGTGACCCGTTCCATTGTGATCGTCTAATGTGTACAGACCGCTGAGGGGACAGGGAAAAGCGCAATTTCAGAAAGGGTCACAATCAGTGGAAATACCCTTTCTCTCTTATACAGGCCACACACACACACACACACACTTTCTCTCTATCTTTTTTTTTTCCTCACTCTCCGTTTTTCCAGCAGACGTGCATTGCAGATTAGTGCTTTGTTTGCCTCGTTTCTTTTTCTTCAAGTGGCGGAAAAGTGAGAAGCTTTAATTATGATGGAAAACATGGAATCCTAATAAAGTAAATTGGCGCGCGTGCATTTCAGAGGGCGTTCACCTCATTTATTTGTAAAAGGACAAAAAAAAAAACCCTCCATGTGCCAGAGAGGAAGCGCTTGCTTGCCTGCATGTAAGCGCCTCTTTGTTGTCACGCTTGTCTTATTGTCTCACCGCTACAATAATCTCTACCTGACAAACAGCTCGGCCATTCATGCACAATAATCTCATTCTCGCGCCTATTGTGCCTTCACGCGAGCGAATTAACACGCACTCGCGCGCATAAAGGGTGCTGAGAGAACAATTAATTATTAATTGAGTGCAATTAATCCTTGTTGCCGGTCGTACAGTGCGGGAACCTGTGGCAAAGAGAAATTTGGGAGGTGGCGGGTTGGGATTGAAGCTTTACAGGTGCGTGTACAAAGAAAGATACACCTACAGGTTCCGGCGACTGTTGTTTATTTAATAGCCGAAGCTATACAGTATAGTGCCAGAAAAACTGGTACACCGGTCTAATACTTGGTAGGTCTCTCACGGGGCATGAACTTGACAAGTTTGTGGAAATTGGCACTTCTATTGGGACTTCATGTAGAACGGTTGCATTAATGAGATCTGTTGACTTAGGTTGGAACCCCGAATTCATATGAGTGCTCCTCTAACCATAATTTGCCATCTTTGGATGTGTTTGGCCAAACCCATCAGAACGAATGCAGGTGTAACTCATCAGAAAAGACGGACACATAGAGTTCACCTGTCAGAGACATTTGTAGATGTATCTGGTCGTCCCATGGAATGCAAGCTAAACAAGCCCCATACCATTATGAAGCTTATATCTGTATATTATTATATTATATTATATCTGTATATATATATATATATTATAGCTGTATATATATATAGATGGACGATACCATTGATGCACATAGGTGGCATTGGTGTGTATTTTGCACTGGCTTGTCTGTACCAGTTTTCTGATGGAAATATCACAAACTGCTTGGTTCTTTCTCTGAATAACTCAAAGTAAACCCAATCTTAGAAGCATTATGGTAAACGAGCAGTTATACAGAATTTCTATCTAACATCTAAACATCTGTCACCTCCTGTGTTATGGTTCTCCGTCAATATGTCTGCATATAGACTAAAATTGGTTCTGTTTCTAGCACTTTTCTGGACACTGTGGACGCTCATTACCCGATCGGTCATGATGTCATTGGTCCATTTGATGTCTGTCATGATCTGTCCCCTAAACATACCTCCTTTTATTATTAACATCCAAATCAAGTTTGACATCTTGAATATTTTCCACATCCATTAAAGAGACGGATG
Source organism: Duopalatinus emarginatus (assembly GCA_028565595.1). Classification (NCBI taxonomy): domain Eukaryota; kingdom Metazoa; phylum Chordata; class Actinopteri; order Siluriformes; family Pimelodidae; genus Duopalatinus; species Duopalatinus emarginatus. The sequence continues at coordinate 2,399,083 of JAOVVF010000025.1, read as the reverse complement.
ATTAACTTTCCCTCTGGCCAAAATCAAGACGTCCCATGGACTTCTGAAGGTGACGTCTTTGAAGCGTCTTTTTTGGGTTCCTCCCCCCCTTTCTTTTTCTCCTTGACCAGATGCTCGGTTAGACAAAGAACAAGAGAAGGCAGACGACTTTCAAATACACCAATCGTATCATGATATCATTACCAAAAGCCACCAAAAGAGCTCTAACTTATCTAGACATGGACCCCAAAAGACCTCAGATGGAAGAAATCGGACCAGATGCTCTGGCCTTTACACTCTGTACAAGTCAGTCAGCCGTGGCTATCCATGACCCTGTCACTGGTTCAACCCTTCCTTGGACTACTTTTGGTTTGTCCTAACCACTGTATAATATGAACACCTCTCAAGACCCGCTGTTTTGGAAAAAAGCCCTGACTCATCACAATTCGGCCCGGGTCAAAACCACTCATATCATCTTACACTTGCCCATTTTTCTTGCTTCCAACACATCAACTTTGAGAACTGACTGTGCCTAATATATCACATGACTTGACAGGCGCCACTGTAATTTGATCATTTGACCCGAGGAACCAAATTTTGATGGTTAGATGACCGGTGTCAGTGTTTTACATTTTATACAAAGATCTAACAAAGATGTGGCAGTGTTATTTAAATACAAAAAAAAAACCAAAAAAACAAGGTGTGAAGTATTCTCTCGATGACGGAGAGGACAGGCCAGCAGAAATGAAAATAAATGCATCACACCTGCCATTTTAAAGAAGTTTAAGAAGTTGGCCAGGCTTAAGCAAAAGTGAGCAAAAATTTTATAAACTTAGCATAATGGCGAGCGTAAGTGTAGGAAAGCAGCCAGATTGTCCAGAAATGAAGTCAGAGAAAGACAGAAAGCCCTAGACAATGAGAAAGAGGATGTACGACCGGGACAGAGGAAGAGAAATATATAATGAAGTCATGTAGATGCAGAAAGAAAGTTTTCTTCCTCTTAAGCGCACGACAGCTCCAAGCTTCGCGTTCTAGTCTCGTCCAAAAAACCACAATATGGCTGGAATTCACACACGCCATCTGCTTGGAGAGAACCCAAATCCTGACGACGGTAACTTACCCACAAGCCACTGCATCAGCCCCTGTCAAGTACATGTACACACACATCGACACATTATCCCTCCATATGTGCTCACACAAACCCGAGAGCCGAGATTCACACACGTTTTTTTTTTTTTTCCCGACGTCGACCCTCCGCACAGTAATTATCACCCACATGTCCACACAAACGCGCACACACTCATACAAGCATGACCCCTGTCACTCCCATTGAAAGCCTATGACTGCATCTGGAAGTAATTACTATAGAGGCTTTGTGTGTCTGTGTGTGTCTGTGTGTATGTGTGTGTGTGTGTGTGTGTGTGTGTGTGTGTGTGTGTGTGTGTGTTATTGGGGGGGGGGGGGTGCAATCAGCTTTGTTTTTGTGTGTCAGGGGATGATGAGGCTTGGGGATGCATTGTAGGTATATCATGCATTCTCTCTCTCTCTCTCTCTCTCTCTCTCTCTACATCCCTCCCTCCCTCTCTCGACCTGTAGCCTCCTACATTAGCGGCTGCACTCATCTGCCAGCTCTTTAGAGCGTGGAGCAATGAGGATAAATGGAACAGTTAGTGAGGGAGAGAGGGAAAAAATGGAGAGGAGAGAGAGAGACGGGGGAAAAAAAAGCTCTACACATCTCAGTCTGCTTCAGAAATACTGAGAAGTGGGGTGGGGGGTTGTTTTGCATAAATTTGCATGCTCATTAACGAGCGCCTTTTGTCCGGCCTCCTAATTATCATGACACATCATGTCTTCATTGCAGAAGACTCCATCGCCCGCCGGATGGTTTGTTTGGGAGAATAATGCATGTTTATTCTAAACCAAAACCCCTTTTTGTTCTACTGAATGTTTCTTTTTTTTCCCCCCCTTCAGGTCCTTGTTGATCAAGGAGCGACGATGAATGGCCGTTTTCAGTCACAGCGACAAACAAAAAAAGGTGCCTGCTTTTTTTTTTTTGTTGTTGTTGTTGTTGTTCTCGTTTCCCTTTCCTGTTCTCCTTTCTTTCGCCTCAAGACCCAACACAAACAAATGATGCTAATCTTACAGCCATTGATGAGCCTACAGGTGCGCCGTTATTAATATTCTCTGCCGCTTCGCTTCCAAGAAGCCTTTAGCATGCTAGAGGCTAACGCCAATGCTAATTCACAGGTGCGTTTCAGGAGTCTTGGGGTAAACATGGACTTGGTGCTAGTGGACGCCTCAAAAATCTATTTCTAATGGTAGATCGGACTGGAAGAGTCAGTCATAAATGCTGAAAACTATTGTAGTTACTGCTAATAATCCTGTTAATATGAACACCTCTCAAGACCCGCTGTTTTGGAAAATGCCCTGACTCATCTAGACTGTGGTTGGTGTGGTACAGTGGTAACATCATTGGGTTCCCATGTGAGAGACCTGGGTTCGATTTCCGATCTGGGCAGCCAGTCTGTGCTACACCAATAAGGGTCCTTGGGCAAGACTCCTAACACTACGTTGGCTTCCTGTAATACCAATAACCTTGTAAGTCGCTCTGGATAAGAGCGTCTGCCGAATGCCGTAAATGTTAATGTAAATGCTAATGCTAACTGAGAGAGATCATAAAAGCTGAGGCAGGAAGTAAAATCCAGCATATAAAGGCACAAAAACAGAATGGATCCGTTTCAGCTAACAGTATGCTAAGCGGATGATTAGCATAGCAAGCTAATTAAAACTTTGTCAGGGCAATGATGAACAGAAGCATGTTCACATACATTTCACAAAAGAGTCCAAAAACTATAAAACCAAAACATCAAGACGAGTGAAATTACATTTTTATCCATGTAATTTTTGCATTAGCCACAACATTAGCCAGCTAGCAAGTGTTAGCAGTAAACCTTAAACATCTCCCTTTTGATATGGCTTTGAAAAAGTTTTTACAATCTGAACATTTATTATTATGAGTCAAAATCCTCTCAGATAGGCTACCAGTTTAGCTCACATTAGCTACCAAGCCGGTGTTAATAGTAAAGTGTTCGTTTTAAATAAATATGACTTTGAAATTGGTTCAGATATGCTATCTGTTTAGCTCACATTAGCTAGTTACGGCTAGCAGTAAATTTTTATGTTTATATGAGTTCAAGATCCTCTAAAATGTGCTTTCAGGACTCCTTACATTAGCTACCTTGCTAGTGGTAACAGTAAAGTGTTTGTTTTAATATATGGAACTTTGACCTGTGCTCAGAGATGCTATCTGTTTAGCTTACATTAGCAGTAATTATTTATTTTAATATTACTGTCAGAATCCTTACACTGATGTACTGTCAGGTTTCCTCACATTAGCTGCTTGGATAACTAGCATTAACCAGCATTAGCGACTTACATTTATTTTGTTTATACAACTGAGCAGTTGAGGGTTAAGGGCCTTGCTCAAGGGCCCAACGGTAGCAGCGGGTCTGGTGGTGGTGGGATTTAAACCCATGGTCTTCTGATCAGAAGTATCACGGCTTAACCAATGAGCTACCACTGGCCCATATCAGCTAGCTAGTGTTAGCCGTACAGCTCTTATTTATTAATAAGACATGCTAATTCAGACATGGTGCCAGGTTAGCTCAGCTAGCTAGCTAACAGTAAAAGAAATCCCTGGCAATGACAGGTCTGTATCTATTAGACAATATCACTGGTGTGTTGTCTGTATTGATTCTGTCTGTTCCGACTTTTCAGAACCCGGCGTAACAATCCGAGCCCTGAGCTAACGCTAACACGCTGAGACCTTGATCCACAGCTATAACAATCTGGGATCATCTCCAGAGGCTAAGAATTAGACGGCCTTGTCCGATTAGCTGATTGAGCTATTGTGTGTGAAACACTTTTCTGAGCCTTGATAAAGCGATACATGATGAGAGATAACATGTTTGGGGATAGATAAATGCATTAAATAAAAAAAGAATTAAAAAAGCATCACTGAGAAAAGAAAGAGAAAAAAAAGAAAAAGGAGAGAGAGAAAGAGAGAGAAAGTGGGCGAGGGGAGGGTTAAATCTGCGATTAGGGCACAGATTTCCAGGCCGCCTGGGCGACATGCCAGAGCGTAGAGTCATCTGCCTTCTGCTGGGGGTGTAAGTGGATCGCATTAGGGTGGCATCGCTACTGCTGTCCAGCGCTCGGGACGAAACAAAGAGGCAGACGTACTCCGCTTCATGCGAGATCAGGAGGATGGAGGAGAGAGTGGGCTTAAGAAGCATGAAGCTCCACTTTAGTGATGGGTTTCTAAAAAGAAAAAAAAATCACAGCACAAAGCCAGGAATAAAGGAGCTGGAGAGCGGGTCAAGCATGCACACACACACACACAACCAGAGAAAAGAAGTTTATAGGTAAGGAATGAAGCATTTCAGGACCGGCAAAAAAGGTACCAAATTAAAAAAATGCAGCGTGAGAATGGTGAAGAAAATACGTGTACTTTTTATCCATTTATAGTTACTCCCTATTTAACCTTAGTTTCTGTCATCAGTTGTGTCACACCACAGTAGATTCTTCTTCACCCTCACTTTTTGGAGATACCTGTCTTGTGAAGTATTAAATCTCACTAAAACTGGAGTCTCCTTCCAAAAATATTAAATAAAACTCACCATATCAATTGTTATATGTTATTCGTCTTACAAATAATAGCACTTTTCTTTTTTTAAATATTTTATGTAAAGTATGAACCCTGAAACAATGGCGTATGGTACATATGGCATATGGTGTGGTACAGTGGTAACATCATTGGGTTCCCATGTGAGAGACCTGGGTTCGATTCCTGGTCTGGGCAGCCAGTC
>JAOVVF010000025.1:2353391-2364203 GCA_028565595.1 Duopalatinus emarginatus | reverse complement strand
ATTCTGTATTTGTATTTGTATAAGCTACTGGAACCAGAATTTCCCTGAAGGAGTAATCCCAAGGGATAAATAAAGTCTAAGAACCATTTTCTGTACTAAAGAACCAATGAAGAACTGTTTTTTAAAGAGTTTTTTAAAATATAATATTTTATATGAATATGTGTATGTTAACCTGCATTTATACAAATAATTAGAACGATTATTCACACTAATGTTAATTTAACATCAGTTAATTTAAAATTCAGGTTGCCTTGACAACAGCCTTGTGAGCGTAAACGTACGATTTCAGAAAAAAAAAGGATCCTTTTTCTGTTTTTGTTTTACTGTGATTTTAGAGTTGTGAAGAAAGAAAATAGCTATGATTCACTTTTACATTTTGTATTTGTTGTTTCAACAAGAAAAACGACGAATGACTCATTTCTCAATTTCTTGTATTTGGATTTTAAAACGAAAATCGAATAACTTTGTTTTTCTTTTTTAAATTTCTGTTTCTAAAATAAAAATCGAATGACCAAAAGATACACGGACCACCACTGGACCCATACAGAACTGAATTGTCTAATTTGGTTATCAACGTTTGATTTTTTAGCCCTGCCCAAAGTTTCCGTGTAAGCACGACTCACATGTGCTGTGTCCACAGAGTTAGCTTGGTAGTTGACTTTCTAATTCACTTTGTAGCGTTATGTTATATAACCTTCTCATCGTTTCACCAGTTGTCTTTCTTCAGCCACTTTTCGTGAGTACTATCGACTGCATACCTGGAACATGCCATAAAACCTTTTGGGGGGATGCTTTGACCTAGTCATCTATACATCGCAATCGGCCCCTTGGTGCAATCATTAAGATCCTTACGCTTGCTCATTTTTCCAGCCTCCAACACACCAACTTCAGGAACCCCTTGACAAGTGACACTGTAATTGTAATTGTCTATGTGTGTGAATGTACCTCTGTAATCCAGCAGTATGTTGTTAGGGTTTAGGTCTTTGCAGATGATTCCCTCCTGATGCAGCGCGTCCAGAGCAAGCAGCATGTCCACCGCCCAGCTCCTCACCAGTGCCTCAGGCAGGTGTGTGTGCAGCGCCACTTCAGCCAACTCGTCCAGTTCTCGGAAAATCTCCGATACACTCCTGCCCTTCCTTTTCTCCGTGACCTCTGACCCTGCAGAGATGGCTGGTTGAGGGAGGTCAGTTTCAGTCCTGAGAGTGAGAGAATCAAAGGGATAATCAAAGGGAGATTCTGTGCTGCTGTTTACAGAAGAGGCATGGCCTTTCTGTTCGGACACATCTGGGTTTGACTGGCTACGCAAAACCGAGATATCCGGAGGGTGTTCCTCAACCGATAGTTCCAGGCCTGCTTCCTCTCCCAACTGGAGGACATCAGGTTTGCCAAATTGAGGTGAGGGCTTGGCTTCTACAGCAAAAGCCACACCCGCTGCTGCAAGCTCCTCCTCCAGATCATCATGGCCGATGACCCCTGTGACCCCAGGAAGGTTGACTAAAAGGTCTGGTGGTTGTCCTTCATCAGCACAGGATGTGTTAGCATCCTCTGCCATGGCCTCTTTGAAAGAAATCACAGGCACGGATTCATTAGAACCCTGATCGCTATCGAACCGCCAGAGATCAGACAGGTGACCTTTAACCTCCACAACCTCACCAATCTCCAAAGGATCCTCAGTCACCTCAGCAACCTCTGAGCCCAGGTCCGACGTGGAGAACAACGTTCGGGAGGCGTCACCGCTGTCCTTGCTGTCGATCCGAAACAACTCCATTGGCGAATGTTTCAACTGGTCCAGAGAATCAAGAGTGGGTGCATTAACAAGCCCATCATCTTCCTCTGTGAAGAAACGCAGCTCATTCCCACCAGTCGGCGAACACATACTATCGCTGCTTATTACTGAGCCTTGATATGAGCCTCGATAGGCCTCTGCACCAGAAGCATTGCCTTGAAGATCGCCAGAATCTTCCTCTGCCTCTTTTGCGTCTTCTTCTGCAAGGCCCAATGCCTCTGTCTCCACTTTATCCTGCTCGTACTCATGGCACAGCGTCAGGTAACTGCTGGTGCACTCTTCTTCCTCTGAAGAGCCGGACATGGGGACTTGTGAGCTTCTTTTGCTCTGAACTGGCAGAATTGGCTGGGACTCTTCATCGTCCTGGTCTTCCTGGAGCTCCACACTGGGACGTGAGCCGCTGCTCTCCGAGCTGATCAGGGCGTCGGTGCAGTGAACTGTCGTCGTGTGGGACTTCTGGATGAATGGGATGTCAAAGCTGTCTTCCTGACTGCCTTCATGCAGGTACTTGGTGATGTGGGACCATAATTTACCTCCTAGAAAGGAAAAAGAGAGGGAGAGATATCCAAATAAATCAAGGTAATAAATGAAAGCTTTGCTAGCAACTGTCACAAGTTTTACCACCAGAAACCTTTAACATCTCTGAATCTAACACTGCACATGGTGCAGAGGAGCAGCACTGTCCTGTACTAAAACACACCTTGGAACAGTAGACAAACCCTGCTATACAAAGATTTTTTCAAATTCCCCCCTTTCCAAAATAACAACTAATTACTAAGGCATTCTTAACAATCCTCATGGGTCATTAGTACAGCAACCAGCCATAAGATTAAATCCTCCTGCCTAAACAGCTGCCAAAACAGCTCTGACACATCGAGGCATGGACTCCACAAGACCACTGAAGGTGTTCAACAGATCCTTCTGTAGACTTTCTGCAGGACCGGACCAGACGGGCTAGCCTTGATTTCCACACACATTAGTGAGCTTTGGAAACCCATGACCTTGTTGCTGGTTCACTGGTTATCCCACCTTGGACCCCTTGTTATAAGGTATTATCTACTGTATCCTGTGAACACCCTACAAGACCGGCTGTTTTGGAGATGCTCTAACAACTGGGTTAGCCATCACAATTTGGTTTCTGTCAAAATTGCTTAGTTCCTCATGTTTGCCTATTTTTTCCTGCTTCCAACACATAAAATTTGAAAACTGGCTGTTACTTGCTGCCTAATATATCCAACCCCTTGACAGGTACCTCTGTAATAAGATAATCAATTATTTATTTCAACTGTCAGTGGGCATGTGGTGCTGATGTTACAGCTGATGCATCTCTTGTAGCTCTTTTAAGGGGGTTTGACTTGGGAAAACACCCTTCGTTAACCGAGTAACCAAGGAAGTGAAACTGCAAGATAAGCAATTCAGGGGACTGCATCCTTCAGAGGAAGACCAATTGTGTCACATTGCCATGACTTGGCTTGCTTATTTCAAAGTCTCCCTAATATGTGGCTGAGAAATGCGTCCTAGTTTTCCACAGCAACGAAGTGTCCAATGGGTAAACCATTGCCCAGCAAAGATATTCCAAGATTCATTGCATGCCAGTGACGCAAACAGGAAATCCCACTTGGGTTCAGACAAGGATACACCTTTGCAAGTTGTAGCTCCTGAGTTGGGACACAGCTATAGTGTCGATCAAGTACAGGGAAGATAATCAGGATACACAGACCGAGTCTAATCCACGTTAGGGTAGCTTGGGCGTTAATGTTGCAAGTTCAAATCCAAGGATAACCAGAAAGCTGCTGTTGGGCCCTTGAGCAAGACCATTAACCACGCAGCTCGATGCAGAATTAGATCCGGCATCATTTGTAAACTGCTTCGAATGAAAATGATTTGCCAAACGAATACATTTAGATACAAGATAAGGCCATAACCAAGTTGAAATGTGTAGCTTTCCTACACAACTTGGATGATATGAATAAATCCGAGCTAAAAGGTCACTACAATGTAAAGAGCCAGGATTTTAAATGGTATCATCTCCTTCCTAACAGATTGAATGCCTAAGTGCGTACCCACACACACACACACACACACACACATATACACGCACACACACACTTGCACAGCTGTGTTGTGAGTGATTGGAGGGTAACATCTGCTGCGTTAACAGAATGAATTGGCTCTTCACCGCTAAGATAATGACACCGTTGCAGCCAAATGATTCCAGTCCACGAACAAAGCAAACAAACAAACAAGAATCAGCCAATCGCACTCCGGCAATGTCACTCGGGTCAGGCCAAACTTCCTGTCTGATATCTACGTTTGTTTGCGAGAGATGATTTTCTGCATGAAAGACTGGGAACCTTAGTGCATCAGTAATACATTTACTGGTAAGGTAGGTGCCAGGCGTAAATTACTGTTGGCTTTAGAAGGGTGTAATTTTACCAGTGTTTTCCTTTAAGACTTGATGCACACGCATTAGTGCTGTCAGCGGGTATTAAAAATTTATGTATTCAAACAGTAAACCGGTCCAGGAGAAAACTTTTTTTGGATAAATGACCTCATATTGGAGCACTAAATGCACAATGTAGGGGCTGTTGGAAGTGGATTTGGATCATGTTTACATATAAAATGACTACTTTTGTAAGGAGATACTTTTATTATAGTTATATATCAACGCTGATCAGACCGAAATAACTGCCAAAACAGGTCTGACTCATCAACATATGGACTCCACAAGGCCTCTGATGGTGTTCTGTGGTATCTGGCACCAAGACAGATTGGTCTGTGGGATCCGACCAGAAGGTCTAGCCTTCATCCATCACACAGATCAGTGAGCTTTAGGCACCCGTGACCCTGTCACTGGGTCGCTGGTTGTCATTCAATGGACCACTTTTGATAGCTATTACCACTGGGACACACCACAAGACTTGCTGTTTTGAAGATGCTCTGATCTTGTCATCTCATTTCAAGGACCAGATCTCGATGGCTAGATGACTTTGAGTCAGAGTAACCCCAAAAAACAGCAGGTCTTGTGGAGTGTGTCCTGGTATACAGCGGTTAGTACCTACCAAAACTGGTCCAAAGAAGGACAACCAATGAACCAGCGACAGGGTCATCAACACCCATTTTACTTGTGCATTGGGTGTGAAGACTAGCCTGTCCTGTCCAATCCAGAAAAAGATCCGCGGAAAAATCCATTGCTAATGTATTTGGGGAACAGAACAGAGGTCTTGGGGAGACCATATGTTGATGACATTGGCAGGTAGTGTTTAACGTTATGGCTGATTGAGGTATATCTATGCAGTCATAAGTGAAAAGAAAAAGCGGGCACCTATAATCTGTAGCATTCGATCACACTCTACGTAGGTGAACTAGCATCCAGGAATTATAAATAATTTGGGTGTGAAGACGATTATAGTAAATAAATTGAATTTAAATTGAGTTAAATATCAGTTACAAGACACAAATTGTGAAGGCCCATAAATAAAAACAAACCTAAATTCATAACACTGACGACAAAATTATTTTCCCGTCCCGTTGTCATTTTCTTTGCGCTAGAAATCGATATAGCTCTAACAGCCCTAATGCACTTCAAGTTGCCAGTTTGCTAGCTCCTACATTAGGATACTTATTAAACTGGCAAGTCATGCTCATTACCTCGTGTTATATCAACACATGAGGCCAGTCTTGATGGCAAGTCGGGACATTTAAACCGCGGCCGAGCCTGTCGTGAAACGAAACGCCGCTTTAGGCTACTTGAGAGGTTTGAGGCAACTTATTAACACGGGCGCATGATTTCGCCCAAACGACTGCTAGGAGATTAAGTGGTTTATTCATTCCAATATAAACACGCTCCTGAACACAGATGTGTGCACTGACACACACTCACAGGCTCACAAGTGCACACACACCCACATCCGCACACACACACATACACAGCCGGCAGAGAATAAGGAGACGCAGGTGTTAGCTTAGTTAATGATCCGGAGCAGCACCTGCTACCATAGATAATGACCTGTGACACAAGCTTAACAAGGACAGAGAGAGACGAGCAAGGGGTTGTGAGTGCTTGTGTGTGTGTGTGTGTGTGTGTGTGTGTGTGTGTGTGTGTGTGTGTGTGTGTGTGTGTGTGTAAGGAGCAGAAAGGACTCGCCATGACGAGCCAAAGAAAGAGCATTTGAGAAGTGCAGCGGAGTATAGAATGATCACAGAGCTGAGAAAATGGTCAAGAGACATAGAGAAAGAGGTGGAGAGAGAGTGAGGTATTGAGTGAGTGTGTGAGATGGTTAGGCAAAGGAAGTGAGGTAATCCTGAGCACATAAACTTTCACGCCACTGAACTTCAGCTCCGTGGTTTGGCTTGTATTCCGCCTCATTTGTAAGGCGCTTTGGATAAAAGGATCTGCCGAATGAAGAAATGTAAATGTGTGTGTGTGTGTGTGTGTGTGTGTGTGTGTGTGAGAGAGAGAGAGAAAGAGAGTGTGACAGCTAGGCCATGTGTGAGACGCACCCTCGGCGTACTGCAGCAACAGGAAAATGGAGTCCTCGGAGACGACGAACTTCCGGAGTCGTACCATGTTGGGGACGGCGTGGGGGACGACGGTCTTCTTCACACGTCCACACTCGCTGCTCTTCCGCAATCCCTGAATAAGACGCATCACATGTAAATTAGTCCTTGTAGTCTAATAATGATAATTAATACAATATACAACCTGACACACACACACACACACACACACACACACATATACACAGGTGCCCATCAGGCCCTTATCATCCGTCTGAGTTACTCTGCTGTCAGAGGCCAGCAGAACTGTGTGTGTGTGTTGGGGGGAGCATCAGCATCATCTGTGCCTGTGCCATCAGCTCGCATCTGGAGCCTGTCCAAAGTGGAGGACACCACAAATAATGGCACCTCACACACACACACACACACACACACACACACACACACACACACACACTTTAGTCCAGGGAAGTGTGTCTCCTAATGCACTGGATTATTCACCATGACCACACCATCATCACACCTGAATCTCTGAATCAAAACCCTTCATGCTCGCAGACACACACACACACACACACACACACACACACACACGTCTGTTCACCTTGAGGACAAACATCTCCTGCGTCCGCTTATCCATCACTAGCAACACCTGCAGGAGAGACAAGGAAACAGCAGCATGAGAAAGCAACACTTTCAGGAAACCACCGATGTCACTTCCTGTGTCTAGATCTAGGTAAAGTATTCGATTTGTAACAATAAACTAATTTTCTGTGAAAGTGAAAGTGAAAGTGAAGCAATTTTCCCCCTTTGCATTTTACCTGTCCGTCCAGTGTAACACACACACTAGTGCCTCCATCCAAGATATCCAGGGGGCAGTTGGGGGTTAGTCGCCTTGCTCATGGGCACTTTAGCCATGTCTTGTCAGTGTAAGGGATCAAACCCATTTGCGAAAGTATTATTATTTTTTTATTTATTTATTTTTTTACAAAGGCAGGTAGCAGTTTACTAACATGTTACTGATTTTACATTACACAACAGTTAGCTCCGACCACGCAATATGATTGGTTGAGAAGCGCTCTAACCGTGTTGATATTTGTAATAACAACACTGCTTTTTCACAACAACTTTTCACTATCACTCCGCTGACGCGTTGCTAAGTAACAAGTGACGCGTTGCCAGTAACAGCAAGGTTTATGCACACAAACCGCTAGTTGTTTTGTATTTCTGTTTATAAAAAAAAACAAGAAATTAATAAAATGGATAAGTTTCAGATAACATTTGACCTGCAGCCTGTTTGGTCAGACTGAAGCCAGCTGGGCTGTTTGAAGCCAGTGAACATCCTACAGCAGCGTTTTTTGTTTTTTTTTATTGTACAATGAACGGAATTGTGCAAATTAACGTATACAAATAACGCGATTACACAAATAAGCAAGCAAATAAACAATCTCTTATTGTTTTCTTAATTATTTTTAGTTTTAGTTTTTTGTCCTTTCCTTTAATCTTCGCTTTACATTTCTTTATTGCAAACTAAAATTAGTTGGTAGTGTAATGACAGGCTTTGGAATTTTTACTGTTGCATAGCAACAACTCATTGGTTGTGGAATTACTAAAGCAAATTCAGTATAAAATTCTGGGCTTCTTTGATTTATTTTCTTTCTTTCTTTTGTAAAAAAAAAATCTGGGTCAATCTCAAGGTCATGTGTTATCGTGAATAACATCACGGCTGTGATGATCTACTCGTCTTGATACTCCTGCACTTATGGTACTTCCCCCATTTGCTATTGTCTGCGCCCAAAAGGAAACACTTAAACAGTATGTACTAGATTGAACCCAGTGCACACTGCTTGGCTGGTAAAGCAGAAGGTTCTTTCAGTACGTGAACGCTCAGTATACGGTCATCCTCGGACACACCATGTCCACCACCTTATGAGCGTCATATGGAGGATGAGATCACACCACCAGCAAAAAGTTCAGATAAGTGCTTCAGATCTGTTCTGTACAACCGTTTATACAGACTGAAAGAGCCGCCAAGCCTTACTGAGCAGCGTGCTAACAGCTACAGAAATTATGAAGCACACAGCTACAATCAGACACGAGTACCAGGCAAGTCCAACAATTGAGATACCTTTACGTGACAATTAGCTAGGCTGGCTAACTAGCTAGCTAACACAATTACCTTAGCTAGCCTTAAAAACACGCAAGTTATGTCAATACGAAGCTATTGCAGAACGTGACTCGAGGTCGTACATAATCATAATATAAAAATAATATAATATAATTATTATCATTTTTATTGTTCTGTTTGTAAACAACCAACTTCTGCCATTTTTCCACTTCGAACGCTTTCCCAGCGCCAACTAAAGTATGTGATAGTTTTCTGGACCACAGTGTGCTGTGTTTGCATACATTAAAATGTCTCCCGACGTCATCCAGAGATATTTAACGTACTGTTTAATGAACAACTTTAATGAACAACTGATTTTGGATGCGTCCGTTGTGTTTACAGAAATTTTGTATTTATGGTAGGTTTTTAAAAATGTGTTAAAAAAATAAACTTGTTGAAGAAACGGTGCTAATACAGCAATTATGTTAGTTTTCCTATTTCCATTTTTTTTCTTAACATAAAGCATATTACATGTATATGTTTTAAAATAAAAACAAAAGGCAAATAAAAAGCAGCCCTTCCGTAAATCAGGCACTCTATTATAACGGCATTATTATATTGACATTTTTATGCTTACTTTAAATCAAAGGAAGATAAATAACTGTAGTTTAATGTCAACTTTATTTAAAGAAAAAAAAATCTCCAATTAACCGTGAGGCTTCTAAAAAGAAAGGAAAGTCTGTCGCTACCAGATCTGTGGCATCGGCCCAAACTGCAGCAGGCTAATCTTGATGGCTGGCTATATATCTGTATTATTTGATGTCTCCATTTCCAAGCTCTCTCTCTCTCTCTCTCTCTCAAACACACACACACATACACACACACACCTCAGCTCGTGTCTATGGCTACGCCCCTTGAGAAACCAGAACAGGTGCAGCCCTTAATGGATATGAATTGAGCATTGAGTTCAAACACACACACTCACACACTCACATCTTGGACTCATTTTCGCATATAAATAAAGAGCGCGTTACCTCGGAGATGAGTAACCTTTGCCCTTTGGCTTTAGCTCACCTTGTCGATGACCCCCAGCACTCTGTAGTTGTGCAATTCATCAGTCTGACTCTGCTGACCCCATGACCCCTTACAGCACTGAGCGGCCAGCGTCTAAACACACACGCACAAAGAGAGAGAGAGAGAGAGAGAGAGAGAGAGAGAGACGGGTTAAAGGTCAATGGTTAAAGCCAGAGTTTGAACAAGTCAAGCTGTGTCCAGTCTTCTCTTAAATACAAATTATTATTTACAATTTAAAGCACAAATAAGGATAATCCTTACTTATTGACCACTGTGCTTGTACACACAGAGGAATCTGACCTCTGCATTAAAACCCATCCGTGCAGTGAAACACACACTACTGAACACACATGCCCAGAGTGGGCAGCAGCCCCTATCAATGGCACCCGGGGACCACCGTTGATAATTGTGTCAATCAGAGGACAAGCCCACAGCTGCTCCAAAACTTGTTATCAGGCTATAAATTAGATCACCATGACTAATCAGGATTATTTTAACAATACATTTGTCCTTAGGATTATTACCACACCATATAAATGACTTTGTTTCCACTCACCCGGTTCTGAGTGGAGTTCTGGCCCATGCTTTCCTTCAGGTACGTGTTAGCGATGAGCTCGGCACGCATCAGATACTCGGCTGTCTTCTTTTTCACGGCTTCCCTTTTACGTGGACTCGCTTCACCTGACACGTAAATACAGAGTCCCACAGTTAGTGAACCAGTCTTCAGGACCCAGTCGCAGTCTTCGAGTGAAAACCTATTTGTTTTTTCACAAATTTGTTTTCATTACATTCATAGGTTTAATACTGGATGATTCATGGGCATGGAGTGTTTTGGTAAACCAGGATATCTGGATGCTGTCCAGCACCACCACCACCTCCTCTTCCAACTCTCACACGTTCACCCAGGTTTGTTAATTGTGGAGTGGCTGGCTGTTGTATCTGTATGTCCCGGGACGCCTTTATGTCTGGGTCACCTTCTGGTTCTCCCTTGTATGCAGTTCCTGCTAATACCTAATCCTGCCTAATATTCTGTATTCTCTTCTCCATCCTCTGTCTTTACTTCCCACTCAGTCGAGCAACACGTGATACGACTAAGGCACCTGGACATACCAGTGACCCTGACTCCAGACTCCTTTTGCTCCCCAAACCTGCCGAATCCACCCTGATGTCCCCCGTGCCCTGTCCCCCATTTAGTCCTACAGTCTCATCAGCTGGGCATCACTAGCTGCTGCTGAAGATGAGCCCACATGGACAAACATGTCACCCAGATGAGGATGGGTTCCCTTATGAGTCCGGTTCCTCTCAAGGTTTCTTCCTTTTGTCATCTCAGGGAGTTTTTCCTTGC
>JAOVVF010000025.1:2271801-2294528 GCA_028565595.1 Duopalatinus emarginatus | reverse complement strand
TTCGGCTCTGAATCGAATCGGCTGTAGCAAAACGGTTCGGCTCTGAATCGAATCGGCTGTAGCAAAACGGTTCGGCTCTGAATCGAATCGGCTGTAGCAAAACGGTTCGGCTGTAGCAAAACGGTTCGGCTGTGAATCGAATCGGCTGTAGCAAAACGGTTCGGCTCTGAATCGAAAACGGTCCGGCTCTGAATCGAATCGGCTGTAGAAAAACGGTTTGGATCTGAATCGAATCGACTGTAGAAAAACGGTTCGGCTCTGAATCGAATCGGCTGTAAAAAAACGGTTCGGCTCTGAATCGAATCGGCTGTAAAAAAACGATTCGGCTCTGAATCGAATCGGCTGTAGAAAAGCGATTCGGCTCTGAATCAAATCGGCTGTAGAAAAACGATTCGGCTCTGAATCGAATTGATTATTTACTAAAAGCAAGTTTAAAATAAATCCAGTGTTCGCAGTAACCCTGGACCTGAGATTTGAGATCGATGTCTGTGTGTTTGTCCAAACTTTGTGTGTTACAACACACACACCAACACTGATATTGTTAAAACTTCTCTTGTTCTCCTCAATCGAGTGATAAAAAAACTATAAGGTTGTTTTTTTGTCCTTAAAACACATCTTTAGCATGTCCTTGTTTTGAGTCTAAAAGGGGTGGAGCCAGAGTGCAAATAAATCAGCCAATTGTACAAATTGGCCATAGCTACCATACGTAAGCCCCACTGTACGTTATACTTTTATATCATCATCACATGAGACAGGAGTCTAGGTGCTGATTAATCTGGGACTCCAGCACTGTACTCTGGCACACGGGGCAATTCACAGTGAGGGCAGGAGAGCTGAGCGGGGTACCACCCACTGCTAATGCCCCTGTAGGAGGCACTTCAACACTGGTTCTCTCCTCTCTATGGTCCCTGGCGAATGAGGATGAGGAGGAGGAGGAAGACGTGGGCGAGCGGCTGACACGCTGGAAGAAATCAAAGATTTGTGCGGAATTCCGGTCTTCCTGCCGCCTTTTCTTCCCTCCACTAGCAGCGCCCGTTTTGTGCGGGCTTCTGGAAGGGAATACCGGAATAAATGACCCTGGTTTCCCCGGGCTTCCTGAGAGTTTGTGATTGGAGCTTGGAATGCTGGAAGAAGCTGATGTTCCAGTTCCAGATCCTTTCCGGCTTCCGAAGTGGTTTAAACTGGAGCTTGGGGCGCCGCTTCCGAAGACAGAAGAAGAACGTGCAGCCGACATTCCAGCTGCAGAACTTTTCTGACTTTCAGAGTGTCTTGAATTGGAATTTGGAACGCCGTACTCGGATTTGATGGGATTTGTAGAACTAGAACGTGGTGATCCGGTTCCGGAAGCTTTGGGGACTCCGAAGCGTGTTAAAATATTTTCTGGATTGATCCGAGTCGTCAAACCTGAGATTCCTGTAGAACTTTCAGAGTGCTTTGGTATGAAACTTGGAACGCTGGTTTGCGGTTTGATCTGACCTGGAATTCCGGCTCCAGTCTTCTTAGGGCTAGCAAAGTATTTGGAAAGGGGCGACCCTGCAGAACCAGAGGTACCTGAGGAGCTCTTGTTACCCGGGGTAGTTTCAGCAGAGTTCAGATTTGAGCCACTGCCTGATCCCGGGGTTTTAGAAGCCTCCTTCAGTTCTGTCGGACTCGTTTTCTTCGGAGATTTCCAGCTTCTGTTCTGGAAAAGATCCTGCACCGTGGTCTGTTTGGGTCTCACCAAGCTGCTGTTGGTTTTGGTGAGTCTCACAGGAGAGCCGTTGATGTTGATGAAGGCTTTGTGGTTGCTGACGGACCTTTTAGGAAGGGCAGTGGTGACGCTGAAGGGGGATCTGCGGTCAGGTGGCGAAGTTCGAGCTGGTGAAGTTCGAGCTGGTGAAGTTTGAGCGGGGGCTTGGAGAGGTTTCGGAGAGGGGATGGGACTCTGGATGGGAGGTTTCTGTACGGATGATGATGGCTGCGTGCTGCCACCGAGAACGACACCTCTACCGCTAAAGGGGATGACGTTCCTGATGTCCTGGGAACCAGAGCCTGAAAGGAAAGAGAAGAAGACAACAAAACAGAAAAATGAACGAGACCTGTGTGCAAAACACACACTTTACTGTACTGTACACACTCAATATTGCCATTATATACATTTTGCATTATAACATATACAGTATCTCCCAGAAATGAGTCGACCCTTGTGCAAAATGTCAAATAATTCAAAATTGTATCACTTTACACTTAGTGCATCATTTCCAAGTTGAACCGCAGGTATTTGCTCGTATGTAAAATTAAAAACTAACAATTTACATTTACTAGACTAAAAATGCAGACCCCGTACTAGGAGCTCACTCTGGTAGTCCTGACCAGGACTCCATAAGAGCCCAACAAATCGATCTTGATCTCATCTGATTAAAAAAAATGTGCTCCAAATATTTATTAAACTTCTTTTCATGTTCATGTTTTTTAGTAAAGCTAAATCTTGTTTTGTGCTCAGAAAGGAGTCCAACATGACTGGCATGAACCCGGTCAGGACTACCAGAGTGAATCCACAGTCCTGACAGTGAAGCATGGTGTGAGTGTGAGTGTGAGTGTGATGATATGAGCTGCATGGGTGTAAAAGGTGTCGCTGAGACGACATTTATAAATGGAACAATGAACGCCTGCGGATACCAAAATACTGCCTGACTAGATGAGTCTCAGAAGAGGAAAATTCCAGCATGAGAGTGATCCAGAGTAGAGATTGACCGATATGGGTTTTTCTAAAACCGATGCCGATGTCGATACTCAGAGGTCAGGGTCCAGTCGACGGTCAGTCTGTGCTGCTGGGGTTTTTTTGGGGCGATTTTTAGGGCCAATATCTTAAAGTTCTCCCCTTTATTCACATGCTAAAAAATCTCACTAATAATAAGTGGATGCACAACATTTCTGCACAACACTGACTTGAACCATCTTAATTCTGTGTGCTTAAATATTTAACCAAAGTTCACCAAACAAATTAATATGCTGAACAAGTATAAACATAAAAACTGTCAATCGTTTACATAAAAGTTTTAGAATATTTATCAAACTGAATCTTTCAATATTGTAGGAGCATAAGTGTATTTTATAAATAAAAATCTTTTATAAATAAAAATTAATTAAGCTGAAAAATATAATACAAATATATATAGATATAAAAAAATAATTAGTGGTGCTGCAAACAGACTCGCAGCAACCAGCAACATTTGTTTGTGGTTTAATGAACATGTGACACCTGACACGGAACATCTAAAGTCTTATTTGTATATAAATCCCCAAATAACCAACAGTGAATAAAACTTCACTCAGCAGCATAAAACAGCAGCAAACCCCCTCGTTTTTGGGTGAAGGAAATGATGTAAACTTTACAGAACATGATAAAAAGGAATGCTTTTTCATTTTAACTCAGTCGTAGTCCCTAAGTCTTTTTCACTCGACCCAATTTTTCACAGAAAGTTCTCAGTACTCCCAGTTTAAGAACGGCAGGTTCATTGTTGTGCAGGTAGCACAACTGTTTTGCATGTTTCTCCGGTGAGTCGGCTCAACTTGTCATCATAAATATTCCCAATATGACTGAATCACTTGCAGTAATACCCGACTTTAAATCGGTGCTTCTAAACAAAAATATCGGCCGATGCCGATATAGTAAAGAAAAAAACAACGCAAATATCGGCCCGATATATCGGCCGACCTCTAATTCAGAGCACACGACCAAAATCACAAAAGGAGTTTCTAAAGAAGGACAACAGTGAGAACTGTGACCTGGTCAAGTACGTCGCCTGACCTGAATCCAGTTGAACACCTTTGGAGCATTAAATTTGTGCAATGCTGGGGAGCGCATTGTTCCATGCTGAGGAGGATTGAGTCTGTCATTGAAAATAAATGTGAACAAGCTAAATTTTAAAAAATAATAATAAATAAAAGACAAAAGGAATCTCAGTAATGGACAGAAGGTGGACTGACTTTTTTTGCTCCTAGTGTGTAGGGCCTGGATTTTTAATACTGTTCATCTAAACTAATAGTTTTTCATTTTACATCAGAGTCAAATACCTACTGTTCAACTTATAATAAATAAATAATTCTAATACTATAAGGTGACACAGTTTTGAATGAACTACACAGAGGTGAACTCACTTCTGAGAGATTCTGTATAATTCTACATACAGATCAGCAAGAAGATTAGAGTCTGACTTTAGTCAGCATGTAGCGAATGCTCGTGTTGTCGCCTGTGGGCGTGGCCTGTCTAGCTTTTTTATGCTTTCAAAGCCAAGCAATAGTAACTATAATACACTCATCAGCCATAAGATTAACACCACCTGCCTAAACAGCTCTGATGCATCAAGGCACAAACTCCACAAGACCTCTGAAGATGTTCTGGGTTCCTCTGGCACCAAGACTGTAGCCTTCATTTATAATACATGTATAATAAATCTATAAGATATAAAATAACAAGGTAGGCGTCGCCCTAGTCACCTGCAGTGCCGATGGCTGGTTTCGCTTTGCCCGCGGGTTTCTTCGAGGCATTCTTGTCCTTCTTCTCCTCGCTCTTCCCCTTCTTCCCGTAATTCTCCGGCTCTTTGATCTTGGTAAACGTTCCTCCGCACGTTCTTTGATGGTCCCCCCACCACGGGTCTCTGGCTGACGGCGCTCGGTTCATCGCCCTCTTCACGTAGCCGAAGAACGGCTTGCGGCTCTGGCACGGCCCGCTGCAGTGCCACCAGTGCTGCCGGTAGACGTCCACCTCGTCGTGGAAGGAGTGATAGATCTGAGGAGGAAGATTTATGTCAAAACGGTGCATCATTCAGGCTAGGGTTGGGCGGTATGACGGCATTTCGATATACCGCGATATACAGCGACTCGCTGAAACTATATAGACATTATTATGGTTTTGATAACATATAAATCTTATATGTTTATATGTATAAAAGTGTCGTTGATAAACGTTTTTTACACTTTAAATTTAATTTTTTCTACACTTTTAAATTTTAAATCTGAATTACAATTTGGACAGAATAACGTTTATTTTATTTTTTTTAAACCGCCCCCTCCATCAGAAAGATGGTAACACCGTATACCGCCGCATTATCTAAAAACAGAATGGAAAACCTCAACACCGCCACGTTAGACTGACGTGTTTGCACTCACTGAGATTTTGGTTCCGCTGGCTTGATTGATCCGGTTCATGTGTTTGCAGAACTCGGGTCCGTGTCCGTCTCGGTCTCGGTTGTTCTGCGTTACGAACAGGAGGGCGTGGATCATCTCGTGCAGCAGCGTCTGAGGACATGCCAAAACAAGGGCGTAAGGAGCGGAACAGACACGGCGGCGTGGTGCGATCGTTATTCGGGGACTAACCTCCACCAGGTCTTTACGAGGCCTCAGTTTCAGGAGAGGTTCACTGAGACGGATCGAACACAGGCCTCCTCTGCCTTCGTACGAGCACACGCCTGCACATCTGGATCGAATATGATGACAGCGATTAATACTGGAGGATCAGAAGGTGTTCTCACTCACTCAAACACATAGTCACGGGGGCAGCCATGGGCTTGTGATCAGAAGGTCCCCAGTTCGATTCCAGCACCGACAAGACATGACTGAAGTGCCCTTGACCTAATGTGGGGTTGCCCACTAATTAATTAATTAATTAAGTGAACTATTTGCCTACTGTGCTTGCACACAGAGGAATGTGACCTCCACATTTAACCCATCCATGCAGTGAAACACACACACACCAGTGAACACGAGGGGGCAGTGAACACACTTGCCCGGAGCGGGGAGCAGCCCCAAACCACGGCGCCCAGGGGGCAGTAGGGGAGTCGGGTGCCTTGCTCAAGGGCACCTCAGTCGTGTCTTGCCCTGGGTGGGGATCGAACCCAGGAACTTCCGGTCACGAGACCGGTTCCCTAGCCGGTAGACCACGGCTGCCCCCCATTGCCCACTGCTCTGGACAAATGTGAAAGTGAAAGTGAACACTAGGGACAGTAAACACGCTTGACCAGAGCGGAGGGCAGGTCCAAACCACAGTGCCCATGGTGCATATATTGGTGTAGGTGCCTTGCTCAGGGGCACTTCAGTCATGTCTTGTCCGTTGCAGGGATCGAACCCGGGACCGGTTTCCAGTTACCCCCCTTGAGAGTGTGGAGGTCACTGTGCAAGCACTGTGGTCAATGATCAATACAGAATTCCAGGCCAGTTCCCAGAGAACCCTGCGAATGAGAACCTCAAGAACTTACAGTGTCATCCTGGGGCTCCATTTGACCTCCACCCCACTGAGTTTGCCCCAGAAGAACATGTCGTTGAACTGCAGGAACATGGCGCGAACATCTGGATTCGGGTCCAGCATCTCCCACGACTCGTCCACGATGGACAGCGTCCTCTCAGGGTGGACAGGCCGGGAATACACCCCCGAACCCCCCCATTCAGACGAGTCCACCCTCCGCTTTTTGCTCACAGGATAGCCGGCGGTGTTCTCGTCGCTCCATACGGAAGCCGAGAGCTCGTTATTGAACTGCTCCTGCAGCTGAAGAGCCAGTAAGAAATCCTCATCCGCCATTTTACCTTCTCCTCACTAAACACCTCAACAACCTTACCTCACACTACCTAATCTATTCTCCTTCATTTAGACCACCCGAACCTTGTGTTTACTCACACCAGAAATAAACCCGGGCCATAATTCAGTCATAAATATTTACATTACCCAATAAAACCTGTCAGGAAGTCTGAATACACCTCAGAGTCACTGCTTAACGTCCACTCATCCTGGTTGTGTCCCAAACAGCCGTTTCTTCAACTCGACCCCTCTAGGGCTTACCATCGGGTCACGCCAGCGATGGCGTCACATCGAGTGCGTACTCAGCGGCGTTAGAACGCGATTTAGAACAAAGCCTGAGAAAATATGTTGGCCAGTTATGTAGTTACACGGGAATGTGTTTGGAAATGAATAAAAAGCAATAAAGGCTCGTTTTTGCTTTTGTGTACTGTATTGTATTTATAAATAGTGTTGTAATATAACAAAACGTGATGATAAACAGTGTTTTTTGCACATGGTTGTTTTGTTTTGAAGCTTTTTTTTGTTTATTTGGCTTGACATGAGTGTAAACTTTGATAAAGATGGTAATAAGTGTATGAATAAAAAATGATACATTGATATATGAAATTAGTCTATACGTTGTATAGGATTAAAAGTACTAAAGTGGTTATTTGTATTGTAATATTGTTAATTTCTCGCCTATGTTCAGTGTTTCTGTGCAGGTTTATGGTTGGCCACCTATTTTTTTTTAATTTATTTATTTTTTTGTGACGGTCCCGTGCTGTGACGTAACCAGGAGTGGCTTCTGTGGCTTCCGTGTGAGGAAGAGCTCGTGCAGAATGAAAATAACCGTCGAATTTTTAAAAATTTAAACCAAGACAGACGTTAAAATGGCGGACACGGCGAACAGGCTGCGTAAACAGTTAGAGTCGGCTAACTTTGACCCTCAGAATTACGTCAAGCAGCTGTCTCAGCAGTCTGATGGAGACCGAGATCTGCAGGAACACCGTCAGAAGATCCAAACTTTGGCTGACGAGACTGCTCAGAACCTGAAGAAGAACGTCTACAAGAACTACAAGCAGTTCATCGAGACCGCCAAGGAGATCTCCTACCTGGAGAGCGAGATGTACCAACTGAGTCACATCCTGACTGAGCAGAAGAGCATCATGGAGAGCATCACCCAGGCCCTGCTGTCGACAGACAAGGACGAAGCCGCCAAGGAAATGCTCACGGCGTTCCCCAAAGAGACCGAGGAGATCAAGCAGAGGACCCTGACGACGCTGCTGGAGAAGGTCGAGGGCTGCAAGAACATCATGGAGACACCGGGGAGGTATCTGGTGTACAACGGCGATCTGTTCGAATACGACGTGGACAACATGTCCCAGATCCAGAAGGTGCACGCGTTTCTGATGAACGATTGCCTGCTCATCGCGACGTGGCTCGCCAACCGGCGCGGGGCCGTCAAGTACAAATACAACGCCTTGTACGAGCTGGAGAGCTTTGCCGTCGTCAACGTGAAGGACAACCCTCCGATGAAGGACATGTTCAAGATCCTGATGTTCCCAGACAGCCGCATTTTTCAAGCGGAGAACAGCAAGATCAAGAAAGAGTGGCTGGAGATCCTGGACGAGACCAAGAAATCCAAAGTCAAGGACCGGAACAAGAAAGAAGAGGAAGTGCCCAAGTCGCCGGTCAGACCTGAGGTTTCTACCAATCCGTTCGACGAGGAGGAACCTTCGGAAGCTGAGGAGATAGTGGACTTGAGTCCAGAGTGGATCCAAGAGCTTCCGGAGGACCTCGATGTTTGTATCGCGCAGAGGGATTTCGAGGGTGCCGTAGATCTTTTGCAGAAGCTGAACGAGTATCTGAAGGATCAGCCGGTGACTCCGAGGGTCAAAGACCTCAGGGGGAAGGTGGATGAGCGCGTGAGGCAGCTGACGGAGGTCTTGGTGTTTGAGCTGTCCCCAGATCGGTCGCTACGCGGCGGACCTAAAGCGACCCGTCGTGCCGTCTCGCAGCTTATCCGGCTGGGCCAGTCCACCAAAGCCTGCGATCTGTTCTTGAAGAACCGCGCTGCTGCGGTGCACACGGCCATCCGGCAGCTACGCATCGAAGGCGCCACGTTGCTGTACATCCAGAAGCTTTGCAACGTCTTCTTCACCGGTTTGCTCGAGACGGCCCGAGAGTTCGAGACCGACTTTGCTGGCGACACGGGTTGCTACTCGGCCTTCGTGGTCTGGTCTCGCTCGGCGATGCGAATGTTCGCCGACACCTTCAGCAAGCAGGTGTTCGACAGCAAGGAGAGCTTATCTACGGCCGCCGAGTGCGTCAAGCTGGCCGGAGAGCACTGCAGGCAGCTGAGCGATATCGGCCTGGACCTGACCTTCATCCTGCAGTCGCTGCTGGTCAAAGACATCAAGGCGGCTTTACAGAGCCAGAAAGACATCATCATCGAGGCTACCAAACACCGCAACTCGGAGGAGATGTGGAGACGGATGAACCTGATGACCCCCGAAGCTCTGACCAAGCTCAAGGACGAGATGCGAAGTTGCGGCATCGGCACCTTCAACCAGTACACCGGCGACGACTGCTGGGTAAACCTCAGCTACACCGTGGTGGCCTTCACCAAGCAGATGATGGCGTTCCTGGAGGAAGGGCTTAAACTCTACTTCCCTGAGCTGCACATGGTGTTCCTCGAGAGCCTCCGGGAGATCATCCTGGTGGCCGTGCAGCACGTGGACTACAGCCTGCGCTGCGAGCAGGACTCAGAGAAGAAATCCTTCATCCTGCAGAACGCAGCCTTCCTACACGAGACGGTGCTGCCTGTGGTGGAGCGCAGGTTTGAGGAAGGTGTCGGCAAACCGGCCAAGCAGCTGCAGGACCTGAGGAAGAGCTCGCGCTCGGTCAGGGTCAATCCGGAGAGCACGACGTCTCTGGTGTGACCTGGTCAGACCCTCGCAAACACTTTACGTGCATTTCAATGGAAACATTTTCACACTAATACTCAACAACTCCTTTTACAAACTCTGCACTTCTAACCTGGAGATTTTATTATTTACAGTCACTTGTTCTGTTTTATGTTTTACTCATTATCACTGTGTAACTCAAATTAAAGTTATTTAAGATTTACACTATCTGTGTCCTGTGTTGTGCTGATCTTTTCCGCATCATCTCCAAGTAATTCATTATTATTCTGTTAAAGGTTCGACATTCAGTAAGATGGAGTATATTTAAGGCTGATTTGGTTGTTCCTCAGGGTGAAGAACATTGGTGCTTCCTCTGAGAACCCAGTACACCTCTTAAGAGCCTGGAGGCATGTAGTGTACTTTATAAACTAGTATAAAGCAGTCACCTCTTTGGCTTGTTTTAATGATCTGATCAAATGGTAAAAAATTATTTTTTTAAAATAATAATAAAGATTTAATCTGTTTTCAATGCTCAATCTGTACCTGATGGAATAACAACAACAACAACAACAACAACAACAATAATAATAATTTTATTGAAACACTAAATAACTAGACATGTTAAAAACGAGAAAATATAATTACACTAAATAAAGTGCATTTACAATAAATATATAAATATAAAAATAATGTACACTCAATAAGTAAAAACTAAATTTACAATGAAAAAAATTATGATATGTAAAATATATAAATGTACAACAAATGAATAATATCTCAATCAAAAGTAAATACTTAAAATAAATGACTGCAATATATAAACAAAATAAATAAATTTACAAAGATAAATAACTACAATAAGCATAAATTCCAATAAAAATGCAAAAGTATGCAAAATAAATAAATGTAAAAAAAAGAAAAGAAAATTATATATATACAACTAAATGTACAATAAATAAAAATACAAAAAAATGTACATGTACAGTAAATAAATTATAATTACAGATGGAACAATGACACATCAACGCACATAAAAAAATCCCTGATAGAAATCACATAAAAATTACAAATGTCGGATTACATTTTAAATGTCTGATTAAAACATACACATTAATGCTAACTAATTTAGAAAATGTTATGCACAAAAATATTAAAGTATTAAACATTATTTTATAATGCAATCTATAATATTGTGATTGTGTTACAATCTAGCAAACAAGCAAAAATATAAACATTTAAGAAATATACAAAATGTATAAGGAAATTTTAAAATCTAAAAAAAAAAAAAAATAAAAAATATAAATTAAAATTAAAATAATAAAAAATATATGTCTAAATATAAATAAAATCTTCTGTTTTGATTTTAACTGAAAATTTCTTCACACTATTGCAGTTTAACCTCCCATCCCTTAAATATCTGTCCCTTCTGCTTATTTTACGCCTGTTAATTCTGACAGTATAATCTGGGAGCGTTCCGGGCCGAGACGGATAATCTCCCTAAGCGAGGGGAGGCTCTGGATAAGGGATCTCAAGCTCTAATTTGTTCTTGTGTGGGGGGATGAATAACACTTTCACCTTTACAGTGAAGTCTGGTTATTAATGTAACTGTGATATTATAATATTTATACAGAAAATAAAACTGCATCGCCTTGAATAATATCACTCGCAAACAGAGATGATCACATGTTAATGAATGCACATTAATCTACACACTCATCTTTTAATATATCATTTACTCCAGATGTACCTCGTCCCTAATTAACATGGGTTATAATTCACTCTCCCTAGTGACCGAGCAGGTAAAATCATATCTAATGATGGTATTAATGAGGAACAATGGACCACCTTCTCTTATTATTTATACTTGCTCCATATGTCAGTGGATTAGGCCGTGCTTCTTGAATACTAACCAGTGGAAATGCCATCACATCCCAGCTCACATGCTCAGCTCTATTCGACACGCCTGACAGAGCATTTATTTCAATTGCAAATGAGGGTTTTTTTTACCCCACCCTTCTTCGGATGAGGTGAGATAATAGATTTTGCCCTCTATCACCCTAGATGTGAATTAATTATAGGGATTAAAGGATTTGTAGTTCTTCTGTATGCGAAGTGCAGTGCGTTTTGGTGCACTCCAAAACCCAGGGATCTGTGCGTTAAAAGGGGGTTGCGCATGCGCACATACAGAGAGAGAGAGAGAGAGAGAGAGAGAGAGAGAGAGAGAGAGAGAGAGGGAGGGGGGATGAGGGAGCTGTCCGGAGTCTGGTAGTGCTGTTTTCCTGTGCTCAGAGTGCTGTGGTTGTGTTTCAGAGTGTTTATAGGTGTGCGTGTGTGATTGTCTATAAGTGTGAGTGTGTGTGCGTGTGTGTGTGTGTGTATGAGTGTATGAGTGTGTGTTTTTATGGACGCCATGGACGATGAGCTGAAATGTCCAGTATGCGGGTCCTTCTTCAAGGAGCCCATTATCTTGCCGTGCTCCCATAACGTGTGTTTGGCGTGCGCCCGGAACATCACGGTCCAGACCCCGGATGGTGAGCCTCCTCCGCCGAGCCGTGTGTCTGCCGGCTCGGACTATGACTACACGGACGCGGATAAAATGAGCGAGACGGACAGCGGCTACGGCTCGTACACGCCGTGCGCCAAGTCGCCAAACGGCGTGCGCGTCTTCCCGCCGGCGCTGGCGCCCTCGGCCCACCGCCACCGCTCCGTGACGTGTCCGCTGTGCCACCGCAGCGCCTCGCTGGACGAGCGCGGCCTCCGCGGCTTCCCGCGCAACCGCCTGCTCGAGTCCGTGGTGGCCCGGTGCCGTGCGCCTCCGGCCAAGTGCCAGCTGTGCGACCGTAACCCGGCCGACGCCACGGTCATGTGCGAGCAGTGCGACGTTCTGTACTGCGCCCCGTGTCAGCAGAGGTGCCACCCGGCACGCGGGCCACTCGCCAAGCACCGGCTCGTTGCGCCCTCCACCGCGCGCAACGCCGCTGCTGGGGCGCAATCAGCCGCCTCCGTCAACGCAGCGTGCGCCGAGCATGACGCACAGACCTACAGCGCCTACTGCGTCACCTGCAAGATCCCCGTGTGCTACCTGTGCGTGGAGGACAGCAAGCATGGAAAACACGACGTGAAACCCATAGCGGCTATGTGGAAGCAGCACAAGGTCAGATTATATCAAATCCATCCATACACTCTAATGTGGTGTAGATAATCCTTAGGGTAATTACTATGGTCCTTGTCAGCCATCCCATAATTAACCCCAAACTCAACAAGCAGGTATGAACTCATGGGTGTTTAAAGTATGAACATCAGCACTGGTGGACCACTAGCTCTGATCCTCTTAGTGGGTTATAATGGCATTTATGATCACTATTTGGTAAAAAGTCAAAAATATCTGACACTATCTGACTTGTAACAGGAGTGCGGCCATTTTTACAACAAGTATTGACCGTGTAATTGGACATAAGAGGTATGTCTGAGACCGAAACAGGCCTACAGATAGACCAGGCTCCTTTAGATGAGGTCCGAGGTGTTTCCTAATACTACAATTCCCAGTTTTCTGAATTACAATTCCGAAACTCCAGTGTCGGATTCGTCCCAACGGTCGACTTCTGCTTCAGCTAAAAGGATCAGGTGCAATAATTAAAGTAGATCTGGAGCTGGACCGCATTTAGACTGCTAAATTAAGTGACATGTGTGTGTGTGTGTGTTTGTGTGTGTGTGTGTGTTGGATTAGAATTGCTCACGTGACATATTAAACATGCACAAGTTCACACTCTCTTCCCGTAGGCTATTTCTGTCCTCCTCTCTGTATCACTGTATAGCCACTAAAATGCACACACACACACACAAACACAAACACACACACACACACGCACGCAATACACCCACAAGTGTTTTCCACGCATGCATTAGTCGATTGACGTAGACTCCGTGTCTGTAATTTCAGTCTGTGGGAGTAGGTCACCGGTTTTGTGGAGGAAGAGGAGTGAGAGTGTATGTGTGTGTGTGTGTGTATGTGTGTGTGTGTGTGTATGTGTGTGTCCCTGTGATTCAGCCTACATCCGGCTCCCCCGCTGTGCGTCTGATCTTCATAAGCTAGCGGATTCGAGTGCTCGGCATAAACCCATCAAAGTTCTCCTCTACAGGACAGACGGCGAGATGAGACAACGCCGTGTGTGCCGAACTGAGGGTTCTTGCTCAGATCCTGTCCTCAGTAGACCAGAATCATAGACCTTTATGCAGGGGATGATTTACATTCCAACAGAGACAGCTTACCACATGGCCACCCTTTAGATAAGACCATCAGGAGCATGTGTGAGGATGACGAGTTAGCATGAAGCCTAATAACTAGCTATATATAGCTATACAGTGAGACTGTGTGATATAGCGATATTAAATACGTTAGCTAGCATTACGATAACTATCTACATAAACAGTGTATTCAATATAAGTTACACAGATGGTGGTGGCACTGGAGTAGCTGAATAGCTAGCTTAGGACTAAGATAGCTTAGGACTTTGATACTGATAATAAATAAAGAAACAATAAACAGCTAGGTTGCTAGCATCAGGTTGTAGCAAAACATAAGCAGCAGAACATAAATAACTAGCTAGCATGTTACCATACAGTCGTTATGACTTGTATATTGTCCAAAAAGCAGAATCAGACGGACAAGTTAGCATAATGCCTAATAGCTGGCGGGAAAAACAATTTTCAAACCTAGCTACACAGTAGTACTGTGTGATATTAGGTAATAGGCTAGCTAGCATTATTAAACTTATCTAGGTAAACGAGGCATTACGTTTAAGCTACACAGATGGTGGTGTGACTGGAGTAGCTAAATAGCTAGCACTAGAATTAGCTACAAAGAGAGACTGTTGAAGCGATAGACAGCTAGCTGGCTAGCATCTTGTTGTAGCAAAAAAATAAGCAGCAGGACATAGCTAGCTAGTTAGCGCGTTACCACACAGTCGTTATGACTTATATGTAGCCCAAAAAGTCCATGTGCAAGTTGTGGGCTGGCATAATGACGAGTTAGCATAATGCCTAATAATTAGCAGGAAAAACAATTAGCCACATTTTTAAATTATAGCTATGTAGTTATATTGTGTAATATTATGATAGTATTATGATAATATGATAGTAATAGTGATGGTGGTGGTACTGGGGTAGCCAAGGTAGCTACAGACTTTAATAATACTGACAAGAAATGACAGACAGCTATTTGACTAGCATCAGGTTGTAGCAAAACGTAATCAGCAGAACATAAATAGCTAGATTGTTACCACATGGTTGTTAAGATTTGTGGCCATACAAGTCCAGGTGTAAGTTCTAATGAGCTGCTGATATAGAAAACTAATCAACACTGATTCTGATGAATTAGGGTCAGTATGACGAGTTAGCGTAACGCTTAATACCCAGCAGGAAAAAAATTGCCCTATTTTTTTTAAATGCAGCTATATAGTGATACTGTGTGATATTATGAAAGTATTATGATATAATGACCCTCTGACAGTTTCCAGGTGGGTTCTGGACAAAATCGCAACACTGATGGCCTAAGCAGACAAGAAAATCACTGAATGACTGAATTACTGACTGATATTATGATATTAATATTATATTATATATTAGTATATTAGTAGATATTAGCATTAGTATGACTGCCTAAGTAGACAAGGCATTACATTTAAGCTGCAGAGATGGCGGTGTGACTGGAGTTGCTAAATAGTTAGCACTGCATCTAGCAACACCAGAGACGACTAG
The DNA here is from genome assembly GCA_028565595.1 of Duopalatinus emarginatus. Lineage (NCBI taxonomy): Eukaryota > Metazoa > Chordata > Actinopteri > Siluriformes > Pimelodidae > Duopalatinus > Duopalatinus emarginatus. The sequence continues at coordinate 2,279,333 of JAOVVF010000025.1, read as the reverse complement.
CGTCAGTTTGTAGCAAAACATAAGCAGCAGAACATAAATAGCTAGCTAGCTTGTTGTCACCACACTGCTTTTATAACTACTATATGTGGCCCGGTGTATGTTTTAATGAGCTTTTGATTGATTAGAAAACTAATCAACACCATCTGGTGAATCAGAATCTGAATGGCGAGTTAGCATAACGCGTAATAACTAGCAGGAAAAACAATGACAATGACACTGTTGTTGTATGATATTGTGACATCGTTCGATATTATGATAGTGATATTAAACAGGATAGATTACCATAGCTATCTAAGTAAACAAGACATTAAATATAAGCTACACAGATGGTGGTAGCTAAATAGTAGCATTGGAGCTAGCAACACCAGAGACTGTATATTCAGACAGACGTTGAAATCACTAAAATGAAGCAAAGAAATGACGGACAGCTAGTTGACTAGCATCAGGTTGTAGCAAAACATAAGCATCAAAACGTAAATAGCTAGCTATTTATGCAGTTGTTATGACTTGCATGGAGCCCAAAACGTCCCTGTGTGAGTTCTGATGAGATGCTGTTGTAGAAAACTAGTCAACAAAATGATGAGTTAGCATAATGCCTAATAACTAGCAGGAAAAACAATTAGCCAGATTTTTAAATATAGCTATGCAATGATATTGTATGATATTATGCTAGTATCATGATGTTACGGCTGTGATATTAAACAGGCTAGCATTAGCTAGCATTACTCTAGCTATGTAAACAAGGCATTAAATATAAGCTACACAGATGGTGGTGTGACTGGGGTAACTAAATAGCTAGCTTAGGACTAAGGTATTTGATATTACTGAAAAAATGAAGAAATACTAGACAGCTAGTTGACTAGCATCTGGTTGTAGCAAAACATAAGCAGCAGCTAGCTTGGTACCACACAGTTGTTTTGACCTGTATACATGGCCATACAAGTGCCGGTGGAAGATCTAACGAGCTGCGGATTGATCTGAAAACTAATCAACACCTTGTGACGAATCAGAATCCAGAATTTACCACCGCCGCGATGTTATATCTGCTATCTTGGCACGTTATTTAAAATCCCATTGATCAAGGACGCGTGCTGCTTCTGTATTTCTGCCACGTTCCTTCGTGTTTTACAGCATCGTGCGTTCGCTTCTAAGGAAACTGCTCTGTTTCCTTGGTGATTTATTGCTGGAAGGTGAGACAGAAAGCGGGGGTGAAGGAAACGGAGAGGACGTGAGCCTGTCTTCAGTGCACTCAGATGGAGCGAACATTGCTGGAGGTTTCAGCTACATTAACCTACATTCTTCCTCCTCACGCTATAGTAAGCGTCATTAAGGACACAAGAGCACCGCGGCCTCTTTACACGCAGAGGACATGCTGCAGACATGCATCACGAGAGCTCATGCTCCTCTACAGTCTTTACAGATAAGATGAAATCACGTCCGTTCCTAAACTCCACCGACCAGCCATAACATTAAAACCTGGAAAGCACTGACTGGTGAGGTGAATAACACTGAACACTGATCTCATAACAATGGCACCTGTCAAATGGTGGGGTATACTAGACAGTCAGTGAAGGAAAAATGGGCAAGTGTAAGGATCTAAGTGACTTAGACTAGTTGTGATAGCTGGACGACTGGGTCAGAGTGGGATATTCCCAGTATGCAGTGGTTAGTGAATACCAAAAGTGGTCCAAGGAAAGGACCTCCAGTGGGCAAGCAACAGGGTCATGGACACCCAAGGCTCACTGATGTGCATGATGGGGTGAAGCCTACACTATTTAGTCTGATCCTGCAGACGATCCAAGACCATATAAAAAAATAGACTTTCATTGATCCAGCAACCTCCAGCCATGAGTGGTCAGTGATTAAGGTAAGGGTCAGGGTCAGTGTGGCAGGGTTAAGTCAGGGATCAGAGGTCAGGGTGTAAAAGTGTTACTGTTGTTGATCAGGCAGTACTAGAGAGCATCGGTCTCATTATAGTTCCACAGACTGCTAGTCAGCCATAAAATCCAGCCAGGTAAGGGCCAGAATCATGAACCATCATTTGTTCTTCTATTATTTAATATGTGTTAAGGATCTAAACAAGTATGACAATGGCCAAGTTGTGATGTCTAGACGACTGGGTCAGACAATCTCCAAAACAGTATGTCTTGTAAGGGGTGTCTTAGTATGCAGTGGGGGCAGTCATGGCCTTGTGGTTAGGGGACCAGTCTCGTGACCAGAAGGTTGCGGGTTTGATCCCCGCGATCCCCGTTTGACTGAGGTGGTGCCCTTGAGCTGCTGTGGTTTGGGGCTGCCCCCCGCTCCAGGCAAGTGTGTTCACTGCCCCCTAGTGTTCACTGGTGTGTGTGTGTTTCACTGCATGGATGGGTTAAATGCGGAAGTCAGATTCCTCTGTGTGCAAACACAGTAGGCAAATAGTTCACTTTTACTTTCAGTGGTCAGTACTTACCAAAAATGGTCCAAGGAAGGACAACTGGCAACAGCGTAATGGTTGCTCAAGGTTGCCCAAGGTTCACTGACGTGATTAGGGGTTAAAGACTAGCCCATCTGGTCCAATCCCACAGGAGATTCATAGAATTAGCTAAGTTCTTGGTGCCAGATACCACAAAACACCTCCAGAAGTCTTGTGGAGTCCATGCCTCAGTGGGGAAGGGCTGGTGGTTTTTATGTTATGGCTGATTTTATGGTGTAGATTCTGCTTTGTGACACGACATAAAACTTATATGAATGTATCCCACCGTAAAGGGATTCACCAAGTTAGCACTCAACAATACTGTGGAATTTAAATGGAGCCCAACATGTTTCAAGTTTCATGCCGCATCCTGAGATGCTTTTCTGCTGACCACTGGTGTAAAGAGTAACTCATTTCAGCCTAGACTTAAATTCAACCAAAACTCTAATGAAAATGCAGCTCCTTGTACAATAAAACACTTTTTCTCTTTCCATTGATCCAACAACCGCCAGCCATCAGTGCCGGGGTCACTGTGTTTAAGGTAAGGTTCAGAGTCAGGGTCAGAGTTTAAGTCTGGGATCAGAGGTTAGGATGTAAAGTGACGGAAAGGGTTGGTGTAAATATAGTTCAGCTGCAAGCTAGCCAGCTGAAAAACCCAGCCAGGTCAAAGCCAGTATCATTAACCGTCAGAACATGTGTTTATCTTCTGTATTAGTAGACCTTTCACCTACTTACCTGAGCATATCAGTGGCAATGTGGTCGGACATATTAGGCAGCAAGTGAACAGTCAGTTAATGTGTTGGAAGCAGGAAAAATGGGCAAGAGTACGGATCTGAGAGATTTTGACAAATCGTGGTGTCTAGGTCACTGGGTCAGAACATCTCCAAAATGAAAGTCTTGTGGGGTGTGTCTCAGTATACAGAGCTTTGTACCTACCAAAAGTGGTTAGAGGAAGGACAATATGTGAGCTCGCAACAGCGTAATGGTCGCCCAAGGCTCACTGATGTGTGAGGGGGTCAAAAGCTGACCCATCTGGTCTGATCCTACAGAAGATGCACAGAAGGATCTAAGGATACTAAGGTCTTGGAACACCTTCAGAGGTCTTGTGGAATCCATGCCTCGATGGGTCAGGGCTGTTTTGGCAGGTGGTTTTAATGTTATGCCTGACCGGCGTTCACGCTAACAGAATATTAACGTTATCCCATTATGACTTCTGTAAGAAAATTACACAGTTGTTTATTTTCTCATTATAACACGGCGCTGTTGAATTCTCAGGTGGTCAGAAGGCGGTGATGAATTAAACAGCAGCTCGGAGCGCAGGTCCGACCGCAAGGTTTATATTAACACACTATTGTTACTATGGTAACCTGGAACTTGCATGCTGGGTACGAGTCAAAATAAAGGAGCTATGAATCATTATTAAGTGGTTCAGCATTTCATGGGGCAGCCGTAGGATTGTATTTAAGGAACCAAGGAACCAATCTTAGGACCGTAATCGATGCCCCAGTGTGTGTTTCACCGCACAGATGGGTCAAATGCGGACATCTGTTAAACTGTACATTGGTCAGAAGAGTAGTTTACCTTCACCTTCACCTTCAGGACTTGTGCTTGCATACTGGAAGGTTCTCAGTTCAAGCCCCAGGATGCCCAAAGAGCCACAGGAAATTGACGCAATATGTGCGAGAGTGGAGGCTGGAAGGACCGAGGATGAGCTATTTACAGATCTACAGCGTGGGCCCTCTCACACAGCGTCTGTAGAAAAGTCTGACATTTCCGTCAGTTCCGGCTCTTAGTCTGCCAATTCAAGCCGTCTGTGTTTCAGTAACGTCTTGGTTCGAGAGCTAGCTTTTTATTACGTTGAAGGGAACAGTGCGGATTATTAGTCAGTGAAGCGTTCTACCTTCTCCCACATACTGTATTCATTACTGAAAGGAAGGACCTCATGAATATTTGATGACGCCGAGCCTTTAAGCTCTTAAAAATGATGGACTGTGCGTGTCATAATTAGTCCACAGAGTTATAGAGCATTAATGTGCTGGGATGAATTCCCAAATAAGAAAGCAGGAGAGATGGTGGGAGGTGGGTAGAGCAGACAGGAAGTGAGAAATCCGGCAGGGTGTTAGAGGCGGATATAAAAACCCACATGTCGGATCAGTTACGATTTATGAGCCCTTGCTACTACGATACGGGTAACAGCCTAAAACTGCAGCGAAAGCAGCCAGTAAAAAGTGTTCCAGCAGAAAGAGACATAAATATGTGATAGCGGTTACTTTCGCTTGGTGGTTGCGTGATGTTCTTGTGGGCCAACGGAAAACAAGATGGCAGGACTGCCAAAGCTTTGGTCAGGAAAAAGCATTTTATTTGCTCTACTGGGGGCAGCTGTGGGCTTGTGGTTAAGGAACCAGCCCTATGACTGGAGGTCCCCGTTCTAACCTGTGGCCCTCACACACGTCATCACTAAATCTTGGGTGCTCATGATCCTGTCACCAGTTCACTGGTTGTCCTTACTTCGGCCACATTTAGTAGGCACTAACCCTACAAGACCTGCTGTTTTGGAGATGATCTGACCAAGTCATCTAGACATCAGAACCTACATGGTACATGACATTATCTTCACATTTGCAGCTATTCAGACACGATAAAATGCTATCCATCCAAAAGGTGCTCCCATTTTGGTTTATTTCACAATTATACACTATAAGAATCAGTGGTACAGTGGTAACATCATTGGCTCCCATGTGAGAGACATGGGTTCGATTTCTGGTCTGGGCAGCCAGTCTGTGCTACACCAATATGGGTCCTTATAGGGATAAGTGTGTCTGCCTAATGCCATTAATATAAACGTTGTAAGGTCCATCTGATCAATTTCTTTTGTTCTAGAGATTATAGGCCACACCTCTAATAAGACCAGAATAATCAATCAAGCTCAGACTCATGTATGCAGGTCAACACTGGTAGATCAGCACCTCATTACTATGAACTGAACCCCTTAGAGGTCTTCTTGCTCTGAGGCAGCATGTTCCTGAATCTCATTACTAAAGCCGTTCCTCAGGGATCAACTATGGGTCCGGTGTTGTTTGGATTCTGCAGGACCTACAGCTTCATAGTAGACATTCACACCCAGACGCAGCCTCTCATCAGCACACACACACACCTATCTGCTAAACCCATCCACATACATCAGCTCTAAATGTCAAGAGTATCCCTGGCGTGACCTCTCTCTCTCTCTCTCTCTCTCTCTCTCTCTCTCTGTCTTTCTTTTTTTCATGTCTGCATCTTTCCATCTCTCTCTTTCTGTGTCCTTCATCACGCCATTGTTCCGTTTAAGTACATAATGCGATAATAGCGCCAAGTGTTTTCAACCGGATAAAAGAGGGCACCTCATTTCATCAGAGAGCACCCTGTGTAACGCACACACACACACACACACACACACACACACACACACTCATATAGAGTTTCACCACAACACGCGATCCAGATTTGACCTGGATTCGAGCTGTTATTATCCCCATGGCATTCCCATTTCACTTCTACTGCATTTTATTCTCAGATGATTTCTTTAGCTATTCTAATATTATTTTATTTTATTATTAACATATAATATTAATATATTCATATTCAGCATTGTTCTGCCCTACAAATGCAAACACTACAGTTGATTGTAATCCTAAGCCACAGGACTGTATCCAGGTCTAAAACTCTTAAGGATAATTGGAATTTTTGGAATTACTCAAGCCATTGTTTCCTGACTGTCTTGTACAGTATTCCTCTCCCGCTAGTATTTCAGAACGCAAAGGGAATTATATGATCCGGCGCCAATCTGGTGTGCCAAATGGGCCAGGCGGTTTTCCATATGTAACCCTGGTGTCACACTGCCTTCCCTGCTGTCCGTACACACACAGAAACAAGCATTATAACAGAATAATGACATCTCACATATGGTTCTATGACAGTGTTTAGACTTTTAGGACTTTTTTTGGTTTTATTTATATATATATATATATGGGAGAACATTCAATTTATTATTAAACACTAAATAAATTATTAAGCATATTTACAGCATATTCACAGCTGGGCCAAGATACAGAAAGAATAAATCAGAACCTTAAGCAGTAGTTTCTTTAAAAATTCTTCAAAACACACACACACGCGCACGCACACACACACACACACACACACACACACACACACACACACACACACACACACACACACACACACACACACACACACAAATCAGCCATAACATTAAAACCACAACACCACTGAAGTCAATAACATTGACGGTCTCATTACAGTGGCACCCGTCATCTGTACACCAGTGCCAATATATCAGGATATACTGTAGCATGACCCTTCAGTGTATTATTGTGATTATAGTACAGTTCCATTATCAGCGTTCATTGATAGATTTTAGAATAAAGAGGACGGAAAAATAGGATTGGTTTGTTTATGAACATTCCACCAGGTAAAATAGTTCCATTCTATCAGATGACCCGCTGCTGAAACATCAGACTATAACAGTCGACGAGGATCGTTAACTACACAATAATTATTATACAGATAATAAACACTAATACATCCATTTATAAAACAGGATTTATCACTATAACTCATTTTGTCAGATGTCGCTGGTTTGTTTACAGCTGTGGTGTTTGGCTTGTAAACGCTGCCGTCGTTGCTACGGTTACATGTATATGTGGCGGAGTGATATTTGGAGAGCTTCGGTCCCAGTGCCGTTATCATGTAATAATGGCACACATGGAAGATCTCTTGTCCAATCAGATTGCAGGATCAGAACTAACTGTGATATATTACACAGCAAGTGAACAGTCAGTTCTCAAAGTTGATGTGTTGGAAGCAGAACAAAGTGGCAGGAGTAAGGTGACAAGGACCTCACTGCGACTGGGTCCGATCCTGCAGAAGCTCCACTGAAAACCTTCGTACATCTTGTGGAGTTCATGTCTGTCTATCTATCTGTCTGTCTGTCCGTCCGTCCATCTCTCTGTCTGTCTGTCTGTCTGTCTGTCTGTCTATCTATCTATCTATCTATCTATCTATCTATCTATCTATCTAT
>JAOVVF010000025.1:2248220-2261752 GCA_028565595.1 Duopalatinus emarginatus | reverse complement strand
CCATGCTACAAGTACCCTACAATCATAACAGGAAGTACAACTGCAATTGCTTCCTGTTTCAGTGCTTCAAAGTTTCTCAAAAACTTTCGCGTACGCACGCAAAACATATTCTGATTTTTTTTTCTTTTTTCATGTCCCTTTACGGGCTCTGTATATCCCGAATCAGACGCTGAAAAAAAAATCCTGGAGGCTTGTTTATAAATTCCAACCGCGTGTAGCGCGCCATCGTTTGTGTAGTCGGTATAAGAAGACAGCTGTGTGTGTTATTGACAATGGCTGACCTCTATATGTAATGAAAGCATGCCACTGCTCTGTCTGGGTTCATTAAACTAAAGAGACGAAGTATAGATTAGGCCAGTTACAGACTGCGACTTCTTTCGCATCTTGAGTTGGAACAAATATTTAGGAACTAAGTAAAGAGGCACCGTTTCACAGTGTAGGTAAAGAGTGCAGCACCCTGTTAGGTTCTCATTGGTTATCGCCTCGTCACATAGCTTCTAATTTGCATAAAGTTAAACTCCACGCAACTTTGTGTCGCATCCAGGCAGCCGCGGCCTAGTGGTTAGGGAACCGGTCTCGTGACCGGATTGTCCTGGGTTCGATCAAGGGGCACGACATGACTGAGGTGCCCTTGAGCAATTGGATTGGTGCTGTGGTTTGTGGCTGCCACCCCACTCTAGGCAAGTGTGTTTACTGCCCCCTAGTGGGGTTAAATGTGGAGGTGACATTCCTCTGTGTGCAAGCACAGTAGGCAAATAGTTCGCTTTCACTTTGTGTTGCCCATGTTCGCGCTTCTTCCTGTTGCTGGGTCTTATTTAAAAAATGAATAAGCGCCTGCCACGTCACTTTCGATGTGCATGAAGCATTAGGTGTGAATGACAAACCCTATTCTCATTGCACAGTGTCCTATTTAAAAGAGGCCAAACATATTAGAATGAATGCAGGACATGAACGGGTGTAAAGTGTCAAAAAGGAGGCATACATAGTGTTCACCTGTCAGAGATGTTTGTAGATGTACCAGGGGTCCTATAGAATGACAGTTAAATAAACCCCATGCTATTATGGAGCCACCGCCAAATTGTACCAGTTTTTCCGGCATTTCCGTGTAGATGGTTACGAACATTAGAATCATCCACATAGTCCAGTCTTCCCCTATAATAATCAAATGATCAGCACAGAAAGGCAACTTCCACCACAATGTCCACGCTCCAAACCCAGAACCTGCCCTCATGCATGCTACCTCACCTTCACCCCAACACTTTTACCCATAAACAAGCACTCACTCTCTCTTCTGCGTCTTCCTCAACACACAACGTGATCACGCCAAACCATGTGCATTTCAGCAGAAACGCCTGGAGTCCCTCCTGCTCCTTTACTGGAGCTGGAGAAGTGCTGCCTGCTCAACAACAGCGCCACTCTGGCCTGGAGGTTAATGACGCCTCAGCCGGTGCCTGTGGAGGGCTACATCCTGGAGCTGGACGATGGAAACGGTGGACAATATCGGGTGCGTAAAACGGATTATAATTGTAATAATACAATATCAATAGCACTAGAAAAAGGTGCAGTATGGACTTCACAGGTTTGAGAAAATATTCTGTAGGCAGTGAAAAGTTCATACTTCCTGCACATCGGTCCACAATTCTGAGATTTGATGACTTAGGTGGGAAAGGCAAAACAAGGCAAAAAAAAAAAAATCAGATGAGTGTTCCTTCACCCACAATTTGGCATCTCTAGAAAAGTATGAAAGCACATTGTCCTGTTGAAAAATGCCAAACCCATCAGAATGAAGGCAGGACATGGAAAAGGGCAACTCGTCCAACAGGAGGCCCACCTATCAGAGACATTTGAAGACGTTCCAGGGGTCTCATGGAACGCAAACCCCATACCATTATGAAGCTTCCAAAGATGTCGGCGGACACAACCAGTGACATGGATAGGTGGGGTTGCTATGTATTCTGTACCAGTTTTTCTGGCATGTCAGTGTACTGGCAACATTGACCCAACAGTGATGATTTTCCCCAAGCCAACACTATCCCAAGTAGTTTATTAACATAATAAACGGAAATCTAGAACAAGTCTTACATCACGGACATCCCTCCAATGCTAACACACTCCCTAGATTCGCTCACAACAAATCCTTGAAGCGGTTCCTTGGTGTATGTTCGGAACATTCCGTTTCATCTCTGCATGTCTAATTAATTACAAGCACGCTGCATATTTTTACATCTTTACCAAACGTTTCTTTCATCTGCCTTCTCTCTGTCTCAGGAGGTATATGTAGGGAAGGAGACGGTGTGCACGGTGGACGGGCTCCACTTTAACAGCTCCTACAATGCCCGGGTCAAGGCCTACAACTCCATCGGGGTCGGGGCTTACAGCAAAACCGTGGTCTTAAAGACATCTGATGGTTTGTCTGTCTTTTCTTTATCAACTGGTATCGGTTTTCTCTGCCCTTTATCACGGTTCCTGAGCGTAAACAAGAAGGCTCCCTACTGAGCGGTGGTAATTAGCGCCTCAGAAAAACTCTCAGTTTGTACTGGGGAACATTATCCTGCTGAGAGATTAAGGATCTCTCACTTTCCCCACTGAGAGCAGCCAGAAGTTACTGTTGAAAACTTGGGACTTCTGGCAGTCGTGGGATTTCTCACAGCCCGTTTCATTATCTTGCCTCTGTCTTTTCTTTTACAGTTGCCTGGTTCACATTCGACCCTACCTCAGCACACAGAGACATCATCCTGTCCAACGAGAACCAGACCATGAGCTGCAACAGCTACGATGACCGCGTGGTGCTCGGAACGGCTGCTTTCTCCAAAGGAGTTCATTACTGGGAGCTCTGCATCGATCGCTACGATAACCACCCAGACCCTGCGTTTGGGGTGGCGCGCATCAACACAGCGAAGGACGCTATGTTGGGGAAAGACGATAAAGCATGGGCCATGTATGTGGACAACAACCGTTCATGGTTCATGCATAACAACTCGCACACCAACAGGTAGGTGGTTTCGAGGTCAAGCATCAAGACACCAATAATCCAATGCTTTCTCCAAGAGACACTGACTGAGGAAGTTGGTCTTGTAGATAGCTTCAGGAGTCTACCCAATATGTTTCAGGGGCCTCCATTAACCAACCTTAAGAACTCTTTGGTTTTGGTTATATGCAGAGAAAAACAAAGAAACAAAGAAAGCGAACTATTGACCTACTATGCTTACAAACAAAGAAATTTGACCTCCGCATTTAACCCATCCTTACACACTAGAGGAAAGCCCCAGTCCATGGCACCAGGGAGCAGTTTGGGGTTATGTGCTTGCTTAAGGGTACTTCAGTCTTGTCATGTTAGTTGTGATCGAACTGGCAACCGTCTGGTCACCAGGCTGGTTCCCTAGCCAACTGCCTGGTTCCCTAGCCAAAAGCCAGGTTTTCATACCACAAGCCAATGGCTGCCATCCATAACCACAAGACTACTGCTGCCTCATGGCTGCCCCTCCTTAACCACAAGCCCATGGCTGCCTTAAGGCTGCCTCATAGCTGCCTTATGGTTGCCCTCCTTAACCTTAAGCCATGGCTTACAGTCGAGGCTTAGACTGGATCTACACTGATGTTGTTCCTCAGGTAGAATTAGGTAGAGTTTCATCCGCTGCTACAAAACTGGAACTAAAAGCTAGGTATCTTTAACTACCGTAAAGATTCAAACTTGTCAATATGTCTCTCTCTTCTCTCCAGAGCTGAGGGAGGAATAACCAAAGGGTCAACTGTTGGTGTTCTACTGGACCTGATGAAACACACTCTCACATTTTTTATCAACAAAGAACAGCATGGCCCTGTGGCCTTCGAGAACATGGAGGGTGTGTTTATACCTGCGGTCAGCCTCAACCGTAACGTACAGGTGCAGTATCTCGATCATAACCTCACTTTCTCTCTACTTTTGCTCCGGTCTGTTTTTATTCCTTACATGTCATTTATTACTTTCATGGAAATGTTGGATGAAACACTTATTTTTTTGGTTGGTACTCCTTATTCATGAGGTCTCCTTTAGAAATTCCATCAGGATCAAAACCATAAGAAAAAAAGCTACAATGAGACTTCACTATATTTTGTACATCGCATAATGTACCAAAGAACATCAAATCATTACCTCTGACCTCAATGTTAAAGGTTGCAGAAATCCAAAACAATCTTTGGTTCTTTCAACCTATTAAAGATATATACAGACTCGTAAAACAGAAGCTACAACCCATAACAATCTGTGAACCCATGGGAAACCCATTGTGAATGATGTATGACCTAGTCATCCCACTCTTCTGTCTATTGTTTTGACCACATTTTGATCTGACTGTTTCCATTGAGATCAACATTCTACGTAGAGCCTCAATATAGAAGGTTTTAGTAAGCTATAAGGTTCCAGCTTTGGTGGTGCTATTATACCATTGATTGGTCTTATTGGTTTATTGATTGGTTTATTCTTTGGGTCTCTGACTGGAAACCCTTAAAGAAGTAGTCAGAATCTCAAAACAAATGGTTCTTAATAAGCTACAAACTATAACCATTAAACGAAACTGGTGGGGAACCCATTCTGGATGAGGCATGGCCCATTTGTCCCACTCTTCTGCCTAATGTTCTCAATTTACAGAACAGGTACCAACATTTGGGATCTTAAATAGACTGAATCTTGATCAAACTCTTGACCAAACCTTTAGGAAAAAAAAAACTGACTCCTTTGATTGAGATCAGTCGTACTTGCTTACTCCTTCCTTTCTTATCACTTACAAGGTTATATATAGCAGCTGGAAGGGTTCCTTGGTTAGGGGAACCATTAAAAGTTCTGTGCAACAGAGGGTTTCCTTTTTAGCAAACTACAACCCATAACCATCCAGAACCTATAAAGAACCATTTAGTGTAAGACTGTATCTTGAGAACACATGGCCCTCAGGTTTTCTAGATGGTTCCTCTTTGGTGGCACCATTTGGGTCAGCAGCCAATGCCAGTTGCCATTATTTTCAATTTAGCAGTCTGAAGCATTCTTTGGTTTGCTCCATCATATAAACCGTTTTTGGATTTGGACGCAGCCTGTATTTATTTGGCTGTTCTCTTTATAGACGAGGTCGACTTCATAAATATCGTCATATGTTACAATGAGACTTTTCTGTATTTTTCAGGTGACTCTAATTACAGGCCTAGAAGTACCAAAGAACATCAAATAAGGACCTTTGACCTGTGGCAGTGAGGTACGTCCGGGTTGTACCTCTGGGTTCTTTATCTTCACGAGGCAAGCCGCTGCTCGTCGCTATTTGGTTGGAGATCAAAGAGGACATTTTAAAAGCTACAGTATATCTCAAATATACAGTGTTTATGTTTTTTGTCCGCATTCTTACTGGAATCTCAGTGTGTACAATCAGAACTCGGTGTGTTTACAGTAAACTCATCCCAGGTGGCATTCCCTACGGGGGCACTAAGCTTCGAAGGAGAGTTATATCTGTTTATCCAAACTCCATCCATATATGTTCTTAAGCGTTCGTTAGCTTAACCTGATTCTAAATGTTTAGCTGATGTAGACGCTAAAGCATTTAATGGTGAAATTCCGCTTGGTAGGCTTTCATTGGGGTCAGATTACTGACCAACATGATCTACTTGCTATATACAGTGTGATGTATAGACAATATGTATATATATTTTTGCAACGTGGCAACTGTGATATACACATTGTGAAATATATAATATGATTTATTCAACTTGACAAATTTTCATCTCAAACTCTGCTGCATTGTCTTAAATGGTTTACTGGATTAGCATACTAAGTCTGGAAGATCTGTGAAATTGGCAAATACCAAGTAGTCAAAGAACAAGACGAGCTACTGAACAATCCTGGGATATTTATCTAGCCAGTGCATGAGTCTAAGTGGTATCTATTTGGAGCACCAGTGTATTTCCTAGTCTTCTGTATGTACAGAATATTTGGAGTCTGTAGTCCTGGAATGGACTCAAAATTGGTTCTATGCTTGTCTTGCCATTACTCCAACTTCATGTTTGGACCAAATTTTGATCCCACTGTTCCCATCAAGACCCATGATAGTTGCTTACATTTACATTTACGGCATTTGGCAGACGCTCTTATCCAGAGCGACTTACAAGGTTATTGGTATTACAAGTAGGCCAACATTGTGTTAGGGGTCTTGCCCAAGGACCCTTATTAGTGTAGCACAGACTGGCTGCCCAGACCAGGAATCGAACCCAGGTCTCTCACATGGGAGATGATGATGTTACTGCTGTACCACACCAATTGGTACCAATTGCTCTCACCTACAAGAATTGGTACCCCTTGAGGATTCTATGTAGAGCCTCAAAGGAAAGAGTTTGGTGGTACCATTATACCATTGATTATTCTGTATTTATGTTAAAAGGTTACATGTATAAACCCAAAGTATTCTTTAGTTCTCCCATTGGAGACTCCTAAAGATCTAGGCATAATGTCAAAACAGAGGGGTTTTAATAAGCTACAACCCATAACCATCCAAAGAACGTGTTGGGAATCCATTATGTATGAGCCATGACCTATTGATCTCACTCTTTTGTCTAGTGTACTCAATTTATTGAATAGACAAACCTTTGAGTCTTTTTTTCCAAGCAGCTTGAAGAGTTCCTTGGTTAGGGGAACCATTAAAGACTCTGTGCAACAGAGGGTTTTCTTTTTTAGCAAGCTACAACCTATAACCATTAAAAGAACGTGTGAGGAACCCTATAGTCTTAGACTGTACCTGGAGAACACATGACCCCAAGGATTTCTAGAAGGTCCCTCTTTGGTAACAATATTTGTCCAACTGAATGGTTGGGGGCCAAAAACCTTAAACATTCATACCTGCCAGTTGCCGTTGCTTACAATCTAGCGGATTTGTTCCACCATGAGAACCTTTAGCAAGTCTATGTAGATATGGGCATACTTGGGTTTCCTAAATGAGTGTATGTAGATGAGACATGACCCTTTGTTGAATTTGGTGGTAAAGTTTGGACAAACCGGTGGACCTACCCTTCCCCGAACACTTTACATTACACAAATCTCAGGTTGAAATACTCAGCTGGGTGCTGTTCCAGACACAGATTAGACTTTTACACTGCCATAGTTAGATAGTTAGTTAGATGTACTAGGTTGACTCTGTGTCTGGAAAAAGCAGGTCCATACAGGACCATCTTTGGTCTGGTTCTTAAGAACGTCACACTTCTGCATGGCCCTTGCCAAAAACGAACGATGGGAATAAAAGACGTGGACGTGTACAGATCTTGCGGAAATATGGACGAATCGGTTTGCTGCTTGTAATTAGACACATTCAGTCGTTCAGGACTCGAGACTGAAGCCTTTCACACTGTGATACGTATGGAAAAACATTGGAAGAACATTCCAGAGTTATTTCTCTAGTTCTCGCTATTCGAATTTAACACCCCGCTCCTTGGGTTTTTTCGTGCTTTCTAACTTGTATAGTTTAAACAGTATTGTGGGGAGGTTTATTTTGCATGGTACGCCCCTGTAAATGACGGAGCCCATACGGCCTGAGGTGCATGAGGTTTCTATGATCTTATATTATACTCGTGTTGTATATAGAAACGAAACGCAAAGCGGAGACGTCACGCTTCGGGCGTGGTTCCAATGCTACAAGGTGCGCTCTATTTTGTTTTTTTTGTTCTGACCAACTGCTTAAGCCTTAAGCAAATAAATAAATAAATAAATAAATAAACAGCACAGAAGTCTGAATCCTACCAAATTTTACACAGTCTACATAAATTGTCTAATTAAAAATATTCACATTTATACATTGTTAATGCAACATGGACTTTTCATATACAATTCAATTTTTGTAATTAGTCATAAGATATGTAGGAGATATATATATATATATATATCTAAAAAAAATACACTACAGCACTACTTCAGGCACATTCGAGGTCCGAGTCAGCAGTAAGAGATGTAAACGACTGGTGTTTAATTCATGACGAGTTTCCATCTCACTGTGGATCACATCACATCAGTGCCAGGGTTATCGTTCAACACGGCATCGCAAGACAGTGTGCACCGAAGTGCCGGAAAAACTGGTACTTGGTACCAGTCCGATACTTGGTGCGTCCCTGACGAGACATGGAGGTATTCTGTAAGAAATGAACACTATACTTCCTGCAGAACAGTCCACAATTTCTGTTGTATTCCAGAGCGCGTAACATAGCATGCCGGATGTATCTGATAACGTTGAGGTCAGGTGACTTAGGTGTGAACGGCAAAACCCCCAAATTCACATTCACATTCACGTGTTCCTCTAACTTTAATTTGGTGTCTCTAGTGCATTGTCCTGTTAGAAGAAGCCACACCTATTAGAATGAATGCAGGACATGAACTGGTGCCAGAAAGGAGACACAGGCTGCGTCCAAAATCGCATACTCAATGCAGTATGTAACAGTATGTGAAAGCAGTACGCGAGCGTGACTAGTGTGTCCGAATGTGCAGTATGTGAAAAGTTCCCGGATGACACACTGCATTGGGAGACGTTTTGCAGTAGGTGAACTGAGCACACTGTTGTATCCTATAATGCAATTCGAGCAGCGCAGACGTTTGGAAATAAAGAGGAGCAACATAAAAGTATTTTTATTTTAATATTGTCTATAGAAAAAAAATTCTTCTGAGGTGAAAAAAAAAATACATTTTATGGTTAAAAAAGTACATTTGGGGATTTAAAAAAAAATAAATGGCTGTGGTGTGACATCATGTGTCACATGACATTGGAAAGATGGCGGATCTAGCTCGTCCGAGGCTGTGCGTACTGCTCGCTCACATACTGGAATTGTGTACTGCTTTAACAGTGCACACTGCTTCTCATTCAGTATGTACTGCTTGAGTACACGATTTCGGACGCAGCCACACAGTGTTCACCTGTCCGAGACGTTTGTAGATGTACCAGGGGCCCCAGCTAAACAAACCCTGTATCATTATGGAGTCAGCACCATGAGACTGTGTATTTTGCCCAGGCTCGTCTGTACCAGTTTTTCCAGCGCTTCAATGTATTTAAAAGAAGGTGAATTCAACAATGTTTCAGTTTCTATTAATCTGGATTTAATGGCTTGATTTTGGAGTTGTCTGGTTCTGAAAAAAAAAAAAAAAAGATTCCTCCAAAATGATGCGCACACACACACACACACACACACACACGTCTGTAACACCACAAACCAATCGGTGCTGTACCCTGTATTCTAGGTGCTGTGCTGTGACTCTTGATTATTTTGATTGGTTTTTCTACTCGCGGTTTCACTCCTCCTCCTCCTGCCAATGTGAACGTTTTGTACCTCGGTGTAGTTTGTATATCGCGTCACGACTGCATTGTAATTATAGTGTGTGATAAAACAGCATTCTCTCTCTCTCTCCCTCTTTTTCATAAATGAGTAAAACTGTGATGACCGCAGCACGTGTCCTGGTTTTATTTACGTTATTTCTGTTCAGAAAACTCACACACACTCACACACACACACACGCACACATGTGCACACACTTCCTTTAACATCAGGCTTCTGTACTTAAGGTGTCCTTATATCCATATTAATATTATGACATCATAATACGACAATATCAAGTATCAGTGGGTTTACATCAAGTCATGTTGTTCATCTCTACCCATAATGCACTGCACATTATGTATTTCGCCCGCAGGTGACGTTCAACAGAGATGGAGATGCGACTCGGTCCTGTTTCAGCAGCACGATTCCCCGCCGTCTCTCTCTCTCACTTCCTCACTTTGCCCTTCAGTTTCTGAATGTCCTTGGAGCTCAGGACCAGCATGCCGTCCTTGAAGCGGCCCACGTGTCCCGTCGGGTCTGCGCCGGACGACCCGGATTTGCGTTTCACGTTCCTGAAAACAAACAAGCAGAAGGGGGGAAAAAAAGGCTCTAGAACCGGTACAGCAACCAGACATGTACACCGATCAGCCATAACATTAAAACCACCTGCCTAAACGTCCGTCTGCTCTGAATGGGTGCCATCTAGGACAAGACTTTAGTAACTGTGGGATCAAACTAGACAGGTTAGGACTGGGACACACCCCACATGACCTACTGACTTGAGACCCGGTCGTCTAGACGTCGCAATCTGGTCATTCAGATCTTTAAACTTGCCCATTTTTCCTGCTTCCAACACATCAGCTTTGAGAACTGACTGTTTACCTGTTGCCTAATGTGTCCCACCTCTAGTCAGGTGACACTGTAGGGCAGATCAATAGTACTCCCCGGGACCGGTTTTAATGTTATGGCAATGTTACGGATTTTACCCCACACCCCTTATAGAACTACCCCCCCCCCTTCCCCCCATACGACTGATCACTGGTCTTTAATGAACGACGGTTACTTATCGTACTTTTGCTTCCCAGACGCTCTCTTCTTCCTCTTCTGCGTGTCCTGCGTGTCAAAGCACACGATAAACAACCGTCAGTCATCGGTCCGATCTCACACACACACGTCAAACCACACGTTCTCTAGAACACACTCCAGATCACGGATCGTCAGCTCTCATTCCAAAACCTACCGCCTTGGCCTCCTCCTCCTGTTCTTTCGACTTTTTCTCCTTTAGCATTTGCTGGTACAGTTTATAGTTGACGTAGTCCTTCTTCGGAGGCTGATAAAACAGAGAGGTGATACAGAAGTGAAAGCGAAAGCGAAAGTGAAAGGTTCGCCTACGGCGCTTGTACACAGAGGAACGTGACCTCTGCATTTAACTTATCCGTGCAGGGAAACACACAAAGTGAACACTAGGAGGCGGTGAGATGAAGAGGAAATGCCATTTTTTAGGAGATGCCTTTGTAGACGGATTTTTTTCTGTTTTTTATTTAATTTAATATTTAATAAAGTCTGTTTTGTGAAAAAGGAAAAGACAAGGAAAACAAAAAAATTAATGACTAATTTCTCCATTTCCTGTATTTGGATTATGAAACAAAAAAAATCAAATAACTGTTTTGTTTTTTCATTTTTTAATTTCTGTTTCTAAAATAAAAATCAAATAAAAAAAACAAAACTAAAAAAAATACAATAATCTGTGTATCATTTGTTCTTTTCATATTTAATTCAGAACCCAAAACCAGAAAATGAAAAAAAAACCAAAAAAACATTTTCTTATTTTGTTATTCATTTATGAATCCGACACCAAAAAACTAAGAAGCTAACAGTTTCTAACCACAAAAAAACAACAACAAAAAAACAAAAACAAACAACAAAAAAAACGGTCCACGGGTCGAACCTTATTATGATATTTAACTTGCTTGATTGTGACCAGTGGCCTCATTTATAAAGGTGTGAATTGTGAATGATTAAAGTGACAGAAGGGGAAAAAATATATTAAAAAATAAATAAATAAAATAAAAATCACACCCCTCGTCACCGTTGTGGTTAATAAACCATACTTGTGACTAGAAGGTCGCCGGTTTGATTCTCTGTACCAACAAGACACGACTGAAGCACCCTTGAGTAAGGCACCTAACCCCTAACTGCTCCCTGGTGCCCTGTTTTACCCACTGCTCCCTGTGAGTCTGTATGTATATACTGCCCCCTAGTGTAGTCTCACTGCAATGACGGGTTAAACACAGGTCAAATTTCACACACTGCCTGTACAAGCACAACGGTCAACAAGTGGTTGACTCTTTCTTTCACTTATACCCTCCCATCTTCCTATTTGATTCATAGAAGTCATGTGATCACGATGATTAGCCCCGCCCATTGAGAAAGTGTTTGGGAAAATCTTACCCTGGCTCCCAGCATGATGGCTCTGTCCTGCTCGAAGACTCTCTGCTGCTGCTTCTGGAATCCAGTGATGCCGAACCGGTGGACGTCCAGACGAGCCTGTGGAGGACACACACGGACACACACACACACACGGACACACACACACGGACACACACACACGGACACACACACACACACACACAGAGACTTCAATATAAATACTGAATATGTATACTCAAAGCACTCTGGATGTAATACAGGTGTGAAATACAGGTACCTTTTCCATGGTCAGAACATCTGGCTCCTTTTTCTTCTTCTCCTTCAATTCGTCTGGCTGAGAACACACAGATGTGATATTAACACACACACACACACACACACACACACACACACACACACACACACACGATCTATAATCTGGAGCGTATAACAGACAGTGTACAGATTCCTCCCTACTTTAGGTCCTGGTTTCTCCACAGCTTGTTTTAATCTATTCTTCTTAAGTGGATCCTGAAACCTGACGATCTCCACACCGCCTGCTCTTCTGTCTGTGTTCTCAGAGCCGCCCGAGGCAGAGGCAGAGGCAGAGGCAGAGGCAGAGGCTCGGTCGCTGGCAGCGCCGTTGATCACGTGACCCACGTCTGCTCGGCCATTTTCACAGTCAGGTTTACCTAAATCCTCTCCCTGCTCTGTCACGCCCTCCTCCTCTTCCTGTGCCGTCCGTTTCCTCTTTTTGTGTTTTTTCTTTGACCGCTTGTCGTTCGGTCCATCTCCTGATCAGACAGACAGACAGACAGACAGACAGACAGACAGACAGACAGACTAGAATAAGAAGAATAATTCCATCCATCATTTCAGCCACCCACATACCCGTACATCATTGCGTCAATCCACACACCTGTACACAAACCTACTCGTGCATCTATTCATCCGTCAATCCTTTCATCCGACTTGAAAGTGAAGTGAAAGTGAAGTGACTGACCTAATGTCGACCCTGACCTTACAGGTATCCGTGCAATGAAACCGCACACAAGTGCTCAGTATAGACACTTGATGGGAGTATGGTGAGTGTAGAAGTGGTGGCAGCCCCTATGCCCTATGCCCTATACCCTATCTATCCATGGCACCCGGGGAGTAATTGCAAGTCCGATGCCTTGCTCAAGGGCACTTCGGTGACGGCTTGTCAGTACAAGAAGTGAAGGTTCACCAATACTAACCTACTCTTTTGACCACTGTGCAGTGGAACTGATCTTCACATCTGTATGGTGAAACACACACATACAGACACACTATACACACATATACACACAACCTCATATGAGCTTGGTTTAACCAGGTATATCCTGATTATTATACACTTTATGAACAGTGGATCAGAGACTGGACAGAGACAGCAGTGATTCTACAGCAGACTGGTGGTGGCTTCAGAACAGTATGTGTGTCTACACACGTGTCTGACAGGTGAAGTGAAGTGAAGTGAAGTGACTCATTGATCACTGTGACCACCTTGCGTCACAATGCTGGTTCTGGAGGTGGTTCCAAGGTGAACACTGTGTGTGTGAGTGTGTGTGTGTGTGTGTCTCATTTCTGATGAGTTACACCAGTTCATGTCCTGCAATGCAACCCTAGATAAGGCGATAAGGCCCATACACACTATCTGTCTCTCTCTCTCTCACACACACACATACACACACACACATACACACACATACACACACACATACACACACACACACACATACACACACACACACACATACACACACACACATACACACACACACACACACACACACACA
>JAOVVF010000025.1:2182766-2193207 GCA_028565595.1 Duopalatinus emarginatus | reverse complement strand
TATGGTCATTACTTCAGTTATATCAGTTCCTTATATGGTCATTACTTCTGTTATATCAGTCCCTTATATGGTCATTATTTCAGTTATATCAGTACCTTATATGGTCATTACTTCTGTTATATCAGTCCCTTATATGGTCATTACTTCCGTTATATCAGTCCCTTATATGGTCATTACTTCTGTTATATCAGTCCCTTATATGGTCATTACTTCTGTTATATCAGTCCCTTATATGGTCATTATTTCTGTTATATCAGTCCCTTATATGGTCATTATTTCAGTTATATCAGTCCCTTATATGGTCATTACTTCTGTTATACCAATCCCTTATATGGTCATTACTTCTCTTATATCAGTCCCTTATATGGTCATTATTTCAGTTATATCAGTACCTTATATGGTCATTACTTCTGTTATACCAATCCCTTATATGGCCATTTGGTTCCTAAACCCCATAGCAATGACCCTGTCCCTAGCCCTATTTTGTCCCTGATGTTCCTTATATGGTTACTGTTTCCTGTTCTTGCTTTTTATATGGTCATTGTTTCTTAAAAGACGTTTATTTTCTACAAAATAGTAAACAGTCTAAAAAGAGGACTGTATTAAAGGGTCTCATGTCAACTCAACTACAACATTTTTTACATTGTCCTAATTTTTGTTCTTCTGTGTCCTAATATGGCCAGCATTTCCTGAGCACATATGGTTCCCACAAAATAGTAAATTGTCCAAAATGAAGAACGACAGCAGGACATCATATCTGCTCTGTCTCTGTTGACCCATTCCGACACCATCTGTCCAATTTTATCCCTTGTGTTCCTGTAGGACGTTAACTTCCTACAAAGTAGATACAAGATTGTACACCCTACTGATTCTGTCTCTATTGTCCCACCATGCTTTTGACACATTCTGCCCTGGATTTAGTCTTATATGTATTATTATATTTTTATATGGTCAATGTTTCCTGGGGACATTTGGTTCCTGCCAAGTAGTCTGGGAAATAGGAGATCATATCTGCTTTGATTTTGTCTCTGATTTGACCAATACATTGTACACTGAGTGCCTTATTTTCCCCATAACTTTCCTTACATGATCTTAAACTCTTGTAGACATTTTGTTCCACATATAAGTGAAAAATTCCAAAATGAGGACAGGACTGCAGGGTATTGTGTCCTGTTGGATTTTTGTCTTTGTTGACCCACTGCACCTTCTACACTGTCATCTGTCTTTCTTTTCCTACTGTAGGCATTAATATAGGCATCATTTCTTTAGGAAAATTTGATTCACACAAAAATGTCCACCTCACTTTCCTTATATGGTCAATGCTTCCTGATAAAATTTAGTGAAGTGGGGACCATAGGATGTCACATCTATTCGATTCTGTCTCTGTTGTCCTGTCCTGCTTTGCAAACCGCCGACTTGATGTTTTCTTTTTTTCCTTATATGGTTATGAATATTGCTTCCTGTAACTGTTACCATGGTTGCTAATTAATCTCACCTGCTGCTTGTCTATTTATACCCTCTTGTTTTTTTCCCTGTATGGGTTGCCAGTTATTTTTTTATTTTATTTGTAAAATTCCCCAGGGGTTCCTTAGACTGGATTTTACTAGATTTGTCTCTTTACTCTGGTTTGATTAGCCTAGATTTATTACTTATTTCTAATAAAGAACATTTTGTGTCTGCATCACCATGAAAAGATTTTGTATGAGAAAAAGGAGCGTACCTGAAGAGAACACACACACACACACACACACACACACACACACACACACACCTATACACACATGGCACATCCTCTGAGAAGATGTGATATAAAGTTGCAGGTAAAGGTCAGTTTATTAAAAATCTACGAACACAACACCACACAGTGAAAGGCTGAAGAACGGAGAACCCGGTGTTCCTCCGAGGCCAACCGCAGCAGCAGATCAATAAATCCACTGGTCCTGTTTCAATCCAACACAGCTCGGGATCGGATTAGTGTCCTCAGCTTGCTTTCTGCTGGACTATTGGATTCTTATTGGAGAGAGAGCATCTCTCCTGTGCATGTACACGTAAGTAGATTGTGGCGAGTTCAGGCACGGACACATGCTCACTGTTTCACTTAATTCAGTTAGACTCTGTCTATCTTATTCTCTCTACAGAAACACACAGTGTGAAAATTCTCATATTATTTTTTTATATACCTTTCTCTCTTCCTCGATGATGGTCAGAGGGACGCTGATGGATGGCCATTTGCTTCTTGGAGGTGAAGGTTTGTCACAGTTCCACAAAACGATTATCTGTGATGGAGCATCCGACAAGGTCAGTGAGGACATTAGAATGTTTGCAAATGCAATAAAACTCCCAGAAGCTCTGCTATAAAACTCCTAAAAGACTACCAGTTTCCTTAAAAGACTTTAAAAAAGGACCACCAGTCCTCCTGAATACCCATAAAAGGACTATGTGTTCACTTGTAAAGTGTCTAAAATGTCCATTGTTTATCCTAAAAAAATCATTAATTTTCCATTAGTTCTAAAAAAAACTCCTTTAGCAGTACTACTAAAACACAAAATACAAAAAAACCCCACCAGTTCACATACAAATTATCCTAAAAATAACTCCTAAACACCAAAAATTACCACCAGTTTTCCTAAAAATTACCAATGGACCACCAGTTCGGCTAATAAATAAATAAATGAATAAATAAATAAATAAAAGGAAGACCAGGCCTACAAAGATGTTTTTCCTAAAGAATTCCTAAAAGACCACCAGTTCTCATAAAAAATTCCAAAAACCCAAGAGTTCTCCTATGAAACTGCCAAAAGAACCACCAGTTCTCCTAAAAATCCCAAAAAGAACCATAATTTCTCCCAAATAAGTCCCCCAAAGGACCACCAGTTCCCCTAAAAACAACTAAAAGCCTCGCAATTTCCCTATAAAGACTCCTAAAAGGACCACCAGTTCTCCTAATAAAACCTTATAAGGACCTCCACATCTCCTAAAAGGAACATAAGTTCTCCTAAAACTGCTAAAAGAAACAGCAGTTGCCCTAATAAATTACCACAGGGTCCACTAGCTCTCCTAAAACCTCCCAAAACACACTTTGCCAAACACTCCCAAAGCATAAACACTCACCTGAGCACAGAACTTAGACTTGGCAACAGCGATGATGAGTTTGAGGATGGGCTGCTGAGGAGACTGAAGAGGAGCGACTGCTTGAATAAGAGCTGTGAACTCTCGCTGTGGAGTCTTACCTAAACACACACACACACACACACACACACACACACAATGCATGTTTCACATTAAGACCCCAACTTCAATACTTTATTTTTTTCACATTGTCCCCATAATTCCACTGTCCTGCATCCCTATCGTCATGGGAACACACGTGTCCCATTAAACGCCACACTCCGGCGGTGTACCATGTCCCCCATCTCTGTTCCCATGCGAGCAATTTTATCAGGAAAACATCAAGATGCTGACAGAAAAGAAAATAGTGTACAGGTAAATTTTTGTTCCCAGTGGCACAGACAATATGAATGTCCTCTCAGAAGTAGTATTTTAAATGGGTTTTAAAGCTACATGAAACCCGATTTCTCAAAACACGCTAAAGTGTTTAGATTATTTCCAAAGAAATTACATCACAAGTAAAGAAAGATGTTGTTAGTAGTGTTAACAAAGTCTTTAAAAAGGCTATATGACACAAATGTAAAGTTCGTTAAGGTTAGCATGACGTCCATTGCAGTGGCTCCCAGTCAAAACTCACACTGACTATAAAATACTGCTATTGACCTATAAAACAGTAGGTGAACTTACACCACATTACCACAGCAAATCTCTAGTCTCTTATCATCCTTTATGCTTTCTTCAATTAATAGGTGCAGGCTCTTTGTTGGTACCTTGAATGACAACAGGCTACAGCAGGGAGAATCGTCTTTCTCCTACAAAGCCACACATTTATGGATCAACCTTCCAATTAGTGTTTGGGACTCATAGACAGTCTCAGTGTTTTAGTCCAGCAATTTGTTCATAGTTTTCCACAGTTAACAGGGCAGAGCTGAAGGGTTTGTGGAGATAAAGTGTTTTAGTCAACAGGGATGGTTGGATGCTTTACCCCCTGGAGTGACATTGAACTCCAACAAACTAGTAAACAGTCCAAAAGGGGATGTTATTAAATGGTCTCATGTCAACCCAACTGCAATTGTCCTGATTTGTTGTTCTCTTTCCTAATATGGTCAGCATTTCCTTCGAAACAACTGGTGAACAACTGCAGGACTTTGTATCTTGACCAATCCTGACAATATCTGCCCAGTTTTATTATTTGTATTCCTTATATAGCGATTATTCCCCATGGGACATTTAATTCATACAAACTGAGGACAAAATTGTACAGTCCCCTGATTATGTGTCTATCGTCAGACTATGCTTTATACACTTTCTGTCCTGAGTTGTTCTTATATTGTCCTCATATAGGGACATTTAGTTCCCACAAAGTTGTCTGGGATTGGATCATAGGGCGCCATGTCTACTTTGATTTTGTCTTTGATGAACCGTTTACCAATTGTCCAGTCTTGCTGCTCATTTTCCTTATATGGTTCCTCCAATGTACTGAGACGTTGGGGATAGGATCATGGCGAATGATATCTGCTTAGATTTGGTCTCTGATTTGTCCAATACTCCAAGGTTGTGTCCTTCCAATTCTGCAGTCAACAAAGGCGCATCTAACAAAGACTACGTAGACCACAATTGGTCTCGCAATGGGATTTCCTGTTTGTGTTACTGGCACTCAGTAATCCTCTGGCTGGTGAAGGATTAACCCATTGGATCCTTTGTTGCCATGGTAAAAGTGGATGTATTTCTTGGCCGCATATAAAGGAGCCTAAGTATTGGGACAGCCTCTGAGGAATTCAAACCTTCGATTTGTGTCCCATTTTGCCTGTCACTCTCCTTATATAGTCTATATATACTGTACAGCATACTTACTAATATACTCCCGGCGGTGTTTATTAGCATACGCTCATGTTTACAATGAAAATCAGCTAAACCTTTGCTCATGTTTTATTTATCTCATGAAAAACACAACTTTGTGTTTGACTCAGTAATAATTGGTATGTAAACAATTTCATAAACTAACGCTAGTTACATGAATCTGATACTGAAATACAGTTTTTTTCTGAGGTAAATAACAATTAGCATCAATTTAGCATGCTCTTTTTCAGCTCCACAGCTCTTCATTTTGAAAATGTTTATACATAACCATGTGGCATAAAGACAATATAAAAATAAAATGACAAGATATCTTGAACAGGTGGAGCCGAGTGAACTTTAACAACACAAGACGCTTCGGTTAAGCTAGCTGTTAGCTAGCAAAATTAGCCTCGTTGCACCTTTTAAAAACAAACAGCCGCACAAATTTAAAGGGTCTTTTCTGGGTTATGAGGTTTATGCCTGGAAAATGAAACACCCACTGCATATTTGAGATTGTGTGAGTGTTGGAGCGCGCGTTACGTGAGAAGTGTGTGCCGCGGTGTAAATCCCGACAGATTTACGAGGGCGGAGCACGGGCGTATATCAGCGCGCGGAGCCGCTCCTGCAGCGTCATCAGAATTATGGAAAGTGAGACTAACAGTGTCGCTGCCACTGGAGAAACAGGTCATCTATCAGAGCAGCGCTACAGATTTACAGCTCGGAGATGGAGTATAGAGACAGCTTGAACACTGACTCACACAAACACACACACACACACACACACACACTCTCTCTCTCTCTCTCTCTCACACACACACACACACACACACACACTCACTAAATGGTGTAGAAATTGTCACGTGATGTGCAATCGAGTTACATGTAAAACAATATATTGTGTGATATAATTACGGAGGTAAAGATACACTTTCACTGTACACACACACACACACACACACACACACACACACACACACACACACACACACTGAGACAGCTTGGCATCCATGTAAGTTATGGTTTCATTTTTGCTGCGACAGACTTTTACAGCTCAGACCTGAAGATGCTCAAGAGAGAGACAGGTCTATGGCATTTTTCACTCTTCTTCTTCTTCCTGTTCTTCTCTCCTTCACCAATGCACACACACACAGACACACAGACACACACACACACACACACACACACACACACTCGCACACAGAGACAGGTACCTGACACGCATCCTGATAAAAATCTATGACACAGACATACAGCAATGCGTGTCAACATCCAGAAAGATAAACGCACACACACACACACACACACACACACACACACACACACACACACACACACTCACCGAGGATTCCGTAGTAAAACGGGAAAGGGGTGGGATATGAGGAGAACTGAGGAAGTGTGTAGAGTCCACCGGGGAGAGAGTTCCACATCAGCATGCTTCTGGAGGTGTAGGTGTATATCCTGTCCTGGATGATCTGTTAAACACACACACACACACACACACACACCAACATAAGTAAGGAATAAAACACTCAGTGTCATGCTGCTGTAGAAAAATAATTAAAGACACACTGGTGTGATCAAGCTTTCCTGTATCACTAGCCTAACGCTGATGTTTTTTGATTATTATTGCCCGACGATTTAGATTTCCTGTCTGCCTGTTGTGAAGTGAAGTGAACCACTCACTGACCACTGTGCTTGCACATAGAAATTTGTCCTGTGCATTTAACCCATATAACACACACTAGGGGGCAGTGAGCACACTTGTTCAGAGCAGTAAGGAACCCTATCCATGCCTTGGAACATACATGATCTCAAAAACAGCAGGTTTTATCTGGTGTTCCCAGTGGCTGGTACCTACCACAAGGGGTCCAGGGATGGAGAACTGGTGAACCAGTGGCAGGGTCATGCTTATCCAAGAGAAGTTTGTCCTGTGCATTTAACCCATATAACACACACTAGGGGGCAGTGAGCACACTTGTTCAGAGCAGTAAGGAACCCCATCCATGCCTTGGATTGTGCATGGTCTCAAAAACAGTAGGTTTCATCTGATGTTCCTAGTGGCTGGTACCTACCACAAGGGGTCCAGGGATGGACAACTGGTGAACCAGTGTCAGCGTCATGCTTATCCAAGGTTCACGGCACATACCACCTAACTACATGATATTGCAAACCAACTACATACTTTTGTGGCAGGGGTATGCCCTAATGTCAGTGGCTTCTTTTAGCATGATAATGCAAATATTGAGGAACACCTTAAGTTCAGGTGATGACTTGGTTCCCAGACGTCCATTTGATCTTGCGTCACCAAGGCTTGGACACCTTCAAAAGTCTCGGAGCATGACACAGCAGATCTGTTTTGGTGCTGTTCAGGCAAGTGGATTTATTATTACGGCTGATTATGGTGTTTTATTACTATTCCTTTTATATAAAATCAGCTTTTTGTGCTACATCTAGTTTGTACCTGTGTCCTGATAAGGCAAGCTCCACCCTTAACAAGACTCTATAGAATAAGCATTCTATTCTTGTCCCGGGTAATGAATTTAAAAATGTCGTTTTTTTTAATGCACCGCGTCTCCCAGAAGTATCTCTCAGCAAATATTCCCCTTAATTAGCACCTAAGTCGCCGGCGTATATATAGCGCTAATTAATCACACTCATCCTAATCAGCACACCGGGGCATATGTGTGTTCTCATAAGAGAGACTTGTGTTAGGTATATGAAAATAACTGATATGGTGTCTCCCCCACACGCTCATTTCACAGGGACTTGTATGTAGGACATTTGGAAAAATAAACAGATGTGTAGTTTTTTGTGTGTATTAAATATTCAGGGAAGGAGTCTCCAGTGTCAGCACTTTTATATCTCAATTTATTTTGATGGTTTTCTGGTTTGGATCAAAAATCCCCAAAATGTGAGGAATATCTGACCATTTTGGCCTTGTGGAGACATTTGGATGGTCGCCACAAAGAAGGTGTTTTTTTTATTGTTTTGAGGTTAAGGTTAAGGTCCTCACAAGAATAGCAGGACAAAACTGTGTGTGTGTGTGTGTGTGTGTGTGGTAAAATAGTGTGATGTTGGTCCCAGTTCGTGTTCCTCCATCTGCTCTGGCACGGCTCTGTCTCCTGTGAGTCTGGAGAACTGCTGTGTCAAGCTGTAGCAGCCAATTAGGATCAACTACAGGGTCTAATTAAGCGTCCCAGCATTCGCTTCTCAGGGGCAGCCCATTGACCCGTGTGTGTGTGTGTGTGTGTGTGTGTGTGTGTGCGTGAGAGAGAGAGAGAGAGAGAGAGAGAGAGCATGTTGTTATATCTTCATAAGGTTTCAGACAGTTTTGACCTTGTGGGGACATTTTCCTGGTCCCCCGAGGCAAACGTCTTTGTTTGCAAAAACTAAAAGACACCAAAGGCTCTGGGTTTGTACTGAATATCTCTGTGTGTATACAGTCATGTGAAAAACTAAGTACACCCTCCTTAAACTTGATGGTTTTACATATCCGGTGGTGCAGGTGGTGTAAAACTGAATACACCCCAGGAGTCCTTTAGCAGCAATAACTTGAAGTGAAAGTGAATTATTTGTCTACTGTGCTTGCACACAGAGGAATGTGTCCTCTGCATCCGTGCAGTTTAACACACACACACACACACACACCAGAAAACAATAGAGGGCAGTGAACACACTTGCCTGGAGCAAGTTGGGGGGGCAGTCCCAAACCATGACGTCCAGGGAACTGAGGTGCTTTTCCTCAAGGGCACCTCAGTCGTGTCTTGCCCTGTGTGGGGATCAAAGCCGGGACCTTCTGGTCCCATGACCGGTTTTCTAACCAC
The DNA here is from genome assembly GCA_028565595.1 of Duopalatinus emarginatus. Lineage (NCBI taxonomy): Eukaryota > Metazoa > Chordata > Actinopteri > Siluriformes > Pimelodidae > Duopalatinus > Duopalatinus emarginatus. The sequence continues at coordinate 2,184,436 of JAOVVF010000025.1, read as the reverse complement.
TAGCACCCCCTTGAAATAATAATTTCTGTCATGACTTATGACTATCAGTGTTTCACATCATTCTCGAGAAAGTTTGCCCCACTTTTCTTTTTAATATTGCTTCAGTATGTTAAAGTTTGTGGGCATTTATTTATGCACAGCTCTCGTAAGGCCCCACTACAGCATTTCAATTGACTTGAGGTCTGGACGTTGACTCTTTCATTGCAACACCTTGATACTTTACATGACCCAATTTTGCCAAGGTTTTAGCTGTCACATAGATGGCCCCACATTTGACTCTGGTATAAAGAGGGGCAGCCGTGGCCTAGTGGTCTTGTGACCGGAAGGTCATAGGTTCGATTCCCACCCAGGGCAAGACATGACTGAGGTGCCCTTGAGCAAGGCACCTAACTCCCCTAACTGCTCCCCGGGGGTGGCACCGTGGTTTGGGATGAAGTCCATGGGTGAAAAGTGAAAGTCAACTACATACTGTGCCTACTGTGCTTGCATAAAGAGGAACGTGTGGAGATATTCCACTCACAAGACTAATTTCCCAACCACTAGGCCACAGCTTCCCATTAATGCCTTAGTGATTGCAAGATGCCCAGATCACCACCCTTCTATCACCGTCCTCGACAGCTGGAATGAGCGGTTTGGTTTTCGACAGATGTGTTCTCCGCTTGGGTCTCGACTGTTCCAGACGTCTTGTGTTTGTGTGTCCTGGCCACCCTGACTGAGGCCTGTAGTGTCTGAAATGTAGCTTTTGGGTTCTCTAAGCATTGCATGGTCTTAACATGAGGTGAAATTGCTCGGACGTCCCTCCTGGAAATATTACCAACTGTCTTGAATTTTGTTTCATTTGTAAATAGTTTTTGTCACTGTAAAATGGTAAAATGTAGACATTTAGAAATGATCTTATAACTCGTCCCAGACTGACGGGCAGTAACCCACCCATTGCTTCTCTGAGTTCACTGCTGATGTCTTTTCTTCTTGTTTTGTGTGAACACACTTTGAATGCTCCAGACCAGCAAAATAGCAAAACCTCTGCTTTTATAAAACTGGCCACACTTGCTAATAATCAATTAATTGAGGGAATCTGACTAGCAGCATCAGGGCGCTAATTACCCCTTAATTCATTCCTATGTAAGCAGTAAGTGCACTTATTTTTCACACACTGCTTCGGTATTCTGGCCTAGTTTTTGTTAGATAAATAACGAGATGGTGGAATCTGTTGTGTTGCTGTTCAACTGAGGTCGTATTTACCTTATGTTAGGATCTGCTAAGGGCTGGATGATTTTTCAGTATATCCTGATACTTGAAACCACCAAATTTAAAAAGGGTGTACTTCATACTTCGTACTTCATAATTACTCAGCATGTGCGTTTTTACAGTACGTTACATCAGTGTTTGTAGCTCATTGTTATTATTATATTCAGACTAATTTGTTTTGACTAATAGTTTTTATAAACTTTTCATACACGTACACAGATGTGTGTATTTCTATGATAAATTATAAATTCTACGATATCTATAAAGTCTGGGCCAAATTCACTGACAGACTCGATGATAAGGTGTGATTTTTTTATACACTGAAAAAAAAGATTTTTTGACTTAGTAAATTGAGTGGAGATTATTGAAGTACTTTCTACAAGAATTTATTAGTACTGTCTTTCTACTTCAAGATTTAACAA
>JAOVVF010000025.1:2158239-2171291 GCA_028565595.1 Duopalatinus emarginatus | reverse complement strand
ATTGGCCTACCTGTAATACCAATAACCTTGTAAGTCGCTCTGGATAAGAGCGTCTGCCAAATGCCATAAATGTAAATATATATATATATTTGATGTAACTGATCATTTAAATACATTAACAACCTCAGATTCAACAATGTCCAAAAGATCTTCATCAGAGACCTGAATCAGATCAGTATCTCTGTGTGTCCAGTCTCTTCCCCACTAACCCCAGGAGCTTACAGTGAGTCTCTCCATCTGTCTCCATCAGCCTGCTTTATTTAGTCCTGTCGTGAGTCAGCACATGTCTTACAGTGGTGATTAGTTGTTCTCCTGGTTTTTGTGCAGGGGATTAAAATCAGCCTCAGGTTGAGAAAATACAGCTCAATGTTTGGTTTCCGTTCTCAATTAAAGTGATCTAAGAAGTCATTTATTTCTGTAAGTGTGTAGAGTTTTATCCTACCTCTTGTAGATCTTAGATCTGAACTCTGAGACTCATTGAGGTCAGGTAAATCATTCATGTCTTTATAATCATGGTCTGATTCCTCCTGGGTTATTATAGCCTCCTGCTCCACTGTGGGCTTTTCTCCATCACTCTGTCTAGGGTTAAAGTCCTTTCTCTGTCTTTATGGCTTCATTTATTTCACAACTGTCTTTCTTTTTTTGCTGTCTCTGGTTTGTAGTGTCATCTCGTCAGGCACTACAGTCTGATCTGTCGGCACAGTTGTCTTAATCTCGGTTGTGGGATCCTGTAGATCCTGGGCAGGTTGCTCAGGTGTGCCTGGTTCCACACCGGCTGCAGTATCAGTAGCTTGTTCCAGACTCTTGTATGTGTATGGTTCATGAATAGTTTCATTCTCGATGTGGACAGAATAATGGAGGCACTGATCTGCGTGATAACTGCTATCAGACAGTCCCCCACCGACGTGCCAGATTCAGGAGGACGTTTGCAGTCATGGCGCACGCTTAAATGGACAAAGAGTCTGTGCTGACCAAAATCACCAGCACACAACAATTACTACATCAATATTAAACTTTCAAACTTTCTGTGCGTCGTGTTTACTCGGCAACCTACTCTCACCACCGACACTCCTCACCAATACTCACAATGCAGAGAGAGAGAGAGAGAGAGAGAGAGAAAGAGAGAGAGAGAGAGAGAGAGAGAGAGAGAGAGAGAGACATTCAGGAAGAGAAAGAGATAAAAAAGAGAAATACAGAGAGAGAGAGACAAAGAGATAGAGAGAGAGACAGACAGGGAGAGGGAGACAGAAAGAGACATTCAGGAAGAGCGAGATCAAGAGAGAGAAAGAGAGAGAGGGTGACAGACAGACAGGGAGAGAGAGACATTCAGGAAGAGTGAGACCAAGAGAGAGAGAGAGAGAGAAACAGACAGAGAGAGAGAGAGAGAGAGAGAGAGAGAGAGAAAGAGAGAGAGAGAGAGAGAGAAAGAGGAAGAGAAAGACAAACAGAGAGAGAAAGAGAGAGAGAGAGAGAAAGAGAGAGAGAGAAAGAGAGAGAGAGAGAGAGAAAGAGAGAGAGAGAGGGACATTCAGGAAGAGAAAGAGAAAGATAGATTGAGAAACAGACAGGGAGAGAAATACAGAGAGATAGAGAGAGAGACAGACAGGGAGAGAGAGAGACAGACAGACAGAGAGAAAGAGACGGAAAGAGACATTCAGGAAGAGCGAGACAGAGAGAGAGAGAGAGAGAGAGAGACAGAGAGAGAAAGAGAGAGAGAGAGACAGAGAGAGAAAAAGAGAGAGAGAGAGACAGAGGGAGAGAAAGAGAGAGAGAGAGAGAGAGAGAGAGAGAGAGAGAGAGAGACAGAGAGAGAGAATATAAATAATACTTTTCTCATTACAGAACAGGAAACTTTCTTCTCTAAAAGAAGACAGGATGTCAATACCAATAACCCAAACATCAGCATTCTGTAACAACAAAACGCCAACCTGCCAGGCCAATCCCGGTTGCCATAGGAACCACTCTTATAGTACGGGTGTGTGGTGGGTGTACAGGACCCTCAGGGTATTTTCTCTCCTTTTCTTTTTTCTTTTTAAAGGCGACGGCGAGCCACCTACCTGCAGGGCTTCAAGGAAACGAAAAGACCCGAGTCGACGACCACGAGGCACCAGGCAGAAAGTTGAGTTGTGTAGCAGCTCCTGGTAATCAAATCTGTAAGCACACACACACACACACACACACACACACACACAGAGACAAACACAGATATGCAGGCATGTCAGAAGAGATCAGAGACGGCTTTCAGAAAAAGAAAGATGAAAAAAACAAACATAATCAACACCAAGACAAAGTCACACAAACAGCAACAGTTCTGCCCTGTGGTCAATGTGGCAATAAAGATTAAGAAAAGTTGTCAGAAATTGAGAAACTCTCAGTGACGTGCTGCCAGATTACTACACCGCCTCAGTCCTGAGCGGAGTTACAACAATATACTGGTTCAGGTTTGTGGCCTAGTCGTGGCCTTGTGGTTAAGGAACCGATCTTGTGACCGGAAGGTCCTGGGTTCGATTCCCACCCAGGGCAAGACACAACTGAGGTGCTGTTGAGCAACTCCCCCAACTGCTCCCCAGGTGCTGTGGTTTGGGGCTGCCCCCTGCTCCAGGCAAGTGTGTTCACTGGTGTGTGTGTGTTTTACTGCACAGATGGGTTAAATGTGGAGGTCACATTCCTCTGTATGCAAAACACAGTAGGCAAATAGTTCACTTTCATCATCATCAAACATTTGGCCTTAAAATGTTGTCACGTACGCATAATTATACCCGTACAAACACTGGGGTAATGATGTGTGACATCATGTGATGTATGAGTAGCGTATCAGCCACCAATCAGCCATGACATTAAAGTCCACTGACAGGGAAAAAGACAATGGTACCTGTCAAAAGAGTGGGATATACTGTATCAGCTAGGGCTGGGCGATATCACCAAATCTAAAATAATAGCGATACAATATGAATGATACGAAACGATACGATATGATACAATATAAAAACCATAACATAATATTTAATTTGTAACACCAAAAAGAACACACTGCATTATTGAACTGTATGTTTAAGAAATATTCACTGCACATCCTCAGACATGCTGTTGTAACTAAATACATCTTGTAAAGTCAGTTGCTTCAAATATAAATAAAAGATCTGTTGGCCAAACCTCAATACAACAATATAACAAATTACAGAAATAAATATCATTTATAAAAGTATGTTCAGTGTAAGAAAAGTGTAAGAAAAACCGTTTCACAGATTCACAGATTCCCTGTGACATGTCACAATATTAACAATAACACTAATGTTATAAGACGGCAAGGGCAGCGTGGGGTGAGTGGGTGTGTGTGTGTGTATCCGCAACCAGTGTATCGTCGTCATACTCGATATAACAAATATGGTCATTTTTAAAATCATGTAAAAAATACTACTGGGTATATATAATGATCCCCCAGCACTAATATCAGGCAGTTAGTTCATAAAGTTGGTGTGTTGGAAGCGGGAAAAATGGGCAAGTGTAATGATCTTGTCGAATTTGAAAATGACCAATTTGACATGTCTAGACGACTGAATCAGTCTTTCTGGGTCCAAGTGGGTTGGACCTACAAAAAATGGTCCAAGAAAGGACATCCAGTAAACCACTGACAGGGTCATGGCTCACTCAAGGCTCACTGACGTGCATAGGGGTGAAGACTAGACAGTCCATGCCTCAGTGGGTCAAAGCTGTTTTGCCGACAAAAGTGAAAGTGAAAACGTAAAAGTGAAAGTGATTTATTTGCCTACCGTGCTTAAACACAGAGTAAAGTGACCTTTACATTTAACTCATCCGTGCTGTGAAACACACTAATGAACAATAGGGGGCAGTAAACACACTTACCACGGCACCAGGGGAGCAGTTGGGGGTTTAGGTGCCTTGTTCAAATGTGTAAACAAGTGAGAGAGTGTGTGTGTGTGTGGGAGAGAGAGAGTGTGCATTTGTTCAGACCAGACTCCAAAAGTCTGATAGCTTGGGGGTAGAAGCTGTTGCACAGTCTGGATGTAAGGGACCGGATGCTTTGGTACCTTTCTCCAGATGGTAGAAGTATAAAGAGTGTGTATTAGGGGTGTGTGTGTGTGTGTATGTGATCATCCACAATGATGGCTGCTTTGCAGATACAGCGTGTGGTGTAAATGTCCGTGACGGAGGGAAGAGAGACACCAATGATCTTCTCCTCAGTAGGATTCTGTCAATACAAGAAATTTGATGTAATGTAATCTTTATAATAAGATCACCAGATCTGGAACCTGGGTTGCCATGTAACACGCTGTGGAAGACAGAAATCCTACACCTAGCAATACAACAGAATTGTGGAGCGTTCTGCAGGAAGTCTGGTGTTTGTTAGCTACAGAATATTTCCACAAGCTTGTAGAGTCTATGTGGAACCTAGTATTAGACATGCCCCATGGGGGACCTACCAAGTATTAGTCAGGTATCAGTATCAGGCACATCCACACAGGCACTTCAGTTTATAGATGAAGATGATGAGATGAAAGTGAACTAGTTGCCTACTGTGCTTGCACACAGAGGAATGTGACCTCTGCATTTAACCCATCCGTGCAGTGAAACACATGCACACACCAGTGATCACTAGGGGGCAGTGAACACACTTGCCCAGAGCGGGGGGCAGCCCCAAACCACGGTGCCCAGGGAGCAGTTGGGGGAGTTAGGTGCCTCAAGGGCACCTCAGTCGTGTCTTGCCCTGGGCGAATATCGAACCCACAACCTTCCAGTGAAGAGAACGGTTCCCTAACCACTAGACCACGGCTGCCCCCCTACATGTAAAGCTACATCTACCCCACCTCCAAACGTCACCTTCAACCATACCCTTAAGTTTCCACAAGAACTGGTTCTTATACATGTGAAACTGATCATATTGCTGCAATCTGTTATCCTACAATGAGACCGTATTTCAGCCTTCTACCCAAAAACGTGAACTACTTTTTCTTCCTGCGCTTGGGATCTTTTTATGAACAGCGATAATTCCTAGCCTGGCTTCCATTAATAATAAATCAGGAAAGACGTATACACATGCATGCTTTGCTGCTAAGCGTAGTCCGGTTGGTATTACAGGTCACAGGTCGGCTGGAGCAATGAAAATGAAAGCGGGATTAAGGGAAGGCTGCGAGAGCAAGCTCCCGACGTAGCAATCATTATACCTGACCGAACGCAAGCGCCCGCTAAGATGCTCCTTCGGCATTATGTATGTAGGTCTTGGCCCTATATATCAGAGCGGACCAATGGTATATTGGTTTATGAGAAAACAAAACGTTTATTTATCATATTTTCATGCGGCACAGTGAAATTTGTTGAGCGGTAGGGTACACAGTGCAGTGCCCTGAAGCAGAAAGGGTTAAAAGCCTTGCCCAAGGGTCTAACAGTGGCCATGATGAGGCGTGAACCCTCATCCCTCTGATTAGTAACCCAGAGCCTTAATCACTTAGCCACTACAGTGTCAAACAGATATTCTCTTATCGCTTTGTCCTTCATGGACACGATTTTGTCCAGAGCCCAATTGGAATCATTGGGCACAAGGCAGGAATACCCCCCAGGCTGGGCACCAGTACCACACACAAAGCCATTTACTTACACTTAAGGCAGTTTGGCCCATCCATGTTTGTTTTTGGGGATGTGAAAGTAAACCGAAACACCTGGCAAAAACCCACAGGGAACATGTGAAGGACACACCAAACTCATCAAAGACCAGAGCAAGGACTGAACCCACAACCCACAACTTTAGATCCCTGGAGCTACCACTGCACTGCCACTGCTCTAGATAAATGATGGTAAAAAAGATGATAAAGGAAGACAGCAGAAATATTACCTATCCTTATATCCTCTGACCGTTCCATCCATTTTTTTTTTTCATAAGCGACATGGCAGAAACCGTTAATCTCACCCAAATCTCTCATTCTTCATTATCCCCGACCCACAGCTTTCCTCCTCACTTATTTCTCTTTGACACGTATATAATGTTCCCTGTCTTTCCTCTATTACTCCTCACCTTCCTTTTATTCTGTTTCTAACTTCCCTCTTCCGGGACAGACTGACGAGTTTAAATGGTTCATTTGACACGTCTACTCTAACGAGACGTTTTATTTCTATTACTTCACATTGACTGAATGGTGCACATGTTTATAATTAACGAACCTCTTGCTTCTACAATTTGCGGTTTTGAAGTATATGAATAGTGCTGCTGACATTTAAATGGAATGAAGCACGTTAACATGGCTTTGGTTAGACCGTGGGGGTGACGGTTTAACGTCTATCAACCGCTTGACAACAGACATGTAAGAGTTGAGTAATGCGTTAGAAGAAGAAGAAGCGCATACACTACAGCACAGTGAAATGAAGTTGGGTTTAGCGTACAGGGTCAGCCATGATTGAACCCCTGGAGCAGAGAGGTTTAAGGGCCTTACTCAAGTGCCACAACTTTAGCCAATGAGCTACCACTGCCCACACATGGCCTCATTGATGGCATAATGTCTGCAATGGTACACTGTTTCAATCATCCACCATTGTCACTAAACGCCTGTCCTGGTCTGGGTTGTGGTTTATTTGGGTAATATCCCAGACACACTGGGCACAAGATAGGAATACCACCCGGTGGTACCAGAAAGGTACACCAGTCTAATCCTTTGTAGGTCTTCCATGAGTCATGGACTCCGTGAACTTGCGGAAATATTCTGGAGGCAGGGAACACCTGCAAAATGGTCCAAAGTTCTGTTGTACCTCGAGGTGTAGGATTTTATACAATCTTTAATTAACACTAAGATAAGACTGGGGGGAAGTTGCCGTGGCTTAGTGGTTAGGGAACCGATCTCATGATCAGAAGGATCCCCGCCCAAGGGCTAGACACAACTGAGGTGCCCTTGAGCAAGGCACCTAACTCCCCCAACTGCTCCCCGGGCACTGTGGTTAGGGGCTGCCCCCTGCTCCAGGCAAGTGTGTACACTGCCCCTAGTGTTCACTGGTGTATGTGTGTGTGTGTGTGTGTGTTTCACTGCACGGATAGGTTAACAAGACACATTCCTCTGTGTGCAAACACAGAGGGCAAATACACTCTGATGAGTGTTCCTCTAACAATAATTTGTCATTTCTAGATGTGTGTGGTGGTGCATTGTACTGTTGGAAGAGGCCAAACTCATCAGAATGAATGAAGGACATGAACTGGTATAACTTTTCCGAAAGGAGGCACACATAGTGTTCACCTGCCAGAGATGTTTGTGGATGTACCAGGGGTCCTATGGAATGGCAGCTAAACAAACCCTATACCATTATGTACCACCAGTCTGTACCAGTTTTTCTGGTACTTCAGTGTACATCAATTAAATACATAAAGTTGATTCTGGAAATACATCCTATATAAGTCACCATGAGCTAATTTAAGGGCTAATTTAAGTCGGTTGAGTTCGGACGGAACCGGAGAACCCAGATAAAACCAATGCAAACAGCCAAACCTTGAGGCCAGGTTTAAACCAGGTTCTGGATCTGGAATTCAGATTTCCAGGTTAGGAATGGAACAGACTGTAGGTTAGCATTTGCACCCTTTCCAACATTCTTCTTTTTTCAATCAACGCAATTCTAAATGAGTATCATGAAGCACACAGCACTGCACCACACCTTTAATCCACTCACAGCTTCTACACCAGAAACTTTGTGTCCCCTCTTGCTGTCCTACCACGAACCAGAATAAAAGTGATCCATATTCAGGTGATGGACTGCAGGCCGAGAAAATCATCTGCAGCTGCGAGAGCTATAGCCACAGTCACCTGGGGCCATGGATTCTTCAAGCGTGGCAACTCCGGTATCATAAAGCACTTCTTAAAGCAGTCATGCTGAGCAGATTTTTAAGATATGCCTGAACTGATGAACACCAGGTGCTCTGGATACAGAAATAGTGGCACCTGCGGTGTTAAAAATACAGGCTGTTGGTCTTTTACAGCATGTGGCAAATGACAGGCTTTAAATGAAAAGGTTCGTTTAATTGTAGACAATTTACCGCGAAATTCCCTTCTTACTAGAACAAATGTGTGTAAAAGAAAAGGACAATGGACAGAAATCGCATAACTAACAGCAATAAAAAAATGGAGTAAGTGCATGAGTACAACACTAACTACCATTAAAAACGAACACCAGGCAGTGAGCAATTGTTCCAGAAACTTCTTATTATGTTTCCTGTAGATACTAAAATGCATGAATCAGGAATCGTAGCATGTTTTTCCACCCTGAGATGGACTGTAGTTGGATTTCCACCTTGAAACTGGTATAACATTATGTGTTCTTAACGATAAGATACCCACCCTTCTCCTGTTGATGGTCCTGAGAACGACCTTGCTAACGTAGCCTTGCCATCTCCTGCTACTTCTGGGTCAACATACCCTCTATTTCCCCATTTCCCGCTACCAAACTTAGCATCTTAGCAGAGTTAGCATGTCTTAGCATGCAGCTAGGCTGAGAGACAGACATGGTTGACTATTTAATGCATCTTGTTCATGGACGATACACTTCCCGTTTATACCGATTAACGATAACATTTACACCACCCGCCAAATCAGCTCTGCCTTGTCAAGACATGGACTCCACCAGACATCTGAAGGTGCTCTGTGGCACCTTAGCAACAGATCCTTCTGTGGATCTTCTGTGGAATCAGACCAGATGGTTAAGCCCTTACAACCTATGGTCATGAATGAGTACTGGGCACCCATGACTCCACGCAACATGTTGCTGGTTCACCAGTTGTGGACCATCTCTGGACCACTTTTGGTAGGTACTAACCACTGTATACTGAGAACACCTCACAAGGTCTACTGTTCTGGAGATGATCTGAGCCAGTTGTTTAGCCATCACAGTTAGGTCATTGTCAAAGCAGCTCAAATTAAATTATCTTGCTCCAATAGCACCTGTCAAGGGGTAGGATATATTAGGCAGCAAGTGAATAGTCAGTTCTAAAAGTTGATGTGTTGGAAGCTGAAAGAATGGGCAAGTGCAATGATCTGAGTGACTTGACAAGAGTCAAAATGTGATGACTACATGACTAGCACAGAGCATCGCAAAAGATCGGTCTTGTGGGGTGTGTCTCATTATATACAATGGGTCAGACCTTCTAGAAGTGGTCCAAGGAAGGACAGCCAAAGTACCAGTGACAGGTTCATACAAGGCTCAATGAGGTTTTGGGGGGCTGAAGGATAGCCCATCTGGTCCAGTCTGAACCAATGTCTTGGTACCAGATATGAGAACAGATATGGCAAAACACCTTCAGAGGTCTTGTGGAGTCAATGCCTCAACAAGTCAGGGCTGTTTTGTTAATCTGTGTTGTTAATGTTATGGCTGATCATTTCTCTGATGGATTTGATCTTCACACAGTACACCCTGACTTATGGTTTAACATTCACCGTTAAAAGGAGAAGAACCTTGAGGAACCTTTGAAGGTTCCTCAGTTTGAAACTGTGAAGGAACCTGTCAAAGTGCTTTGGGGAACCTTCTCAGTTATACCCAAATAAAGAACCCCTAGGACCTTAAATTCTAATGGGTTCTTTGAGAAACCAGATTTGATTCTGAGGAATCCCAAAAGTTCTTCCAGGCACCTCTGTGAGCATTGAAGAACATGTGAGATTTTGAAAGAGCCTCTAGATTCTTGGAGTAACCTGTTAGGTTCTTCAACGAACTACTAATTTTTACAATGTAGTGGAACTCTGAAGTTATGGTGTTTGGACAATGTTCTTCCTGGACCCAAGCAACAGTATTTTACTGGACTGAAACACACATATTAGTACATGAGAATACAGAATTAGAGGTATATAAACTATGACTATAGTTGTAATCATCTAGTTCTCTAAGTGTGGACTGAAGACGAAGTGGGAAAATTGGTGGGAAAATAAAATTAGTTTTTTTTTTTTTTTTTTGCCTCGTCGGGTACATGGTAAAGGAATTTAAAGAGCTCTGACAAATGCAGCCTTCGCCAAGCAGCACATCATGCATTTTTTATAAGCCACTAATCCATTCCTTGTATAACTCGATATAAATCAAATCACCAGGCTACAATGGCACGGCTGACTGTAGTAATTAGATAGAGAAGCCGTCCGCGTGAATGATGCATGCCTTTGAGATGTGCAAACGAACCTGACGTCGTATTTATTTCCGTGTTTCCTCCAATTCACCGCTGGCTAAACTGTCGAATGGCTCAGGATGATGCATTTGTTTGTGTTCTTGGCGACCGAGGCATCCGGGTCGGAGCGCATTTGTTAATTTCGACTCTCTTACACACTTCTGTCGGTTCGCTTTCATGTCTAATTACAAAAAATGAGATGTTCTCCACAATTTGCATCCACATATCTCCAGACGGACTTGATTTGAATGCCTGGAGGGAAATAAAGGCTCTGTGTTTGAGGAACATTTATGATTAACTGGCTTTTTCTAAATGCCGATGTTTCTGCTGGTACGCCTTTCAGCTGAAGATATGCTCATCCTGTAATCCTCTTTATTGCTCTGAATCACACACACAAGGATTGTTTTGTCTTCATAAATTAAAGATCTGGAGTCCTGCTTATTGTTCAGAACTGTGATATTTTATCAATATCGCCCCCCTGAGATGGCTTGTTGCCCTGTCCGGGTGGGTATTCCTGTCTTGCACCCAATGATTCTGGGTGGGCTCCAGACAAAACAACAACCCTAACAGATAAGAACTGGCTGACTGACTGGTTGAGTATCGTCCTCATAGTCCTTGTAACTCAGTGCTGTTGTAGTCTGGATTCTGACTGGTTAGAAGATCAGGAACAATAGCTCTGCCAACCACAGGTTGTGGCTCCATAATGGTATAGGGTTTGTTAAGCTGGCATTTCATTGGACTTCTGGTACATGTACAAAGGTCTCTGCGGGCCTCCTTTATGACGATTTACACCAGTTCATGTACCACATTCATTCTGACGAATTTGGCCTTTCTAACAGGACAATGCACCACCACCACATGTCTAGAGAAACCAAATTATGGTTAAAGGAACACTAATCTGAGTTTGTGGTTTTGCCATTTACACCTAAGTCACCATTTTTTAAAAATTAAATTATATTTTATTGTCTGCAATCTTCTTTAAAAAATACCCAATTGGCTCAATGGTAATTGCTGACCTAGCTGAAGGTGATGTTAGGAAATAGCGAAAAAATCTGACTGTGTCGTCTATGCTTAGGGGAATATGCAAAAGTAAGTGAATGGGGTTTCTTTCTAAACCCATCAGAATAACTGCAGCACACGAAGAGTCAGACGTAGACATATCAGTGGTCCTATGGAATGTCATCTGAACAAACTCCATTATGGAGCCACCACCACCAGCCTATGTATTCCCAGGCTGGATCATTCTGTGTGGAGTACTTGTCTGGGTTTCCTTTGGGTACTCTGGTTGCCTCCCACAGTCCAAAGACGGTCACTCTAAATTGCCCGTAGGGGTGAGAATGTGTGTGAGTGTGTGTCCACTGACAAGAGTTTTGGATGCTCAGTCAGTTCTACTCCCATTGAGTATCATGTGACTCATCACGAAGCAAGGATGCAGATGTATGTAAGTATGTACATAAATAATTCTGGAAAACGGGCTAAAATATAATAGGTACCGGATCTTGTTCCAGCAGGATCAGGTTCGAATTAAGCCAATTTTCACTGCATTATATCTAAATTGAAGACTTTGGTACAGTCACTGCTTTGTTGAATCTCTGATTCATAATTCATGAGCATGTTTGAATTTTTTTTCATGGCAAAACCGTACTGCCAGTGTTGATGCTACTCGTCAATTTCAAAAAGAATGAAAAAATCTGAAACAAAAAAAACACAACAAAATTCAGCAAACCGTCAGGTGTCTGCCTTGCGGAGTTCAAATCGAGGCCTCTCTCGCATTCTCCGTCTGCTTATTAATGTTTAATGTTCTGCCGTGCTGCTGAATATTTATTCTGTTGCTGGTTTGAAGACCATTGATTACCTCTCTCCCTGTCATGGAGCAAAAATGATTGGAACGGGGTGAAGAAGCGATCTGAAAGGAGGCCTGACACCTCGCTTCCAAGCGCCTGTCGAGAGCCAGTTAGAACAGTTTGAAGGGGAAATCGATCGCTTGCTTTGCTGGAGCGTGGCCTGTTCTGCTCCTCTAAATGACTACATTGACCTCTCTATTATTCATCACGTCACAGAGTATGCAACACAACGCACTTGGGTTCCACGTGTAAAGGGGTTGATCCTGGTCAGAACCTGCTGTCTTTGTGATGAATGGTCAGCCATAAATTATTAAGAAGACGTTAGTGCTGTACTTAGAGGCAGGACACCGGTACGAATACTGAGGCGGCCATGACTCGTGGTTAGGTTGCCGGTTCAATCCCTGATCTTGTTGGTACCAGACATGACTAACCTGCCCTTGAGCAAGGAACCTACCCCCCCCCCCCATCCCATGTTTACTGCCTCTTAATTGTAGGTTCATTACTGTTTGCTTTTCATATGGAGGGCAAATTCCTTTGTGTACAAGCACAGTAGGTCAATCGCTTGATTTTCGCTTTCACTTTCATACTCGTATCGTAGCGTGAACATGTAGGCATGAGCAGGATCAATACCGGTAAGCAGTAACAGGCTTAAGATAAGCACTAGGAAACTTAACGAGACTTTGCAAAGCAGGTGGAAACATTCAGAAAACAACTGGAAGAGAAACCAATGAGCTACGCAACAGGGTCCGAAAGAATTCTTGACGCCCCTGCCTGTGTACACGTCCGGATTGTATTGATCACCTCTCTGTTTATCCACTGATCTGTTTCTCCATTTCTCCATTAAAACCCTGTTGTCTTCGTCTTGCTGCCTTTCTGTCTTGTGAAGGTTATGTTATCTAGTTGTATGCACACCAATTGCTGGTTTGACACATCACTTGTCATTGTTGATCATGTGCTTGGTTAGTCAAATTTCAGACAGCATATTATACCTCGAATTACGAGGGCTACAGCAGGGGGCAGATCCTTCTCTTATAGAGCCTCACAACTATGGAACAGCCTTCCAATCAGTGTTCGGG
>JAOVVF010000025.1:2047116-2059417 GCA_028565595.1 Duopalatinus emarginatus | reverse complement strand
CTATCTATCTATCTATCTATCTGTCTGTCTGTCTATCTATCTATCTATCTATCTATCTATCTATCTATCTATCTATCCATCCATCTGTCTATCTGTCTGTCTTTCTGTCCATCCGTCAATCCATCTATCTATCTGTCCATCCATCTATCTATCTTTCTATCTATTTCAAGTGCACATGTAAAAAAATAACAAATGATAAAATTGATAGAGCCCTAAACAATAGATTAAAAATGCATTTATTTCTAATTATTTATTTATTAAAACTAGATTTTCCCTTTAACGCATTTGTAAATATCACATTTTAAATAGTTAATGACAACAGTACATTTAGCTGAAACAGCTAACAACTCTTTATTTATTTATTTATTTATTAGTATGTTTATCTATGTATTTATTTAACACTCACTCACTCGCAAGTTTTGCTCAATAATAAAATAAAACATGACTTTTTGGCCCTGCAGCAGTGGGTATGTTTATCTGTCTATCTGTTCCCTTTTTCATTTCTAGTTTTCTTTTTTTTATTTAAACTAAATTAATAATTACCTCTATTTAATTACCTATATCTAGCTTTTATTTATTTATTTATTTATGACTTTTAGTGCACTACACTAAATAAATAGACAACACTATTCATCTGGTTATTCATTCATGTATTCATTTATTCAGTTTTATTTTCATCATACAGATTATCCCCTCATTCCTATTAACGCCGACATCGTGTTCATTCGGCTCTAAAACCGACGATATTTCACTTTCTTATTGATTTATTGATCTATTATTAGGTGTCTGTTTCTATTCTGGTTTCACCCTCCAGCTATTCGAACACTTCACATCCAGTGTTTCTCCGAGGAACACGTTGGCGTTAACTTCTCGTTTCTCAAAATATCTCCTGAACAATAAATAATACAATAAAAACATGTCTCGGGATATAGAGAATGTACCAGATACAAGTCGTTAAAAAGGAGGTGTGTGTTACTGTGTGTATCCTGTTTGTTTAATGTTCTAGTTAATGATTAGACTTGATGTTTAATAATCATGTCATGAATGTTTTAAAGGTTTGTGTCGCTGTGATTTAGGCCACCTTTACTCACTAACCTCTAACACAACCTCACACACCGTCACACACCTCCTACAGTGTCACAGTTAAATAAGTAAAGCGTTTGACCTCGTTTAGAGAGAACACACACACACACACACACACACACACACACACACACAGATTCACCTGCATACCAGAGAAGAAAGTGTGAAAGTGTGTCGATTTGTAGTAGTGTGTTACATGAGCAGAAACCACAAAAAGTGTGTCTGTGTGACAAAAAAGTGAGAAAGTGGGGAGAGACAGCTGGGAAGATCGTCAGAAGATCCAGTCAGCAGATGGAAGAGGCATGTCCTCTCGTTGAGTGTCGTTAACGCACACACACACACGCGCACACACACACACGCACACGCACACGCACGCACACACACACACACACACATGCGGCGTGTTAAGTACTCCCAGAGAACACATCAGCTTCACTCACGAGCGTCTTCAGTGTCCTCACACTAACAACAAATCAGTGTAATAAACATTCAGCTCCAGACACCAGCAACAACACAGCAGCAAGGCACTACGGTACACTTTATTACGCCGCTTTAATTAAATGCATAAAATCTCTTGTATTTATTCGGCACTAAACATGAGGCAATAGAACGTTCACATTACGATTTAATCACAATTTATACCACGGTGCTGTCGCATACTCGATGCTGATTGGTCAGAAGGTGACCGGGTTTATACGTATTTGGAATGTAGCTATGAATGGATAAAAATCTATGACATGTTGTTAAACGGTGTGGTATAAGAGCAATCAAACTCTTTACAACATGCTGTCCAGGATGCTAACTATAACCCTGTGTCATCACATTACTTCGCTGTTGACTGTATGGCTCATGGGTAGGAAATCAGTCACAAGGTTGCCAGGTCCATCCCCTGTACCAAAAATCTATCGGTGGTGGTGTCTGTGAACGAAGCATGGAACTCCCCAAGTGCTCCTAAAATGCCATTCATAGAGGTTATATCTCCTGCTATATCCCCACCTGACGCACAACCTTCTTACACACAACCTTCAATGAGTGAATGAAATGAAGTGTTCCGGCTATCCGGCATCTACCTCATCATTCCAACACTTGTTTGAAACTCCTTATACTGAGGAACACATTGCACATTGTTATGTATAAATTGC
This sequence comes from Duopalatinus emarginatus, assembly GCA_028565595.1. NCBI lineage: Eukaryota > Metazoa > Chordata > Actinopteri > Siluriformes > Pimelodidae > Duopalatinus > Duopalatinus emarginatus. The sequence goes on along the minus strand of JAOVVF010000025.1, from coordinate 2,057,192 downwards.
AGATTCCCAGTGTACAGTGATTGGTGAAAGGTCCTGGGCAGCCAAAACTCGGTGAAGGGCAGCCGTGGCCAATTGGTCTTGTGACCGGAAGGTCGTGGGTTCGATCCCCGCCCAGGGCAAGACACGACTGAGGTGCCCTTGAGCAAGGCACCTAACTCCCCTACTGCCCCCTGGGCGTGGTGGTTTGGGGCTGCCCCCCCCCGCTCCGGGCAAGTGTGTGCACTGTTCACTGGTATATGTGTGTGTGTCTCACTGCACGGATGGGTTAAATGCGGAGGTCACATTCCTCTGTGTGCAAACCAGAAGGACCAGTTGCTAATGTCTTGGTATTACAGATACAGGACACCTTCAGAGGTTTTGTGGAGTTCTGACATGTCAGAGTTGTTGGGCAGGCGGTTTTAACATTATGGATGATCAGTGCATGCGTATGATAGATATGAAGTGAGAACAGAAGACAGACAGACACGCCATTAATTACGTTTCACAGCCTTCCTGTGTTCTCCACCTGCAAAATCACTTGAACAGTTTGTTCCTGGAGGAGTGTTAATGAAAATGCGACGCTTCCTTCTTCCACGCTGTGTCTGGTTTAGTTTTTTTTTTCCCAGGCAAAAGGAAGATACATGCAGCGAAAAACTGCGGAACAGCCGGCACCGCAACTGAAATATGAAAGGACACATGGTGTGTGTGTGTGTGTGTGTGTGTGGGGGGGGGGGGGGGGGGGGGGGTTGGTTAGGTAACACAAACTCCTCAGTGATTTCTGATCTTTAAAATTAGCATTTAAAGTGCAAATGACACATTGGATGATACGCAAGACACAAATGTAGCCGTTTATTCGTATACAGGGCACACACACACACACACACACACTCAACGCCACATATTCTTTATACATGAGTGTATGTCTCATGTCATGACTACAAAAAGTGAACCTTATTAAAAAGAACAGCATTGCTGTAATTAGTTGTTTCCAGTTTCTTACACATACACACACACACATACACACACACAGTGGAAACAGACTAATTAGGACCACACACATTGGCACCTCAGTCAGGTGTCTGTTTTGCATGTTTGTCTGAGATATTAGATGATGCACAACACAGATTTCTTCAAGTGAAGCTGTTGCGCAGTTAGGTGCCGGTTGTGTGTGTTTGTGTGTGTGTGTGTGTGTGTGTGTGTGTGTGTGTGATGTGTTTCAGCGAGTTTCATTTGAAACTCCTAATCATCGCTGAGATGAAATCAGGATGGGATGGAGTGCATTTCGGACACTTCCTGGATGTTTCCTGTTGTGATCATAGTGAGTTTGTCAGCTGCGTAACCACAACTGATTATCTTTCTCACTGTGTGTGTGTGTGTGTGTGAACGCTTTAACTCCAATTGACCAATCAAACTAGGTATAATGGCATATAAACAGATGTGATCGAGAATCACAGTTGCAGAAAAAAGTAGACCACACACACACACACACACACACACACACACACAGCCGGAGGGAGTGTGTAGTACCTGGAGGCATGATGCAGTGTTGTATAAAAACCCATTACAAATGTCTCCTCTAGTGTTTACACAGAACAGTACAGAGGGAAACATCCAGAGTGCGTCAGATCTATGTGGAAATGCCTCGTTGATGTTAAATGTCAGAGAACCAGGAAGCCTATGAGCTGAAAGTGAAAGTGAAGTGATTGACCTGACAGACCGCGGAAGCTATCGCTAACTTGGCGCAGTCGCTCTGGTATAAAATGTTCGAGAATACTTTTAAATATTTAACTTAGACACCACAGTTGTAATATAAATTATTATATTGTGCTCCATGAAGCACTGTTATAAATTCAGATTGTTTTGATGCAGGGACAAAAGAGGCACCGAGGCCTTTATAAAAGCTTTAGGGGTTAATTATGGAAACGTTATTATTTCTGTAGGAATTGAGTGTTTACAGCTTTAGTAATTTAATTATGAGACGTGTCCCAAATGTGCTGCCAAATGAGGCACCTTGTCGGTTAGAATGCTGCCCAATTAGAGCACGGCTTTCATGGGCAGTGACTGACTAGGCAGCTGCCTACGGAATGGAATGTACCCATGGTTGTCCAGTGGTCAGCGGTGTATGTGTAGGTGAAGGCTAGACCATCTGGTCCAATCCCACAGAAGATCCACAGAAGGATCTGTTGCTAATGCCCTCATAGATCTTGTGGAGTCCATGTGTTTCTGTTCAAGCAGTTGGTTTTAATGTTATGGCTGATTGGTGGATTATCCCCCAAACTGTCTACCTAATCTAGACATGTCCAATTCCCACCATATCAGGGCTCCCTTCCCTTATCAACCGTGGAGGGCGTAGGCTAAACACGTGCAGCCAGCAGCCGCTTTTTTTCGTGATGCTTGCTCATGCAATGTTTGGTGCTCGCACACAATTTTATATGCATGAGATCACAGATGCCCATGACTAGCCAGCATTGCTATGATTGACAGGGGACAGATAGTACACCATCCCTCCCTCCCTGACAGCACGACCAATTCGGGCTCGCTAGGCTCCCAGATACAAAAGGTTGTAGCATCACCTGGGATTAGAACTTGAAATCTGCAGATGATGCTAATATGCTGCTAATCGTGTTAATGCTAATTAATGTTGTTACATACTGCAAAGTACATTAATAAAGTTAGCAAAACACTTATTTGATTAAACACTTGTAATGATAGTAGATTAATGCAGTCACTAGTTAGCAAAACACTATCGGTGTGACTATGTACAGTTTGTCTCATACTTCCGTACGGAAGACGTTTTGCAGTACGTGAACTAAGCACACTGTTCTATCCCATAATGCAATTCGAGCAGCGCAGTCGTTCGGGAATGAAGAGGAGCAACATAAAAGTATTTTTATTTTAATATTTTCTATATTAATAATTTCTTCTGAGGTAAAAAAATACATTTTAAGGTTAAAAAAGTACATTTGGGGGTGTAAAAAAACAGCTGTGGTGTGACATCATGCGTCACATGACATTGAAAAGATGGCGGATCTAGTGCGTCCGAGGCTGTGCATACTGCTCGCTCGCATACTGGAATTGCGTACTGCTTTAACGGTAAAACAGAACACACTGCAGAACACCGATTCAGTATGTACTGCATGAGTACGCGATTTCGGAAGCAGCCGTTGTATTTATCAAGCTAGGTATTAGCATTCAGCTTGTTTGTATGATCAGAGTTTTTGTGAGTGCTAGCTAACGTAAGGAATAAAACTGTTGCTAGTTATGTTAAGTCGCTAATTTACCACCGTCAACAAGAATCAGACATCTTTTTTTTTTCTTTTACTTCCATTCTTGCTAAATGTAACTGTACTTCATCTTCCACCAGAAAACACATTTAGAAATCTGGCTGTAACCAAACCTTAGCGTTTTCCCTGACCAGACGCCATTCACGTCAAAACATGCAAAAATATTGTATTAATCAAAACAATGCGGGTCAATATATGACTAGGAACACAGCGGAACTGCAATTTGAATTTAGTCCATGTCAATATCAAAGTGTGTGTGTGTGTGTGTGTGTGTGTATGTGTGTGTGTGTGTGACGGAAACAGCGACTTTGTTCTGTGATTGTCTAGTTGCATGTACTCCTCCAGCTGGGCCTTGTTTTCAGCGCCGTTATTTGGAGCGCCTCTAAACACACTGCTCGCCATCTGTTACAACACACACACACACACACACACACACACACAATTATCTAACAATCTACTGTGTCATCAGATTCTTTAAGGGCATAATGACCTAAAAATGCAGGCAGGAATTTTATTACAGTGTATTATGACTGAATGGGAAATAAGACCATGAGGCGTGTTCAATATTAGACTTGTGATATTAAATCCTACCTGATCACATTCTACAACGAAATAACTTGGTCGATCCATTTCAAATGCAGCGACTTGTACCAATATAAAGCTAGTTTTGTTTTCATTATCCTGTTATTTTTGGAGCTCCTCGATAGCTTAGTAGCATCTCAGTGAAGTAAAAGTGAGCTATTTGCCAACTGTGCTTGCACACAGATGAATGTGACCTCTAGATTTAACCCATCCGTGAAGTGAAACATACACACACCAGTGAACAGTAGGGGGCATTGAAAACACTTGCCCAGAGCAGGGGCATCCCCAAATCATGGTGACCAGGGAGCAGTTGGGGGAGGGGGGGGGGGGTCCCCTCTGTGCGTGGACCGGTTCCCTAAACACTAGTCCATGGCTGCCCTAGACCAATTTTCTACTGTGCTTGCACATAGAGGAATGTGACCTCTGCATTTAACACAGCTGAATCACTCGCACTAGTAAACACCTGCCCGGAGCAGATGGTGGCCCCAAACTATGGCACCGAGGGAGCAGTTGGGGGAGCTAGGTGCCTAGCTCAAGAACACTTCAGTTGTGTCTTGCCTACTGCAGGAATCGAACCCAGGACCTTTTGGTCACAAGGTCACGGCTGCCTCCGGTCTTAGAATTGCTAGACCATATTTTGAATCAAATTAGTGTTATGGTATTAAAAACGTGTCTCAAACTTTAATCTATTTGAGAACTTGAGCATCTGGGTTATATATTTTAACACAAAAGGCAAGGTCACATATTTGTTTTCCCATTCACCTTTTTGTGGCGTCAACACCAAATTAAAATCAAATCAGCATTTTCACTTTGCCAAAAATTAGCAGGGGAGCAGCTGCAGTTCGAGGACTGGAAACCGATCCTGTGACCAGAAGGTTGGCGGTTCAATCCTCTGTACCGACACAACTGAAGTGCCTTTGAGGAAGGAACTCCCCAAATGCTCTTCAGGCACCATGCATAGGGCTGTATCTCCATTCCTAGGCAAGTATGCCCAGTAACCCCTCATGGTTGGGTTAACTGCGTAGGTCAATTGTCTTTGTGTGCAGGCACATTAGGTTAACCACTTCACTATTACTGAAGTTTAACCCTGGAAACTTAGCACCAAAAACTACTAACCAAACTACCTCTGTTTGTCAGTCCTGAGAGCAGATCTGGCCATGGGGCATGGAAGGGAGGGGCATACCATTCCTCCCCTGTCAATCACAGTGATGCTAGACAATCATGGATGTCTGTGAGCACATGCATATCGAAGTGGGTGAAAGCACTTTCCTCCGAGTGTGTTACACCAAACCCTAGAATTGCCTGATCTGGCTGCACGTGTGACAGAGGAAGCGTATGACAGCCGTCGCTCTCCCTGGGAGAAAATCTGGTGAGAAAAAAAATTATCAAAAACTCTTCAAATACTCCGAAGATGCTGGCAGTAAAGCCTCTTGACCCTCGAGTTAACTTTTGCGTGTGAGCCACAGAGCCATGAAAGCCCCAGCACGCTGGAGTGCACAGCTCACTCAATAAAAACAACCCATATCAAATGAGTACCTTCACCCTGCCATCCCTCCCTCCAGCTATCACTCAATCACTCCATTGCTCTCTCACTCCATCTCTGTATTATTGAATCCATATTCAGGTCCCAGAAAGGGTCGCGCCCTGAGGCAGCACCTTCGGATAAATCAATCCCCTTTTTTCTTTTGTTCTCTCACAATCACTCCAGCTATTTCTTCTCCTTTCTTGTATTTTTCTCTCTTGCACAACTGAGGACATCTCAATACTTTTTTTGTCAAATCAAAGTGAAGACAATTCACTTGTGGCGTACAAATCGAATGTGGGAGAAAAAACAACACACACACACACACACATGCAGAGTACCTCAGGGTCATGTTCCACCACCAAGGCCATAGTGTAGCCTTTCTGATTTGCTCATAAACAGAGCCGGAGCACGATCTGTACAATCACATACCTTACAAAGTGATTCACTGCCTAGAGTTTAGAGGCCAGACCTCCCAACACCACCACTTATTTCACCGCATACATCATTAAAACCACCTTCCAAAGCAGCTGCCAAAGCATCTCTGGCCTGGCGGGGCATCGTCCCAAGACCTCTGAAGGTCCTTTTGTGGACCTTCTCTAGGATCGAAGCAGACTGGCTAGACTTCACCCTCCCATGCACATCAGTGACGCTTGGGTGCCCATGGCCCTGTAGCTTACCAGTTTTCCTTCTTTTGATTGGTACCCCAGAAGACCTGCAGTTTTGGAGACACCCTGACCCAGTCATCAAACCATCACAATTTGGTTCGAAGTGGGATACATTAGGCAGAAAGTTCTCAAAGTTGATGTGGTGAAAGCAGAAAAAATGGGCAAGCGTAGGAAAGAGTAGGAACCCTTTGACAAGGGCCAAATTGTGACGCTTACATGACTGGGACAGACCATCTTCAGGAGGTTTTTTTTGGATGTTCCTGGTACTCAGTGGTTAGTAGCTACCAAAAGTGGACCAAGGAAGGACAACCGGTGAAGCAGTGACAGGGTCATGGGTGCCCTGATATATTGATATGCATAGGAAGTGTGAGGGCCAGACTTTCTGATCTGATCCCACAGACGATCTACCAAAGGAATTGCTAATGTCTAGGTGCCAGATATCACAGAACACCTTCAGGCGGGTCCAAGCCTCAATAGGTCGAAAGGCATAAAATCCACAGATGTTTTCTTTTGCAAAACCACTTTTCGTGCAGGATAGAACAACGATTCCATAGCTTTCGCCCATCAGAGACATTTGTAGGGGTCAATATGGAGCCATCACTAGCCTGTGTATTTTGCATAGGCTTGTCTGGACCGGTTTGTCTGAGATTTTAGTTTATATGTATAAACTATTACTTTTTTATTTATTAAAAATAAATAAAGAAAACAAGCGAAAAGTGTCAAAAAAAGGGTGAAAGTGCTCTTAAGGTTTCGGAGATACAGCACACTGATATGGATGCACAACTGGAAGGAAACAGGTTACCTGCTGACTGGTCTTGTGAAGGTCAGATTAAATTAAAGCAAAGAAAAAACAGATTCTCCGGGCTGATCAATGGCAAGTCACGGAAAATATCAGCTGCGGTGTAAATGAATGCAGAGCTCACGCTGGCCGCGTCACGTTTTCAAGCCAGAAAATTCTGGGAAAGTCGGTATTGATGTTGCAGTAAATCAAGTTTTTTTGTTAAAATGAATGCCGGGCTCCTGAAAGCAGACAGCCTACGCAGCTGGAGATTTATCAAACTGAAAAGTGGAGACGCTTCCAAATGCTTACCACGCTTCTTCTGGATGCTTTTTCATAATTAGGGTTAGTGGAAACAATTAATTTGGCCACGGTTATGGATGTGTATAATGTCTTGTGAGGTAATGAATAAAAAGCTCATGGTTCCAAAGTGCTTTCTGGTTTGAAACAACAACACACACACACACACACACACAACGATACACACACACACACACATACACACACACACCTGATCTCCAGTCTGACACTGATATCCTGAATTTTAAACAGACTCTAATTTGTCCGGTCACTGCTGCTACCTCGTGAATTTATTACAGTAAACAAGCATCCAATTACACTGAGGTCTGGTGAAAATCTGGTACCCAGGCACTCCTAATCAACATCCTCATTTTTAAAAAATACGGTCTAGAGATAATCTCATCATCGCGTGTCTCTAATAAACAAACAGCAACACACTCACTTTGTCAAACCATTTTAATGAGTGAAACCTTTAACCTGTAACTCCGCCCATGTCTTTTTCATCCAGGGTGGATTTGTAAGGATTGTGCGAACACTGACAGTGAAGACTCCTGACATGAATATTAAATAGACTTCTCTATACCGAAAACGTTACCGGGGGCAGCCGTAGGCTTGTGGTTAAGGAATCAGCCCTATGACCGGATGATCCACGGTTCAACCCCTGAACCGACAAGACACAAGTTGTGCATCTAGTGAAGCGCCTTATTCATGTGTGGGGTTTGAACCCCCATGACCTTCTGGTCATGAGACTGGTTCCCTAACCTCTAGGTCACGGCTGCCCCAACTGCAACCCCTGGTTCCAGGCAAGTGTGTTCACTGCTTCCTGGTGTGTGTGGTGTTTTTTCACTACAAAGTTGGGTTCAATGTGGAGGTCAGATTCATCTCTGTGTACAAGCACAGTGGTCAATTCGAGTTCATGTCACTTTTATTTAATTATAACTGTTTTGTTTTGTTTCATGGCAACAAGGCAGCCATTAGAGGCAGTGGTTAAGGAACCAGCCTTGTCAAAGGAAGGTCACAGGTTCAATCCTTGCAGCTGACAAGACACAACTGAAGTGCACTTGAGCAAGGCATTTAAACCCCTAACTGCTCCTCAGGCACCGTCGATAGAGTTGCCGACCATTCGGGAACGTTTGCTAACATTTGCTAACAAATTCCTCTGTGTGTAAGCACATTGGTCAATGAGTGGTCCATTTTTTACTTACAAGATTTCGATTATATGCAAACAGTGTGAGCCCATGTTGCTATAGAAATGAAAACTTGATTAAAAATGATGGCATTAATATAATGTCAGAGTTGCTGTTGAAGAAGTTTGCTCCTCAAATTCCTGACCAATCAGGTTTGGGAATTTAGTAATGCGGTGGTATAAGTCATCATAAAACAGGTGAATGTGCGTGCATGTGTATGTGTGTGTGTGTGTGACAGAGAGACAGAGAAATAGAGAGAGAGAGAGAAACAGAGAGACAGGAGTTGGACAGGTGGATGGATATTAAATGACAGTGTGAACAGAATGGAGGGGTTATTCACGCTGATGTCACCTTTCATAAACACGGCTATAAAAATGACCGACCTGCCAGATGCAGTCACAAATCAAAGCGGTGACCTTGTTTGCTTAACGGTATGTAGGCACAGTGCTGACACACACACACACACACACACACACTTTACATCTATTTCATGCACAACCAGGCATCCAAAGCCAGACTCTTTCATGCATCATATATATATATATATTGCCGTGAATAAGAAAAAGAAACAATGCATAAAAACCCGGACTTGCCTCTACAGAAAACGGCCTTGGCTTTGTTTGCTTTGTGTTCCTTTTGATTTTAAAGACTCCTCGACAACTGCACACTTCTTCTCCTGCCTCGTATGTAGCAACAGTCACTAATTTTCATAACCAGAGCTCACCCCAGTCGCATGTCAGCTGCTGATTTGCGAAGATTTGTCCTAACGCAAGCCAGGCACGGCTTAGCTTCAGTCTGCACACATCACCTATCTGAGAATTACAAGAAGACATTTGTGTGCTTTAACTGGGTATCACACGCTCTGGATCCATAATCATTAAAGACAGAGACAGTTTTAAAGGGGCAGAGAGGAAGAGACATGGCGATGTGACTCCTTAGCGGTGCAATATAACGGATCATGATGCAGGAATGTTCAGTATTCCTGGGATATTTGTCAATAAACAGCCAGCTGCATTAAAATCCAAACGTTATTTAATATCCTAAAACCCACGAAACGTAAAATAAAAATGTTGACACTTCGCGTTTAACCCATTCATGCAGTTACACACAAACACCAGTGAACCCACACTAAAGGGCAGTCCGCATGCTTACCAGGGACACCCTATGGGACACCCTATCCACGGCTCCCAGGGAGTAGATAGCGGGTTAAGTGCTTTGCTCAAAGACACTTCATATACCCAGCCATCACCATGTCTTAAGACACACTATGAAGACGTCTTTAAGACATGTCTATAGACATGTGACTTAAGACGTCTTGACTATTATAAGACATCCCAAGACATCTTAAAATTCATGTCATTTAAGACATTTTTTAAGACATGCCTAAGATGTCTTAAAACATCTTCATAATGTGTCCTTAAGACATCCCAAGACATGGTTATGGCTGGTGTGTATTTTTAAACCGTCGTCATGTTATAACATGTTTAGTTCTATATTAAAATTGATATTTACATGAAATGTTTAAAGAATGTAGAAATTATTGGACTACCTGAAATGATTAATGATTTAAAAAGTATATTACAGTTATTAAGACATGGTAGTAATTAGGGCTGTGTAAGTTAACGCAATAATAATGCATTAACGCTATCTCAAATTATCGCAATTAAAAAAATTGTGCCATTAACGCAAATTCTAATTCGGCCCTGTGATTCACCCGTAGTTCATGTTGAGGCTTGTCGCGCGCTGCTTCAGTAAGAGTAAGGCTGCGTCCGAAAT
>JAOVVF010000025.1:2022623-2041865 GCA_028565595.1 Duopalatinus emarginatus | reverse complement strand
GCACGACAAGCCTCAACATGAACTACGGGTGAATCGCAGGGCCAAATTAGAATTTGCGTTAATGGCACTATTTTTTTTTAATCACGATAATCCGCGATTCGTTATTATCACGTTAACTTCGACAGCCCTAATATATATATATATGGTGTATGGACGTGTACCAGTGCAAATAACAACATAAAACATGGCCTAAACTGGTTTATCACCCTTTATAATGAACTCAAGCAGCTCCAGGAACAGCGAAAAAAAAAAAACATGCCTTATTGCTAAATTACATATGATTAAAAAATTGCCAAACTGATGACATTTTCAATGCCCACATTTGAAGAAAATATGTGGGTTTTTTTAGCCGTTTGCGAGATCCCCTGTTTTAGTCCCGGGCTTAGCATACTTACTGCAAAGATGTTTGATGTAATGAAAATTGGGAGAAAACAAACAACCGCAGATTTGTGTCAGACACATGCCAGCTGGGCAAACTTTGCAGACAAAGACACTACATGCCAAAGCCTGTGATTGGTCAGCGTGTATGCAGCAAGGAAAAAAACGAAACCACAGAATGTATGCCGGCCTGTAAGCTCAGCTTCTAAGTTTTGACTTTGTACAATGAACATTAACTTTGTTTCACAGGAAGTACGCTGAGGCCTGTATGCCACTTCAGCTAGAAACTGTGTAGACCTATGACCGCGCAAAGCTTCACTTGCTAGATAAAAAGCTACATGGAAATATAGAAATAGGTTTCGCAGCAATCCTTACCTCGCAAAATATGTCTTAACAAATCAATAAAATCAAAAATATTAAAAATGTTGGCAAAGAATTTCATTATCGATTCGTTGTTTCGCGCAATTTATGTGTTACCTGCGTTGTCATATCCGCTTACGTCACCCGCGGTGCTTCGTCAACAATAGGGAAAAAAGAAATAAATAAGAGCGAGTTGAATAGAGCGAGGCGGAGGTGGAATCTTCAAAATAAATTTAACATTAAGAAGTAAATAAGTAAGTAAAGGTAAGTCACTACAATATCCCAAGTTTGTTACGTTTTTAAGGCAGAAAACGTAACGGCACACTGGCACTATGCAAACCGTTCATGCAGATTTTTTGCTTGTTAGTGACACTGATAGTGTGTTACTTTTTATTTTAATTTAATTAGCTTAAGCAGTGTATAAATACACATAACCTGTACACAACGGTTAAGCTTCAAGTTTTAATTTTCTGAAGACACTGCACTGTATGGGAGTGAGCAGTGAAGCAGGATGAACTGCATTTAGACATGGATTAAGGTACATATAACATATTAGAGCTATTAAATATGTAATTAAACATTTTTTCTTGAAATAATTTTTTGTACCAGATTCATCGATTAATCAAAAAAAAAAAAAATCGACCAATTAATAAATTATTAAAGTAATTGTTTAGTTGCAGCCCTAATGTGTGCGCTTATATAACCGTCACTGCCTGCATACCTTATTGTGTCAGCTCCGTTGACGTTGTTGGGCAACACATCCAGTAGAGCGTTCTAGATGGCGGTTGTCTATGAGGCCATTAAATGCTTCGAACCAACTCGCACAACCTCTTTTCAAATATTTCCATCATTTCTTCTTCCTAGTGTCCATATGGAAGTGGTCACATCTTGAACTGCCCTCAGTGGTAGTGCTCTGTCCTGTCCACATCCGTAAGCTTTTATAAAATGTTCAAATCATGTACTAATTTAAGGCAGAGTACTGACAAAAGGCTCCATTCGTATGTGTATGTGTATTTAACATTGAGCAAAAATGAGGCTTTATTTGTTTCACACAACTGACAACCTCTTAGCATAGGCTGAGTTACAGAAATATCGTCCAATCACATATTTGAGTTGAAAATCATAAAATGACCCAAAATTTTGTTACTTTCTTTTATCACTTATGTTATAGCAGCTATAAACAGTCGTTAAGTGAAAACTCTTTTGACCACTGTGCAGTGGAATTCACCGCCGCATTTAACCCATCTGTGCAGTGAAAGACACACAAGCAGACATCATGGGGCAGTAAGCACATGTGCCCAGAGCACTGGGCAGCCCCTTATCCACAGCACCTGGGAAGCAGGTACCTTGATCAAGGGCACTTTAGTTGAGTCTTGGCAGTAGCAGGGCTATACCCTGAAAGCTTCTGGGCCCAAGGCAGGCTCCATAACCACAAGCCTACGGCTGCCCCCTAAAGAGCTTGCTAAGCCAAGTTATAGTCCTTACTGACTATTACTAAGTGACTGACACTGGAGGCTCCTTCCAAAACGTTCAAAATAAATAAATAAATCTCCTAATAAGGAAAATGAACCATATCAACAAATTATACCTTTTTCTTTGTGAAATAAAATAATTAAAAATTATTGTAATTAAGATTTTGTGGGAATGAGGCCATCTAAAGACAGATAAGAATTTAATAATAATAATGCATTAGTTAACATTACACATTACATACAGATCCACTTTTGTAACCTCTTCAACTGCTGTCTAGTGAACAGGATTTTGAGAATGCTGCCTACAAATTCCTCCAAAATAAGGAACCTTCGACGACAGCTGTCTACTGATACCTTCCAAATAGGACAGGCTTCATCTTTGTGGTAAAGGAAAAAAAAAGAAAGAAAAAGACAAACAAACACCAGCCAGACTGCTCTTCCTGAGCAGAATGCTGAATGACTATTTGACATGAAATGTATTTTAACCCATGCTATATTCTGTAACATATACGCCATAAATACATACCCAATTTGAACAAGTGTGATGGAATATATCTCCTATGGCAGGTACAAATTCAACTGGAGACCATTATTTCCAGGCCAGTAAACACACTGTGGCAGAGTGAAGGTGGTGTTTCTCCTCACGGCTCCTCATTACAGAGGTTTAAAGTGTGACTCCCACTGACACATTACACTGTTACTGAACACATCACAGCAGGTGGACCTGTTCCAAACTCGTCCTGTCACATTCTCCCTCACGTCTCTCTCTGCTGCTCGACTGTTGCTCCATTTCTTTACCTGCCTTTTTCTTCAAAAGCTAGGACAATGTCATCAAACCATGGAGGGATTCTGATACACACTCCATACACTTCTATATACTGAAGTGACTTATATAAACCAGTACAGACAAGCCTGGACTGGTGGCCGCTCTATAATGGTATTAGGCTTGTTTATCTGGCATTCCATGGAACCCCTGGTACATCTACAGACGTCTCTGACAGGTGAACACTATGTGTGGTGAGTTACACCAATTCATGTCCTGCATTCATTCTGATGGGTTTGGCTTCTTCCAACAGGACAAAGCACCATCACACACATCGAAAGACGCCAAATTATGGTTAAAGGAACACTTATCTGAGTTTGGGGTTCACACCTAGGTCAACAGATTTGAGCTTTATCGAACACATCTGGGATGCCGTGCAATGTGCTGTGGAAATCCTACAACTCGGAATACAACAGAAATGCCTACAACATATTTCAGAATATCTAGTATGTGGAGTCCATGCCCCATGGGGGACCTACCTACCATAATGTGTACATGCATGTGATTTTAAGGTATAAAATCTAATGTGACATAGTGGAAATGGACAACCACTGAGCTCTCAGAAAGTTCGGAGGTTCAGACATTGTGTATGTAAAAGTACTTAAAGAAAAGGTATTTAAAAAAAAAAAAAAAAGTACCAGGGCCAGTAGACTATAGCTTCTCTTACATTTGGGAATTTAGCAGGACATCCTGTCTAATGTGCTTATTTTTTTTTTGCTAGTTGTGTGTTCCTGATTTATATGCAATTCCCAGGATTGCCAGATCGCAACAAAATAATATTTTACAGCCCTATCTGAACAGGGTCACTTTTACACTGCGTTCTGAGGTAACTTTATTTTACAGGCACTCCTTTGTGATTTTACTTCCATCCGGATCAGCCATACCAGTGGGTTGTCTTCATTCCCTGAAAACATTACGGGTTGGATTATCTATACTTCTCCACCAAACACAATGCCTGTGTGATAATTTTAATTCCATCTAGATAAAAGTGAAATGAAAGTGAAAGTAAGTGCTTGCACATGGAGGACACCCACACTGGTGAACACACTTACCCAGAGTGGTTGGAAGCCCCCTACCTGCTGTGCCTGAAGAGCGTTTGTAAGGTCAGGTGCCTTGTTCAAGAGTACAGCAGTCGTGTCCTGTCAATACAGTGGAACGAACCGACAACTTTCCAGTCATTGGACTGGTTCCATAACCTTGAGACATGGCTGTCCCAATGTAAATATACAAATCTGTGATTTTCTATCTAGAAAAATAAAACATTTTACTGCTGGTGTCTTCAATCTTCTAGCATGTGGATAAGGTTCCACTTCCCCCAGGTATTAAACACTTAACAAATCACAAAATGAAACATCCATATTTATTTTATTACTTTGTAAAAATGTTGTTGGAACTTTCCTTCACAGCAAGAAAGAGTTAATGACTCTTCTCCACCCTAATGGCTCTTTGAGCACTTGGACACCATGTTGTGAATGGAGAATGATCATACGACCACATGATCACCTTTTAATCACGCAGGTTAAAAAAAAAGAATCTCATTACTAGTGGTGCTGAAAATTCAATTCTTTAAAGAATCGTGATTTATAGACCTGGAGATTCCGAATCGATTCATAATGACTCGACATAATGATAATATTTTAAAACGCGAGCGTACTGCATATCGCATTACGTGTCCACTATACTATCATTGAAGTAGGCTGTCTAGGCCACTGTTCAGCAAGCTAGTTAGCCAGCTCCCTTTCTAGCGGCCTAGCGCACTATGATTTTAAAGTCTGTATTTTACTTTCAGTTAAATGTTGATGCACTGTGGTAGACTGAAGTCTATTAATTTGCATTAATATGTTTGGAGTTATATGTTCATTGATAGTTTTTTATTTATTATTTAAGAAAAAAGCCAGACAGCTAAACAAACCCAATACTTAATACTGGTCATTTACGTTACAGAATTTTATGCACAATCCTATTTTAAGTAAAAATATAAAATGATGCAAAAAAAATATATGATACAGTAAGGAACCTAAAACTATTGTTTTAAATACATTTTCTACTTGTTTGCACTGTCATTTCATCTTTTTTTATCTTGTCAATCACATAACTGAAACAGAATTTATAGACCATTTGAATAGAAAAATCGCCCCTGAATTGAAAATAAATTCTGAATCAAACC
The DNA here is from genome assembly GCA_028565595.1 of Duopalatinus emarginatus. Taxonomy (NCBI): domain Eukaryota; kingdom Metazoa; phylum Chordata; class Actinopteri; order Siluriformes; family Pimelodidae; genus Duopalatinus; species Duopalatinus emarginatus. The sequence continues at coordinate 2,036,665 of JAOVVF010000025.1, read as the reverse complement.
GTGACCCCAAAAATCAGAATCAAATCGAATCGTCAGACACTGAGAGATTCGCACCTCTACTCATTACTATGGCACCTGTCAAGGAGTTGGATATATTACACAGCAAGTAAACAGTCAGGTTTTGAAGTTGATGTGTTGGAAACTGTGCATGTGTAAGGATCTTGTTGACTTTGATAAGGGAATTGTGATAACTGTGTCAGAGCTCCTCAAAAACACCAGGTCTTATGGAGTGTTCCCGGCTCGGAATCAGCGATGGAATCATCTCCTTTATGATACTAGAGAACATCTTCTTTGGGTGAGGGCAGTTTTAGCAGATGCTTAATGTTAAGGCTAATCAGTATTTCATTGCTTTTTTACATAATAATTCCTAAACTTTTCCAGAAAATATTTACTTGATATTTAGTGTGTCACTTGAAAATGTCTGAGAGACACTCTTCTGTAATATTTGTTCCTGACGAATGCTCTAGTATAAACAGATTTAGCAACGTTATATCTCTAGATGAATTGATCCAGGATTAAAGAAACATACATGTCATTAATCACACACTAATTAAAGTACTTTCCGCCTTCTACCTCGTGCATTTTCTCATACCGTACCTCTATTAAAACATCCCTCTCCATCACTTTGTCTTTCTTTCTCTGCATGTCTCTCCCTCCCTCTTCCTCTCCCTCTCTGTGATGAATCTGCAGGTCGTGAACGTCTCTAATTTAGAGTCAGCCGATACATCTTATCAGCAGGGTTCCCTTTTCTGTCTCCTTCCTTTATCCCTCCATCCGTCTCTCCTTCCTTCTCCCGCAGGCGCAAATGAACAGGAAACTGACAAAGACATCTGACAGCATTCTGAATCGGGCCTCTCATTGACTCGGAGTCGCTCGATAATGAAATCAAGCATTGACTATGAGAGAGCGCGTGTGCCGTGCCCAGCCTGGGCTGTCGTAGCAGAATTATGCGAGGCTCATTTTTTATCCACCCCAGCACAGCGGGAAGTGCGCGAGCTAGCGTGTGTGTGTGTGTGTGTTTAAGGAATGCTCTCTTCCTCTGGCTCTGAGCTCCTACTTAATTTAACAGAGCGCCAATTATTGACCGCACCGCCACTTTGAAATCCTTTCCAATTTATTTAAACTGTAAGTGTGTGCTGGCCAAGACCTCAGGCTTTAATTTGCAGGATAGCGGATCATATATTACTTCACTTAAACTACAGATGAGTATTCCCCTATTAGAGCACGCTTATAGCCCTCTAATACAAAATGAGGGTTATTTATGTGCTTTATTGTCTAGGGCATAGAGTAAGAAAACTCCTAGTGCTAATTGGAATGATCACCTGATGCTGACTCAGTTATGCAGGATCGCATCCATTGCTTCCCTCAGTCAGAGCACACCTGTCTTACCTTTCCAAGTGTAATTTGTGTTGTTATTATCAAGCATTTCTTTTACTCTACAGTGCTTTCAAAGAGTACTGATGTATGCAGGAATATGGCACAAGCTCAACTCTGTCTAGAGGAGGGCATCCACCAAAATTCAGTGACCAGGTAAAGAGGGCATTAGCCAGAGAACCAGGCCAAGAGTAACTCTCAACATGATACCATGCTACCACCACCATGCTTCCCTGGAGGGATGTTCCCAGTGATTTGTGTTGGTTCATTTTCTGGTATAATCAGACCAGAGTACCTTTCCACATGCCTCATTACTCTACCATAGAGCCTGGCTCTGGCTGTCTTGTAAACGACTTATCCCATTGGAGCTTATCCCTGTGGACCTTTTCAGTTCCTTCTCGTCTGTTTCATTGTTTCTCTGACTAATTGACTCTTTACCCAGTAACTGGGTTTAATGAATGGTTTTGACTATATGGCCTCAGTTGTGCCATAACCACCAGCCACACCCACCCCTCTTGTTTATACTGTATGGATGGAGTTAATGGTGTTAAGGTATATGATGTCCATGATGTTTGTTTAGGTATGTTCTCTAAGATACAGATGATTTTACTGAGATCAGGTGACAGTTCAATTACACACATATTTTTTTTTTATTCTACTAAATATGTGGCTTCTATTTTCAGCAATTTAGGAGCTGCAAAATAATTGGTTTATATAGGTAATATTTTATGTTTAGCTAATTACTGGCCTATAGATTTTTTACCCTCGCTTAAATATCATGGGCTATGTAGATTCATGATCTTTAAATAAATTCAAATGATTTCAAGTTTCATGCTTCCATAACACTACAAAATTGTGGAACCTTCAGGGGAACCAAATACTTAACCAAGGCATTGTATACACATGGTATAGTAATGTACACTGCTGAATGTTTCTGAACAGGGTCTATTAACACTTTTTGGTTAAATGGGTTCAGTTTAAACACTTAATAAAAATATAGGTAAAACAGAAAGTTAATTAATACTTTTTTTAACTTTTTGTCTTAATGTATAAATTCGAGATCAAAATCTCTGTAATAGTCAAAAAAAGTCACTCTTTAAGTGCACTTGCCTGAAGTACTCATTTAGAGTTCCATTACAATCTGGAACAGACGTTAATTACAAAGGTTAAGGGATTTTATATAACACGCTGATTTTTAAAAAATCTTATTTAGTTGCTATTGCAAACAGTAATAAGACATATTCCAGTATCTGCACATCAGCTCACCAGGAATCTGGTAATTAATTGCATTTGGCTGCTTCTGCTTCAACACAAACAGGTATTTTCATGCCACAATATAGTGACACAGTCATAACAAGGCACTATGTGCACAAACCTGAAAGTAATCAGATTCTGTCTGGAACACAGCACAGGCCTAGACAGCGCAGTGTTCAGTGCACAATCCAATTGTTCCTACAGCGGGGTTTAAAAAGACAACAACCAAGATGTTTAAATGACTTTTTTTAGATTGTTTAAAAATGTATTATAAAGATTTTCCAGTTTTTTAAGATTTTTCATATGCACTTGGAAATCTTTCCCCGACAAATGATTACTTAAATTAATCTCGCAGAGAATCACTAGAGAAACTCCCTGTGAATTAAAGCCCACCATCAACTGAATAAGTCTGATTGTACATGTGTTGCATAATCCCAGTTTTATACAGCATTTAGGGTCACGTGTTTTTGCACCAGTACTCCAGTAGTTCATATTATATAATGTTGAAAAGAAAATCACACACAGATATTACTTTTACAGTTCTTGCACATAAACCACAAAAGACAAGCCCAGACGCTTTACATTAAATTCATAAGGTGTGCAGCATGATGGCACTTCCATTGATGGATCTAACCTTTTTTGGTCTGGGGAGCTTGTCTGATATCCTGTAATAGTTATTGCAATGTCATAAACCAGTATTACAATACCTCCTAACACAAATGTATCTTAGGATGGATCCTGGATTCACTCCAACTATTTTCCTGACATTAACGCTCTATCAGGAATTGATAGAGAGCGTCAATTGTTCTCTCATAATGTCTTAATGATAACCTTAGTACACGCTTTATGTAGAATCCTGTAACTAGCGGTTTCAGGCCGACCTCCTCTAAGAAGCTCGACCGTCTAAGAGAAGTGTTAAGAAAAAACAAAAAGATGGAATTTCTTTGAGTGCATGATTAGCAAGACATTAGCATGAGCTGATGTGGTGGCTGACACTTCATTCATAGCTTTGATTATCAGCAACCACAACTCTTCAGTGCAGGAGGACTGAGAAATTCTGGTCTCGGTCTTGTAAATTAGTGTGTGTGGTGCACCCTCTCTGAGTGGGAACAGACTTTTCCAACGGTGTGACAGATGTCCCTGTGCTGAAAAACACACTCTGTAACAAAGCATGAATGAGAAGTCTTTGACACACATGTAATGTGAAGACCCCGGAACAATGAAGGCCAATTCTTCCCATGGGGCGCAAAAGCAAACACACCATTCCACTCATCCGCAACGGATTACTGAGATTACGGTTCTCCTCGCTTTGTGTGAGAGAATGTGTTTTGTAAGGCGCGACAAAAGCAATGCGTCTCAGTTTAGCTTTGATGCTGACACACAATGTGCAGTTAACAGCTGAAGCTTTCTCGGAGTTACCCGGGGACAGAAAACACTAAGACAAAGCTTCTGAGCCACAAAAAGGCAGAGCTGTGTGAACAAGTGGAACATATGTTGCCTAAATTGAGGCATGTGTCAATGACAAGTGTTTTTAAAAGTCTTTTTTTGAATGCACATGCATATTCAATATGCATATAATGCACAATTGTGACATTAGAACAATGTGTTTAAACAGGTTTTATTTATTTATAACATTTAAATGTTTAAATGACACATTTGACACTATTTTCACCTTTGCATTTTTAATTTTAACCAACAAATGTTGCAACATATTATTATTAGTAGTAGTAGTAGTTAGCAGTATTTATACTAAGATACAGTTTTCTAGCTGGATGTCTCTATTACCTTTTGTCTTTGCTAGAATTTTTTTTAATATAGGAAGTATGATAAAATGACATTTTCTGAAGTATTGCATTTGTTGTACCATCTGACATGAAAGGTGTACCAGCCTAAATATAAGTTATTGTAGATCCTGAGATCTACAAATTTTTACACTCAGTCATAAATTTCATTTGGGATCTTCTGAATAATGCAATAGTGTGTTTATGTAATTAAAAAAAACCCCAATAATATATAATAATATACTCAGACACAAAAATGTGCTTGTCATTAACCCACAACCCTTGTTCACACCATATATCATAAATACAGCAATAATTTCTTCTGAAAACATGTTCCACCTTCACATAATTTCACAGCTTTTTTTTAGTAGGGTTTCCTGTCCCTCTGTAACACAACACTCATTAACATCCAAGGTCTTTTTCCACGACAGCTAAATGACAATCTTTTCTCATTTGGCTAAACAGATGCATCAGATTGTTCATGATAACAACTGCAGCACTGTAAACATTTATTCATCATGTCAGGCAACACTCAGTGACAGACTAATGATCAACCTCAGCAACCAGGCTCGGAGCAGAAGCAAGGTGATAACAGTAGTGAACTTACTTTGAGTATTCTTCATTGTCCTGGTCACACCTGGCATCTTTGTGCTTCTCCCAGTCTTTCCCATGCTTGCAGGTGGTCAACAAAATCATATCTTCCCCGTTATGTATGTGATACAAAGCGTTCCTGGTTTCTGAACCAATTCCTGTAAGATACCTCTTCCCCTTGAACACCAGAAGGTATTTCCGTGTAGGTGGCACATTGTTGGATGTCAAAAAACCTTTCTCACCTCCTTTCTGGGGGTGGTCTTTGGAAAAAAGAGGTATGGACACGTCAAAATTGGGCCTGAAGTTCTGCACGTCAACGCTGGCCTTGGCCAACATGGCCTGGCCTACATCAAAACCCAGATCCTCAGCATAGTCAGGCCATGTCCCAGAGTACAGGTTAAAGATCAGGTGGTTCCTGCCATCATTCCACAGTGGAAGGTTCTGGATCTGAGTTCTAACATCCTGCACATATTGTGGTGAGAGCTTGTCCCGGTCCAGCGTATCCACGCTGAGCACAAAAAGGCATGCCTCACTTGGATCACTCGTGTAGAACCTTGAGTCCTCAATGGCTGCCAGAACCTTCCGGTAATTCTCGGAAATTCCAGTGACCGCACTTGTCCCTGGTGGGTAGACATAGACTCGGAAGGCACCCTGACACCGCCCAAAGTCAAAGCATGTGTCCATGCGACAGCGGCGGCTCTTGTACAAGTTGTTTTGGATCTCTCGCCGCAGCAGCACCAGTGGTCCATACTCCTCCGGTTCCACTTCCTCCAAATGCAAGTACGGTTGATCCGCATGGTGAAGAAGGGCAGGAAAATGCGGCTCGTCACTCGGCGTCTGGAGCTCAGTGGTGTGTAGAGTGCAGATGTAGGCAAGCAGCATGGCGCAGGCTGCCGCCAACGCTAGCACGTAGCGCTTCTTGGCCTGCATGTGGACTGGCACGGAGAAGCTCAACGCGCCACAAAGGCTCTCATATTGGCGCTAGAGCATAGCGCCAGCGTATGGGCCACTGTGAGCATACGCATACACACACACGCGGATTAGACTAAAACCAAGAAAAGCTAATTTTACAAGACAAATGAATTGTAAACAACTGATATAAAATCAATTGTGATGGAAAGATGATTGTGCTGGCATGCACTATTCTAAGTCCTGAGGTACTTTCATAACTACATACATAGCATTTATTATGCACTTAGACACACAGAAAAAAAATCACAGCAGAAATCCCTGTTTTTCTTTTACTTTTAGTGCTAAAATAAATCTTTCAGCATACAATTACTGTCTATAGTCTTTTATTTGTGTACCGCTTCACATAAATATTCAACACTGAGGATGCTGTAGGGAGACTTTTTATGATTTACTTTGACACATCAACAGTGATTTACCTTCCTTTGAATATCATTAGATGAAATGTGTTTTTATGGAAATTATGAAGAGGATAAAGCAACTAAATTTCAGCTCATGCGTGAAATAAACCTGCAAGGTGCCATATCCTGTTTGCAGCTTGAAGCTGAGAAGTGACACAGTAACAAAGGTGATGGAAATTGCATGAAACGGTGTGTGAAATTCTTTGAAAGCACAGAGAAACTTGGGCGGCGGTGGCGGCGCACCTGTTCGAGCGCGTGTGCCGTAAACCAACCTTCAACTATGGTCCAGAGGATCCATGCATCATTTAGAGCAAGATAGAGCATTTTCTTCATGTATTCAGTCAGACTGATATTTTTAACACATGATATTATTCCTTGAAGGGAAAAAATAGTAATGTTTGCAGCACTATAATCCAGAAAGAACTTAGTTTACTTTCCCAAAACATCTGGGTTGTTGGTTTTTTTTAATGATTAAACGTAAAGTCTTGAGCGTGTCCTCGGTCATCTTGATTTCAATTCTGAAACGTGGCATTTTCGGTACATATGATCAATGAGACGTCTAATCTGGTACTGACATCTCATCAAAACATTTTCAACACCAAACAGTCAAGTATGCTCTTCATTCTTACCATGACAAGGAATTATTAAACCTGACATCCTGACATATTTGTCTACATGGGACTTCTTTCCAGTTCTGTAACGGCATAAAAGGTAAATTCACTCATAAAAACAAGACAAAATAAAATAACAACTTATAACTTTAAATGTGTACAACAGTGTTAAGGCTTAAAGGTTTTTAGTCATTTGGTGAAACCAGCCATCTTAACCAGACTATTAAAGTTAATAAAGCTAGTTCTGAGTGAAACTTGAGTGTCTCGCGCTCTTTTTATTCCCGCCAAGATTCTTGTCAGCTCCACCGGAAGTCCCTGTCAGGTCTGAGTCCAGTGCCTCCGCGCGCTTTTTCGCCGTCTCGCGCGTGTTTAACACTTAGCCGAAAGTTTGTTTAACGGCGTCGACACCTGAACATCCCGCGTGCCTCAGTGTCACTGCGCGCTCCGGTCTTAATCCGACGACAGGACAAAGAGAAGTTTAATTCAAACGGCATTAAAACTCCCTTATCCGGTACGACACCGGTCTGTTATACTGTCACGCGCCAATCTTCCCCACGCTGTCCTTCTTGCTGACATGATCGCGCGGATGAAACCGAGTCCGACTCTGAGCGCGAGCGAAACTGCCTCAGCATCATCTGAGCAGGAGCGCTATGGTGCGCCATCAAGGACAAACACCGTGCTATGGAAGGCCAAATAGTTCAAAACGAAACCAAAAGACAAGAACAGCCACAGGTTGCTCATTTTAGGTAGCCTTATCGACATGACTGCAAAACTCTCACAGTAACACACTTTCTGTCACTGTTATTTTTATTATATTTATTTTGTTCCGAAGTAATAAAAAACTGTTATATAGTCATTAATTACACTTTGGCAGAGGTAATTAGTAGAGTATTTCCGAATTACATTTTTATTACACAACTGAAAGGCTTTCTTCTTTTAAAAAAGGCTCATAAATGCTATGTATTGCTTAAAAATAGATTATCACTTTATTTGAAAGTGTTCTGTATTTAGTTCTAAACCATAGATAGATTAGATAGATTCAACTTTATTGTCATTGCTTAGTACAATCACAAGGCAACGAAATGCAGTTAGCATCTACCAGAAATGCAAATATGTGCATAAGTGCAAATGTGCAAAGTCATAAGAGTGCCATAATGGCATTATGCAATTCAACACAGATTGCAAATGGTAGCATTGTGCAATTATAACAGAGTGCAATAACATAAATATGGTCTATGTACATAATATATGAAGAATATAAGGGGTGAATATAATTATGAAACTATGAGCATTATATTATATTACACACACACACACACACTGCAACAGTTGTGTACATGTATGCATTACTCCACATATTTATCCTTATACATAGAGTATGTTATATGTTTTTTTTTTCATTCTTTATAGTCTTTAAATCAGTTAAATTAGTATACCAATAACATTTTAACTATCATGTGGTTTAGTAGACTTCAGATGGTCTTGGTTAATTTTTGATAGTGCTATCCATGAGAAAAAAGCACAGATGCATACTAATGCTGTAGTTCCTGTGAGTTCTTGTTCCTACAATAAAAGTGAATTACACAGCATGGAGGATACTCTGCTTTCAGAATTTTTTTCAACTTCAAGTTGAACATAAGCAAGTAATGGTTTTAACATCAATGAGAACAGGAACTTGATTCATCAACATTCCACAACATTAAATTTTATTTTATTTTATTTTACCTTTATTTAACCAGGCAGATTATTAAGAACAAGTTCTTATTTACAACATTAAACATTATAGAAATAGAGAGAAATCATGATTTTTTGTAATTATACTATGGTGTACTATAGCAAAGTATTATTGAATATTGGAAAGTACTATAATACTTCTTCTTATTATTTAAAAAAATATTATCCTTGGTGAATTGCAGTGGTGTATGTTGAATAGAACATAACAGGACACACTGTTATAAGAAGGCAATTACATTTAAATTTATAAACACCTATTTAAATAAATGACAACTATAAATGATTGTATTATTATTATTATTATTATTATTATTATCATTATTATTATTATTACTACTACTACTACAACTACTACTAATACAACTTTCAATGTAGCATTAATATCTATCCAGTTAAATTCCTGAGAAATGCTAATAGTTTTTGCTTGGTAATATCCTCACAATTTGGGCTAGAGTATAATACGCCTTGTGTTAGTGCTGTGATGTGGGAGCTAATGATGCCATCTAGAGGCTGACTGCAGTACTGGGTGGATGCTGAAATAAAATATCCTTTAGGTCGTCTGCGAGATAGCTAATCTTAGTCTAGTCTATTGATCAATACACACAGTTTTAAGTAATTACCACTCTAGTGATACACTGCTACTCAAAGTTATCGAACAGCTGATTTATTACTAGTGCCAGATGATGCAATAAGGTTTAAAATGAAAATTAAATATGGGAAAACATTAAATGTAAGACTTAAATTAAGCCCTTAAGGACTTAATTTTAGTGAAATTTATAAAATTAAAATTATTTATAATATATACTACAATATAATTTTAAACATAATAAATAATGTAAGGAATCAAACAGGACACACCATGCCATAATATTGTAAATAATACTACTAATAATAATAATAAAATAAAAAAAATAAAAAAATCAGTGACAGGGTTGTGTGAAGTGGATATAACATCTCATCCCAAATCTCCCACTACAACAATGTGCCTTATTAATGAGCAACACATTATATTTCATCCAATTATAGTTGAATTTAATGTTGTGGAACATTTATAAAGCGGATTATTTCCTGTTATCACTTCATTTATAGCAGCGGTTAAAAGAGGTTGTTTTCTCACTAGCATGTCTTTTTCTCACTTTTTTAAGTTAACAATGCAAAAACACTTACAAAGACTAATGTTACTAAAACTGCATTAAGCAGTAATATTTTGACTAATCAGAATTGAGCACATTGGAATGAATGGCATTATTACAATATTTACATTTCATATTGATTATAATGTATTTTTTATACTTAGTTATTTAGTTGTTTACTTAATTATTTACATACTCTACAGTTAACTGTGCTGAATGTTCAGGAAAGTAAAATGTTTGAGTGAGGGTGTGTGTCAGTGTTGAAGGTCTTTAATTCAGAGGTGCATGAATAGCCTGAACGAGGAGTGTGTAATCGCGTGTGTGTTGAAGTGTAAATCTCATTTTCTCCCCATTCCTCTTTTCCACTGGTTCATTAGGCAAGTAGAAGCTAGCTTGTGCTAGCGGCTATGCTAATACAGGCTAGGGTATGCTAGCACCTCAATCAAAATGGGGAAAGTTGCTCACATGCTAATGACTGAAGCACCTCTTGACCCTACGGAAAAAATGGGACGTAATGTTCATTTTAACTCGTTCTGAAAATAGATGACACTTCACAGGGCTGCAGTGTTTTTTATTCTAAAGTGCTAAATCATAATGGCTGCTGGGCTTTTAAAACTAACCTAGACTTATTGCTGAGTGAACAGGCAAACTAAAATGTACAGTAGTTGGAAGAGGGTAGATAGCAGTTTCCTTCGAATGTGTTACACTGCTTTGCTTGTCTCAGAGGAAAGGTGTTAGATTTCATTATTTCTAATTAGTTGTTGTCATGATATATGGTGGGAACTGGTGATGGACTAGATATCAAAACTGGCCTGGACTTTCTATAATGCTATAATGCTAAAACTGGCATCAGTCCCCCTTTACACTTCTAGCTTATTATTGTATTTTATTCTTTATTTGTAAAAAATAATAAAATAATAAATAAAATAATAATATATTAATAAAAAATTTAGGTGTGTTAAACATTTTTCCAGTTACAGAGCTATATCTAATTACAGCACAGAGTGGGTTAAAGTCTTTATCCGAACCCAAATATGAACACACAAGTGTGCTGTAAGTTTTCATCTTTCATTTTTCCCTCCAACATACTGAAACTGTCTACAGTGTCTGCTTGCTCTCAGCACACAGAGCTGACAGCAGCGAACACGGTCCATCTGCTCTTTCTCACGCCGCTTTAATTTCTGCTACACGTCCAGAGGAAGATCAGACAGGAGACGATGACGTGGTGTCCAAACGCGCCTCCCGTCATCCTTCCCAAGACATGCCCTGGTAGCTTGGGTAAGCAAGCGAGACCCAGTTGCAGGTTAAAGGGTTTGTAAAAAAAAAAAAAAAAAAAAAACAAGCCGAAATGTTCACATCTCTCAGCACCTCATTTCGTTCTAAGGGAGAGTGAATGAGTCATACGTACACCGCAGAGCTTCACATAGTTATATTCGCTGCAGGATTATGAAGTGAGAGGTCTGATGCATCACAAGATTAAAAAAAATTGGTAATATACATAGCAATGCCACTTATGCACGTCATTGGTTACGTCCACCAGTGTGTATATAAAGCCATAGACATAAATGGATACTTCATAGTGATATAGGGTTTGTTTAACTGCCAAGCCATTGCAAATGTCTCTGAAAGGTGGACACTTTGTGTGCTTCCTTTCTGAAGAGTTAGACCCGTTAATGTCCTGTATTGTGGTGGGTTTGATTTCTTCCAACAGGACAATGCACCAGACATGTCTACAGATGCCAAATTATGGTTGGAGGAACTCTCATAAGGGACCCAACAGTAACAGTTTAAAGTGCTGGGGTTTAACCCCTGACCTTCTGATCAGTAACCCAGAGCTTTAACCAGTCAGCCACCACTGCCTTATAGAAACCGGCCTTGTGACTGAAAGGTTCAATCCCCTGTACCAACATGAGCTGACTGAAGTAACCTGGAGCAAGCGACCTAACACCTAAGTGCTCTGTAGGCTCTGTGGATAGGGATTGCCCATCGCTCTGGGCAAGTGTGCTCACTGCCACCTAGTGTGTGCATTTATTTATGAGTATGTTTCTATTAGTTAGGTTGTTTTTCTTTTGATTATTTATTGTTTATTCCTGCAAGGCACCGAATTCACAACTACTCCCTGGGAACTGTGGTTGGGGTTGCCCACAACTCCAGCCACATGAATTCACTGCCCCTTAGTGTAGTGTGTTTTACTGCACAAATGGTTTAAATGCAGAGGTCAAATTCCTCCATGTGCAAGCAGAGTGGTCAATGAGTCACTTCACTTCATTGGTGACACTTTTTTTTATTATTTATCTAAGTCCTGTGTTCTTCTCTGGACCTTGCGTTGTGTTAAAGTCATCTCAGGCCATGTTTATGCCATGTTTAGCCATGTTTTGGTGATTTAAGTTCAGCAGACTTGCGCTCATCACTGCGAGTAATAATATGACCTAACTACTCTAGGTCATATCTTGACAGCTTGATCCATTTTCAGATTCTTCAACAGTATTTAAACTGACAGCCCTCGACCTCATGTGGTCTGATATCTTTCTTTAGCTCATGATGCATTTTATTTTTAAACTCAGAGGAGGATGTGTGTAGGCCAGTCAGCATGACGCAAATCAGACATCAAAGTAGACATACACACACCCGCTGTCCATTTCCTGATTATTACCTGTTTATACACGGCAGGGCGTTAGTGTAGGCTTTCCCTGTATCGCAGAACCCTGCTGCGCACACACCTGTCTCAGAGACAAAGACAGCTCGAGAGAAAGAGATTTTAAGGCTTGTTTACATACATGGATTAAATTCTGTAATAAAATCAGGACAATTGATTGCACTTTTTTGCTTCTTTCTTTAGCATCTCTAGCAAATTAAAACCTGGAAAGTGGCAACAACATAGTGACCTATTCATGGTCATTTTTGTTAAAAGGTCAGTGGAAAGTAAAAGGACACAGACACAAACTATATTCATGGCAACTTTATCCCCCTTACCTCTCACTCAATTTGTAAAATACACACAACTATAGCTCCATCCTGGTTTTAAGGCAGATGGCGTGGTCTGGGTTGTGTGACTACAGTTTGCAGTGTGGAGTTTCACGTCATCTTTCTTCTTGTCTGCACTACAAATCAATTCCTTGTTTTGCTGGGAATCAGACAGGGGTAGCAGAGACACCGTGTCAAGCCAGGTATCGAGCATACAAAGTCCAGTTCAGTCAATAAAATGAGAGAAACAACAAGAATATTACAGTGTGTTTATAGGGTTTGAATGTGTGAAGGTAAAGGGTATACTAAAATGGGGAGGAGGAGATGGGAGAAATACAAAGTGTATAGCTGATACCTATGGTCACATGAGTACTGCTAGGGGTTTACTGAAGCGCTATACATACAATTATGCAGCTATGTCAAGTAATGTCCAAGTTATGTCTAAGCTTCAGTTAGTGCTCACATTCGACATTAGAATAGAAAAAATACATGATCTCAATGACTTGTTGGTGAGAAGATCAATCACAGAAGATCAGATGTTTTGAAAATACTTGAACTAGTTAAGTATTTCAGCAACACCTGATCTTCTCTGATTTAAAATAAAAACAGAAACAAGGTGAGAGGAGAATGAAAAGGTTGGGCAGAAAAACACTGATGGCATTATTAGAATAATACCACCATTTATCTGAATATCTCCACCTACTACACATGCATCTTCGCCCACAGTTGTGAAGGGTCCTCACTGTTTTTTATGTTTGTTCATTTGTGGTGAGTCACAGATGCTCCAGCATTAAGTTAAAGTTAATAAAAAAAAAATTTTTTTTTAAAAATCACGCTGTCAGGTGACCAGACCAACACACATTACTATATCGGGTTCCAGCCTCACTGGACAGGACAGCGTGTCCCAGCTACATTCGACAAAAACCTGTAAGTGTGTAATAAAAACTTTTTCCAACCTGGGTCAGTACAACATGGGTTATAAAGGGAATAAAACTACTATTTTACAATTCATTATAACATCCATCTACTTTGAATAGAAGTCATTGATGTCATGTAAGACTAAACACACTCCTCCAATATTGAAATGTAAAGTGATTGGAGGTGTAATTTTTTTTTTGGTACTCCATGTAGTTCAGAACTTATCGAATATAATAACCACTCATTTACACCAGTTAAGAAATGGAAAAATTGTACAGCTTTTTATCCAGAAAACAATCATCTTTAGGCATC
>JAOVVF010000025.1:2006914-2021155 GCA_028565595.1 Duopalatinus emarginatus | reverse complement strand
AACAAGATGGTAAGAAACAGAGCAGTCCAATTTCATTAATGCCTCTCTAGGTACTAAGCAGATAAGTGTATAAGTGTGCCATGATTTGGGGCTGCCCCATGCTCTAGGCAAGTGTGTTCACTGCCCCCTAGTGTTCACTGGACTGTGTTCTACTGCACAAATTGGTTAAACACTGAGGTCAAATTCTTCAGTGTTCAAGCACAGTAGGCAAATAGTACACTTTAAACTATGGAATTTTAAAATGTCACTTTTAAATGTCATATCTAGAGCCTGATGTGCATTTCAGTATAATTAATTTACATTGTACTGGTACTTACTGCCATGTTACACAAGTTTGAACTTTAATCTAATACCTAGAATCTGAGAAGCATTTTAATATAATAAAGTTTGACATTCCTGCTATTTACCATCTTGTTAAACGGATTAAAGTCCTAGTACTTTTGGGTTTGTACTTCACAAACACCTGGTTAATACCTTGAATTTAGGGGGTTTTACAGGAAAGTTATTTTGTAATGTTACATACAACCGGGAATTGAAAAGAAGTAAATGAATTACCATGGCAGACAATGTGGAGACAATAAGGCAGTGCACAAGACCACGATAGTTGAATTTGTCATGGCAGATGGGAGACTGAGGCTGCATCCGAAATTGCATATTTCCATACTACTTAGTATGCAAATCAAGTATGCAACACAAGGTAGTGTGTTCAAATACCTATTGTGTATCAGGTAGTATGCGAAAAGTTTCTGGATACCATACTAGGTCGGGAGAGATTTGCTAGTATGCTCCCCCACACACTATCCAAGCCTGATATATCCCATAATTCACAAGTTAATTAAAGTTAAAACTTTAAATAATTATTGTGTGGGACATGGCTACTGACAAATGTGGTGTGACATCATGGGTCAAAGGTTGTTTGTAAAATGGCAGATCAAGTGTGTCTGAGGTGGTGTGCATACTACATGCTTACATGCTATATGTGTGTACTAGTTTAGAGGTTGAGTAGTATTTACTCCAATCTAGTAGGAAGTATTCAAGTATGCAATTTTGAATGCAGCCCAAAGCCTCAGCTTTTGTGTTCGTAGGCAGTGAAGGATTCTGGGACATGGAGTTCTGCTGCTGTATGATTTACAACATATGATTTATATTAACATGCTATTGCATTCAACAGTCTGGGACAGAATAGGACAATCCAGGACCACTGGTTAAATATTTCTGTTCCCATTTTATTGTTAATAGTCCTTTCTATCCCTTCGGTAACTTAAAGTAATTGACACACACAGGGAGATTTTTTTTTGTCTACCAACTTTACATACATACACACATTGCTTCCCTGATAAACAATCTCACATTTTAGTTCAAATATGTTACTGGGCTATAAAGCAGAACTATTTCATACTTACACAGGACACCATCCTGGTCTAAGAAAAGGCCCAAGCTGGGTTTTAGGTGTCCTTAAATAGTGCCTGGGCAAATTCAGACATGCTCAGTAGAGCCAGGTTGGGTTGATCTTTTTGAAATGGGGGTGCATTAAAAATATTATTTTTTTTTAATTTCAGATTCATCTTGTTCATAATGTGTGTTATTAGCTTGATATTAGCTTTTTCATTTTGACATTTGCATTGTTTGTTGTTTTCTTTATTATCTTTTTTTAATGTGGTTGTCACCCCCTGCAGAAGAGGACAATTGGTACACACTGAGTTGGGTTGGCCAGTGGGGCTCATTTTTGAATGTTCCCACATCTCATTTTTAGTTTTTTTTTTTTTGTGTGTGTGTGTTTATATACCATGTAACCTTGTTGGTGCACTCTACCCACACCACTGAGCAAGGTTAGTCAGATAAAAGTAAAAGAAAACAAAATAAGTACTCTGTGATGTATGAAGACCACAGAAGATGTATTTTTATTTTCTCGCTTCTTTCATGTCACTGAAGTTAAGTCAAATTTTTTATTTTTATTGGGTTGAAATTCTTTTTTTTTTTTTTTAAATATTCCAGTATTACAGAATCATGATTCATCCTTTAATGTTAATGCTATCAGTAATCCTGTTTGATTGAACGTATCTTTTTAATGGTTATTAATTTTTATATTTGGTGGGTTTTTAGCACCAAAAATGGATGACTACTTGTGTTGCCAATCTCCTGGCCCCATCTTCACCTTACCTGTTTTGTATAACCATACTAAGCTCTACTGTTAATGCGGCATTAGTGCTTGTTGCAGTTACTGTTTGTGACCATTAATAATAACTAATAACTTTGTGAAGCTAAACAGGGCAGTACAGGAATATCACAGTACCCACTGAGTACCCATTAAATTACAACCACGAAACCACTGACAGGTGAAGTGAATAATATTGATTATCTTGTAACAATGGCACCTTTCAAAGGGTGAGATATATTAGACATCAAGTGAACAGTACATTCTCTAAGCTGATGTGGAAAAAGAAAAAATGGGTTTAAGAATCGGAGTGACTTTGACAACAGCCAAACTTGTCATTGGCACCGAAAACTACCTGATGTGCATGAGGGGTGAATGGGTTACACCTGTCATGGTCCTACAGAAGATCCACAGAAGGATCTGTTGCTAACTTCTTGGTGCCTAATACCACAGAACACCTTCAGAGGTCTTGTGGAGTCCATGCCTAAATTAGGGTGTATAGGGGGTGGTTTAGGCAGGTGGTTTTAATGTTATGGCTGATCTGTGTCTCTGTCAAATACAACATTTGTTTAAATTGTTGATCACTCAGATGAAGATATAAAAAAGTCAGATTTTCAGAATTGTCCCTGCTTAAATCTCCATGTTACAAGGAAACCTGGCAGGAAACCATCTAAGTAATCCCCAACGAGTCCGAATCAGCTGTTCAACACTGGATGCTGGATGAAATTTATGATTGTGTGACTTATTTATTTTATCTTTATTTTTATCTTTAGGTAAAATGGCAGTGGATCAGCAAAAAGATAGATAGATAAATAAATAAATAGTTGTTATGGCTTTAGCCTTTCATACAGTGTCCTCTGCTGGTGAAAAATGACTATCGCACCCATTCCAGCTCATGGCTCTTTCTGCAGAACAATGAGGAAGTGGATTTATATAGTACTGACTTTTTACATATAATATGTATACATTTACTGAATATAACTTTGCAGTATTTTTGACTGTATTTGATACTATTTCACTGCATTATTGTTGTACTTTTTATTACTGTAACTGCTTTAAAGTTACTACAGCTTTAGTTACTAGTTAGTTTTGTAACCTGAAGAGTTTCAGATGCCTTTGAGCAGCTCCACCACTTAGCAATTATTCCTGCAATTGACACTGCATTTAAACACAGAGGACCTGCTACAGACGCCTGTGAATACAGAAAAAAAAGAGGAAGAGGAAAACTGACTCAGAGGAGGAGGTCATGCCTCTCTTCTCTAAAACTTCATGAGAACAAGAACGCATTTCCGTCTTGTGGCTGCTTTTAGTGAAATTCTGCCTAAACCCCTAACCCTAACTTAAATAGTTCGTAGAAGTGGACACATATAGCAGTGTGTAGTTGTCTGTGTGGGTGTGAGGTTGGCTTTGTTTTCTTAAATGGAAATGTTGCTCAGTGTCTGTCTTTTTTTTATTGGATTTAATTTGTCAAAAGGTAAGTGAAGTTTTTCTTCTTGTTACTAATGAGATGAAAAAGTATATTTATACAAATTCAAAGAGGGCAGCAATAATATACCTGATGTTTATCATGTACACAAACTTGGAATTCAGAATTTGATAGCACCTTGGTCCTAGACGTATATCCTTATAGTAATACTTCCTGGAATTCCTAGTGCACATTAATGCCATCTTTCCAACATGTTTTCTGTATTTCCATAATACCAAACTACACAGAGATTTTTACCATGGATGCTCCATCCAGTTGTACAACAAACAAACAAGCAAAAACCTATAATTCTACTGAAATCATTCTACTGTAGATATGTAAGGAAATGTTTATGTAGCATTTATAGAAGGAGTCTCCAATGTCAACACTTTGAGGTAAAGCTGTAATTTTATACTTACTGACATTGGATAAAACAATGGGGTTCACATGTTTGTTTCTGGATAACATGACTCATACCATGACTCCTTCTCTCATTCATTAATTTATTATAACATGATCCCAGCAGTAGTTTTACTGACAGTCTCTACTGATGAATGCATTACTATGATATTTATGATATTTTGTTAACTTCTTTTAAAACATATCAATGTGTGATTGCACAGGCTGCTTTCTAGTACACCATGGTCATGAATTGAAAGTCATAGCAAACGTATCCACCACCGTAATGCTACCTTGCTACTGCTCTGACACCACTACAAACACATCCATACAGAGTCTCCGTTGGAGGAAATCCAAAAACATGTGGGACACGGTTAATGACACAAGAGCACAGCTGGTTAGTCCAGGCTCTCCATGGAATCTCTCTTTACTCTTATCAAACCTGAGAGAAGAAGATGCAGGAATTTACAGATGTGAGATCAGTGCTCAGAATTACGCAGACATCAATCTCATCATTGAAGGCAATATAAAGTGTATTTTGACTTTGGTTTTATTTTCTCTGGGTATATGCTTTTGAAGAGTCGTTGCTATCTTACAGCACACAGGAGATGATCCTGAGCTTGAGAGTTTTCCATGTTCTCCATGTGCCTTTGTGGGTGTCCTCCAGGTTCTCCAGATGCCTCCAACCTCCCAATACATGCCAGTCAATGGATTAGGTGTGACTTTGTGTGCATGTGGTTCCCTGTGATGTGACTAGCTTTATATCTAGCATGTATACCTACTTTGCACCCAGTAGGTCTAGATCCAATTAGCTGGATAAAACATGTATATAAGATATAAGATGTATAGCTAATCAATCTACCAGAATCTTTCTGTAAGGACAGCTGGTAGAAGCACAAACACTACACACTACCTTAGGATCAAACTAGGAGTTCTGAGGCAGTTATCTATGTAGTTTGATGCTGACTGGTCAAGGCATGGACTCCACAAGACCTCTGAAGGTGTTCTGTGGTATCTTACACCAAGACAATAGCAACAACTGATCCTCGTGTGGATCTTCTGTGGGATCAGACCAGACACTCCCCACACACACAATTAAAAATCACAGATTAATAATAATTAGAAAATCAATGCTATTGATGACACCTATTAGTGGTTTAGCTGTTTTTATGTCATGGCTGGTTGGTGTATTTAGTCATTTTTTTATTATTATTTATAGACAAGCCAAGGCTAAAATTGGCATAAAATCATAGTGTGTTTGTAATCTGTGTATTTGTGCAGGAAGCACTGAAATTATCCAGGAAGACGACATAACTCGAATTGCACACACAGGAAGCTCGATACTGCTGCCGTGCTACTCTAACACCAAACCTATACAATTCATGTGGAGGAAATTTAGTCCGTCGAAAAGAAAGTGGGATGATATGTCAAGCGACAGACACAGATTTCAGATGGCTAATGATCACTCTTCAGGAAACCTCTCTTTACTTATATCAGACCTGACTAAAGAGGATGCTGGGGTTTACAGGTGTGACCTCGGAACAGATAAATACACAGACATAAATCTTGTTGTTGAAGGTAAACAACCCACTGCATAATAGAAACTGACAACCACTAATTTTTTATATGCTTTTCTACCATGGCGCTGTTGTGTTCTCGATTTTAATGTGTTATCAATTCTGCAGTAGATCGTTAACAGGGTTTTGTGCCAGATGCTCTACATAGACTAAGTAAAAAAAAAAGTAATGTAATGGTCTTCTGGAAGAAGCCCAGCATAGCATTTTGTAAGGAGTCCCCAGTGTCAGAAACAGACATATTCAGCTAAAAACCCTAAGCCCTAATAATAAACAGCACAGGGCCATAAAATGAGCTACAAAGCACTGATTGTAGCCAGCCAAGCCCAAGAACTGCCCCATCCCTTTTCTCATCTTGGGCGTCGGGTAGGCTGCAATTGCTGCCGTCTGATCAATTGGGGCCAACCTGCCCATGACCCGATTGTTTGGGTCATCTGTGAGCCCCACCCGCCTCAAGGATCTCAGGACAGCCCTTAGATGTTACAAGTGCCTCAGCCAATCATTACTATACATGACAATATCATGTAAGTACACTGCGGATATGCATTAAGGGCAAAGTATTCTGTCTGTGAGCCATTAAAACATCTTGGGTGCTCCGAATAACCCAAATGAAAGCATGACAAACTGGCGTAAACCAAACTTTGGGGTCAAGGGGACCTGCCAATATCCCTAAGATAAATCTAGTTTCAAATAGCCAATTAAGCAGTTTATCAATGTGAGGTATCAGAAACACTAATCAATGTAGACACTGTGTTGACTTTTTTAAAATCCACAATCTGGTTTGGGTACCAAAACCACTGGGCTGTTCCACTGACTGTGGGGTCGTTCCACTGACTGTGGGGTCGTTCCACTGACTGTGATTAATGTTGAACATTGCCTGAATCTCTAATTAAACCACCTTTTTTTTTGCTTTTAAATAATCAATAGGGGCAGCCGTGCCCTAGTGGTTAGGGAACCGGTCTTGTGACCGAAAGGTCCCGGGTTCAATCCTCGTCAAGGACAAGACACTACTGAGGTCCACCAACTGCTCCCCAGGTGCTGTGGTTTGGGGCTGTCCCCCACCCGCCACCCCTCCTTTGGGCAAGTGTGTACACTGCCCTCTAGTGTTCACTGGTGTGTGTTTGACTGCACAGATGGGTTAAATGAGGAGGTCACATTCCTCTGTGTGTTCAAGCACAGTAGGCAAATAGTTCACTTTCACTTCACTTTCACCACCCCGGAGGCTTTTAAATGTGGTATTATATATGATCAGTGTGACCAGGCAGATGTAAATCGGATAACTCTGCTCTTACACTGGGCCTACCTATGCTGGTAATAGGTGGTCTCCACAAGGCATCAGGCTGTATTGGGCTGCGTTTTTAGCGATTTCTGGTTCCAGCTCCTCCCTGCCCTGAACCACCATTGCCCTAGACAAAGGTATCACCTTTCTCTACAATTTTAGAAGATTAAGGTGGTATGTTTATCTGTTCTCTGGACCTTATCGGCATCTTGCGTATTTATCTGGCATCACTTCCGGCGCTGTAGGAGATGGCTGCCTCTCCAGTAGCTCTCCAGAATTTCCCTGAAGGAGTAATCCCAAGGGATAAATAAAGTTAAGTCTAAGTCTAAGTCTAAGTCTAAGTCTATCAGTAGCCATGGCAACAACTCCCCTGCAAACGCAATGATAATAAAAATACCTCTAAATACATTAAAGAAAGATGCATTTTTTTTATTTAATTAATTGTAATTGTAATTGTAATTTAATTGCAAATTTGAATGGTGTAATAAAACACTCTGGGATGTGCTGTAATTGGAAAATAATTAAACTTGGGGTAGCTTTACTTCATTAGAACACCTTATGATTGTTGAAATTTATTTCTTAAGCAATTGCAGATAATTATTTACTTTGTCTTGCTTCATCCAACTAATATTAAAGTTAAACTACTTTACTAAACTAACAACAACAACAACACACATAAAAGTTATAAATACATATATAATTTCAGTTTCTTTATTGCAGCTCTTCCAGAGTCTCTTCCCTTCATCCCTTTTGCTGTGGTGACTGTGATCTTTCTGCACATTATCGTAGCTGTGGTTTATTACACCACTAGAAAGAAAGGTACAAACACATTAATGATATCATCCAGCTGTTAGCATTCTAAATATATCTGTGAAATTATCATCCACTTTGCTTTTATCTTTATCAGATCCTGTCCAAGCTTACTACAGCACCACTGATGGAGACGGACATGTGACGCTGGAATACTGAAGCCTAACAGAAGAACAGAAGAAGGTTCAAACTCAAAACATTTACCAATACTTCTCTATAGTTCTCCTATGGTTAGTTTTACAAGAACCTACCCTCAACTTTTAGTGAAATAAGTGTTGGTAAGCAAAGTGTTGTCAAAAGTTTTTTCACAGGTTTCTTGTATTGCAACGTTTAGTGGAATGTTAACTTATTATTATTATTATTTAATTTTCTTTTATTTTAAATTGTGACTTTACCACAGAAAGTGCTGGACATTTTCACTGAAAACAAAGTGTTATACTTTTGCAGGCAAAATGACTTAATAAATGTACATTAGGAAAAATTACAGTAAACTATTTAAACACATTTATTACATTTATTACACAAGGAGCTAGAAAGAATTATTACCACTTTGGCATTTTTTATGTCTACTGTAATTTTTGTAAAGCTGCTTTGGGACACTGTTCATTGTAGCTACAAATAATTGTTTTTAAATAGAATATAATTGAACTTTATTTAGTTGTAATTTCTTCTGCAGCAATACGATACATTGTGTAAATGCACTATATGGCTAAAAGTTTGTGCACACAACATATGCAGTTCCTCCCCTATCTGTTGCCACAAAGTTCAAACTGTATAGAATGTCCTTGCATGTTTTAGCTTGAAATTTTTCTTTGACTGTAATTAAGAGACCCAAACCTCTTCCAGCATGACTAGTTGGACTACAAAATCTGAGTGTCCTCCACAGAACCCTGACCTCAACCCCACTGAATACCTTAGATGAACTTGGATAAACTGCCACACAGACTGCATCTCTGACCTTCTCATTTACACATCAGTGAAAAGCCTTCCTGGAAGTATGGAGCTTATAACAGTAATGAAGGGAGAAAAGAATGGAATTTAGGTTCAACACGTACACATGACTGCGATGGTCAGTCCACAAACTTTGAAGTTAAGCAAAAAATGCCCTCTGGTGGCTCGCTGAAACACCTCACAGCAAACAGTAATTTGGGTTAAGTACTAAAATATGTCTCACATAATAAAACAATATAAACAATATCCTGTAATAAGAGCCTTACTGGGTTACACAGGTAGGGCTTGCCACTCAAAAATATAGATGGGGTTTGGGTTTGGGTTTCAGGCGCCTAACTTTTGGCTGTAAAATGTCCCAATGAGCATGAATGGAGAAATACTGTACATTCACATACAGTCTATATTAAAAAACAAAACAAAACTGAAGTTTGTTATTTGAGTAAACAGTTACTTTTTATAAAGTATTTTAAAAAGTAGGCTCCAGTGTCAGTGCTTAACAGTTGTAAAGTTGTTACAAACAAATACTTGTTGTTAACATCTTATTCGTGCGCACAGTGTAGCAGTTATTTTTATTATTCATTAGCTTACACTTCATCTAAATATAATCATCATTTTATGTTAGTTCTTAAAATTAAGAAACAGGGCAACCATGGAAGAACTGAGTGTGTGTTTTGCAATCGCTACTGTGGGCGTTTGACTTCTGCAACATTATTAAAAGCCTTCCCAGAAATCAACTTATAGTATGATGAAACTGATGAGCCACTATTTGTGGGTGTTAAACTTGAAATACGAAACAACATTACAGCATCTTGGGGGTTAGTGAGCTGTTCTGAGAGGGCTGTGAGTATAGTTGTGTGTAGTCGGGTGTAGTCTGAGCTGCTTTACCAGTAAAAATGCTGCTGGGGTTTTATCTACTCCTAACTGCACTTCATGTCATTAAAGGTAAGTCCTAAATGCTAATAACCTTTTACGTATTTATGGACATCAACATTTATTCCTTAATTTAAAGTAAAACAGCAATAAAATTGTAATATGTGCAAGTATATCCTAATATATTTGTGCTTGATATATTATGAGTGTTAAGCCTTTATAAACTTTCTTTCTGCAGGCTGCACTTTAAAAAACAAGAAAATATCAAACATTACTGCACATGTAGGAGAGGCCGTACTGCTGCCCTGCACTTGTTTTGACGATTCGAGAAATAATCAGCAGATAGATTGGAAAAAAAAAAGAAACGGCAACATGACTGGCAGCTTGTTTCCACAACTGAAGACAGATTTCAGCTCTCTAATGTTCCAGGAAATTTTTCTTTACTCATATCACACGTGACTGAAGAGGATGATGGACTATACAGGTGTGACATCAAAACTGATCTATACACAGACTTTAACCTCATTGTTAGAGGTAAATTTATTTCTATTATTTTATTATTATTATTATTATTATTATTATTAGTAGTAGTAGTAGTAGTAGTAGTAGTCGTAGTAGTCATGTTGTTGTAGCTGCTGTTGTTAATATTAGTATTATAAACTGATTTTATAGAAAATTCTGATGTAGTTCGTCCAAAATCTCTTCCCTTCGTCCCCTTCGCTGTGGTGACTGTGATCTTTCTGCACATTGTCATAGCTGTGGTTTATTACACCACCAGAAAGAAAGGTACAAACACATTAATCATACAGTATCATCCAGGTGATGTGATGACTTGGGGTCTAGGGTTTATATAGCCTGGTGTCATGGCTTGGTGACATGAGACAGCTATGACTAATTAATAGAATATGGGTGGGAAACGTGAACTAGAAACAAGGGGCAGAGAACAGGCAGACTGGGACAATTTATTGTAGGCCATTCTGTCTTAGTAAGTGAAATAAATCAGGAAAGATGACAATCCTGCACCTAATACCTGGGTCACACACAGAAGCCAGAACGTTCCCTACAACCATGATAATCTCTTCTATGTTGCTGTAGCTGCTTAAGATCCCACCAGCAACTTACTGTTAACTACAGCTATTACCGGCATCAAACACAGAACAGCACCTTCCCTACAACAAAAATTCCGCAGACAACCACATCCCTGTGAACTCTTCATAGGGATCATCAGGTAGGCACCTCCCTTCTTCAGTGTTTCACTAAATCATGCCCACAAAACGTCCGGAAGGCTCAGCAGTGAGGTCTGGCGTCCCAGACCCACTCCCCTCCAAGTTCACCTCTTAAACCTACTACCTATGTTCAACTGTACATACTATACATACCACTCGTTATACACACACTGTAAATTCTTGGCCACCCCGGTGGCTAAGGCTATAACACAGCCCCACTGGCACTGTTAACCCATGCTCAGTGCCACCGGTTGCATGTAGGATTTACTCACGATACTATCTAGTCGTTCCTTGACCTTTTCCACTCATCCTGAACCATTGACTAGCTCTCTCAGCTACTTTTGAATGTTCTTTTACAGTTGTACTTAGTGCACAGCCTTTAGTTCCAAATTCAATTAGCAGAGATGTGGTGGACATTGCTACAAAACCCCTACAAAACCCCTTATCTCTAATGGTCTATTATGTGCCTGCCGGCCATGCTCTCTCACAGTCAAAGAGTCTTACAGTCAAGGAGCAGAGGGCATTTTGTTTTGCTGAAGTGAATTCAGGCGGGTGTCTTTAACTGTGTATTTTAGTTCCACTACTGTTCATATTTGTCACCGTTCACTCTGTATTTCTGTATTTCAAAGAGGGACATGGAGATTAGTTTATATATTTAATTATATCTGAGAGCTATAAAATAGAAGGGAACGCTCTTATGCTCTTATATTCATTTTGAGATACTGCATATCATTACATATCATAACTATCCTAGTAGTTATTTAGTACAGTAAATGTCACTTATGCTTAACTTAACCATTTATAATGCATAGGAATTTGTACTATTTTTAAATATTCAAAGCTGATTCAGTATTAGAGGTGTGCTGTAATGATGCAGTGCCACTGTAATCTGTAGCCTTAATCTTTGTTAAAAGTGGGTGTGGCCTAACCCAGCACCAATTTGTTTTTGTTGATGTATATTTTTTTTGTTTCACCTCAAGCCTCTTACATCCTCGGTCAGTAGGCGCCACAAACCTGGAATACCTGAGCATGTGCTTTGCAGAGTGTGTATCAGTGTGTTGAGGTCACTGCAAGCATGTGACTTGTGGAGCGCTGAAAAGAGGAAGCAGTAATAGTCTGAGCAGTGGTGACATCCTCAGTGGGGCACAGGCTGAGTAGCCATGGGGCTAGGTGCAGCCTAGGGAAGCTGGGCATTGGGGACCACCTTTTCATCTTATGACATGGGGGATATGCGCAGGGGACAAAACAGACCTTATTGCAAGGTGACCAAGCTCTGCATTCTACCAGTGCTGCCACCTAAGATCGCTTTGTTGCACCCAGACACACTGTCTCAACTTTGCTTTGTCTGGTCCTGCTGCATCCATATTTGGTAGTATATCCTGTTAGATAGAACTCGCTGAGTCAGGTTTAAGATGCAAATGTAGGGTTTTATTCACACAAAGCAGGTCTAAGGGAGGCTGGGAAACAAACATAGTGTTAGGGATAGGAATATTGTGGCAAAAAACGAGGCCTTTTTTGCCACAACTGTAAGAGAATAGAAAAAGAGAATATGCCATAAAACAAACAACAAACACTTTTTTAGGATTGGCCAGTTCCTTCTGCTGCCACTAGGGGGAACTGGTTGACCTATTTAGCCAGTGAGGTAATCAGGTCTGATGGGGAACACCTGGCTGGCTCTCCATTTAAGAGCAGATTCAGCGAACCCTCCTTGTCACACCGTCAGCTACTGTATCTATGTGCTCCTGTACAAGGGACGATGTCAGGGACAGAGGTATCGGTGATGCCTTATAGACGTTTGCCATGTAGGGCTGTTGGCCCAAGGTAATAAGCCTATTTGGGAAAGATTAGGGTTTGTTGTGATACCCTTTCCCCCCTGACTTTCTCTCAGGGACTCTCTCCACATTGGAGAAATCCCCACACTTTTTTGCCCCTGGCCTTCTGGATCTATTCTCTCACTTCCTGACTCTCTTCCACACTGGCCTCCGATGTATTCCTGTATTCATGTGTAGAACATGAATGCATCATTTTGAGTAAACATAACTTTAATATGTGCAAGTATATCCTAATATATTTGTGCTTGATATATTATGAGTGTCAAGCCTTTATAAACGTTCTTTCTGCAGGCTGCACTTTAAAAAACAACAAGCAAACATCAAACATTACTGCACATGTAGGAGAGGCCGTACTGTTGCCCTGCTCTTGTTTTAACAGTCCGGGAAATAATCAGCAGATAGTTTGGAGAAAAAAGAAACGGCAACATGACTGGCAGCTTGTTCCCACAACTGAAGACAGATTTCAGCTCTCTAATGTTCCAGGAAATTTCTCTTTACTGATATTACACGTGACTGAAGAGGATGATGGACTATACAGGTGTGACATCAAAACTGATCGATGCACAGACTTTAACCTCATTGTTAAAGGTAAATTTATTTGTATTATTATTATTTTTTTATTAGTAGTAGTAGAAGTAGTCATGTTGTTGTAGCTGCTGTTGTTAATATTAGTATTATAAACTGAAATTTAATGAAAATTCTGATGTAGTTTGTCCAGAATCTCTTCCCTCTGTCCCCTTCGCTGTGGTGACTGTGATCTTTCTGCACATTGTCATAGCTGTGGTTTATTACACCACCAGAAAGAAAGGTACAAACACTTTAATGATACAGTATCATCCAGATGATGTGATCACAGTAAAAGTGCAAGACGATATTATGTACTTTGCTCTTATCTTTTTCAGATCCTGCCAACGTTCACTACACCATTGTTGATAGAGTTGGAAGTGTGACTCTGGAGTTGTGAAGACTCTGGAGAAATGTTTTGAAGAAGGTTCATGGTGATCTACAATCTATACAAACAGAATATTACAATCACAAAATGGTCGTCATTAAAGCAACTCAGATCTCAGTTGGAAAGTGGGATATGTTAAGCAAACAGTGAACAGTCCGTTCCTTAATATAAAAAATGCTTTACTTTGACAAGGACCAAATTATAATGGCAAAACAGCAACTTTTGTGTGGTGTTCCAATTATGCAGTGGTTACTATCTACCAAAAGCGGTCCCACAAAGAACAACTGGTGATCAGCAAAGGTTCCTTGGTGCCTAAGGCTTGTGTAAGATGTAAAGACTAGCCCATCTGGTCCAATTCCACAGAAGATCCACTAAAGAATCTGTTGCCAAAAATACAGAACACCATTAGAGGTCTTGTGTAGTCTATGCCTCAATGGGTCAGAGCTGTTTTGGTGGCTGTTTTAGCAAGTGATGTTAATGTTATGGCTAATCAGTGTATGTCATGGTAGGAACCGAGTCCAGTCAGGGTTCCATTTCCCAGAGCATATTATGGCCTACAAACATGGCTGCTGCACTTCACAGAACACTCATTCACCTCCATGCTCTGTTTACCCACTAATCAAACACACCTAATCCTATTCTATTACTATGAAGTAATCTGCTCTGGCCCCATCCCAATGAGACGTGGTGATATAACTTACAGCAGGTTATGGTCACTGAACTGCTGG
>JAOVVF010000025.1:1996472-2006814 GCA_028565595.1 Duopalatinus emarginatus | reverse complement strand
TCAGCAGTAGTTAAGAGTAGACTTGATATGAATGACTAAAAATCATATATATGTATAACGATACAAACTCTTTGTTAAGATAAAACATGGTTTTGATGTTACATTTTAATATAAATTTTATTTCATGCTGAATGTATTTAGTTAAATGAACATTTACCCAAAAATATCTAAACCGGGTTTTAGAATGTATAATTAAATCTGTGTATAAAAACACAATCATTTCAATATGTTATAGTTTTATACTTTACTGTTTTCCTTACTGACATCTGGTTTATTTTGTTTATAAAGAGTAGTTTTAAGACTCAGTTCCTTGAAATTTTTATCTTCATCTTTAACAAACAAATGTTAATGTAGGGTGTTGAGCATCACCTTTTACAGATGTTGGTGTTGTAGCTTTTGTTGTGACACCTACAGGAAGTGAAAGACCAGATAAAGTTAGTGTGTGATTCTTACTGTGAGCTGATGTACTAACACACTAATAAAGACTTTTCATTCCAGTGTGTATCAGTGGTGTGTGATACCTGGTGTTGAATTAGGTGAAGTTGTTGTGATCACTGGTGTGGATGTTGAAGGTCTTGTTGGTGCGTCTGTGATAAGAGAAAGGTTTCATACATTATAAACTTTCTGAAGAAAATGTGAGTGTGATTGCAGCTCTGCAGTGGGACACTCCACTGAGAGTAAATCAGAAGATTAGTACATAGTTGGTGGTGGTGTGAATACATTTGCTCCATCATGTGACTGCATTAGTACAAACACTCGTTTTAGCAATTAGCAGTAAAAAATATTACTATCACCAGCAATTAGCATTAACATCAACATTATCAATAGCCCTCAGCATTAGCAATTGGCTTAAGTGTCATACTTACCACATGACATAAGTGTTAGCAATTGGCTTTAGAAATTAGCATTAAAGATTAGCAAAGAGTACAAAGATATTGTATTGTTGTTACATCAGATTAATCTGTCATTAGATTATCACTGAAGTAACATTGTGAATAAAAATGACTCATTTACCTTTAACAGTCAGTCTGATATATCTGTATTGACCATCTTTAAGTCTACCACTTGTAATCTTCATCCTCTACTGTCAGGTGTGATATGAGCAGAGAGAGATTTCCTGAAGAGTGATCATTAACCAGCTGAAATCTGTCTTTGTACTGATCACTCTCAGGAGATATCTCTACCCATTTATTTGTGTATTTCTTCCATGTGAATGTCTCAGGTTTGGTGTCGAGGTAAATACAGGAGCAGGGCAGCAGTACTGAGTCTCTTGTGTATACAGTGATCAGTTGTCCATAATATAGTAATGTTTACAACAAAAAAATTTGGTATGAAAATTAGTGTTTTGTGGACATTAGAGACTTGTGGATATTATTGTTTTGTTGAAATTAGCGATTTGTAGACATTAATGTCCACTCTATTGTCCACAACTCCCTGATGTTTACATCACACTAATGTCTGTAACATACTGTCCACAAGGAACTGATGTCCACAACACAATAATTTCAACAAACCACTAATGTCCACAACTAGCTCAGGTCCACAACACAATGGCCACAATACAGTAATGTCCACAGCACACAAATGAAGAGTAAAATAAAGATATGGTGATTTCTTCATTCAGTTTTATCAGGTAACAGCTGATAGAAGGACAGGATTGAGGCTGAGGAAGGTTTTAGGGGATAAACTGGGCATCAGGGTTTGCAGAGGAAGTTATGGACTCAATTGATGAAGCTGATCAATGTTAGTTAGAATGTCAATGTGGATCAGTGGTGTGTGATACCTTGTGGAGAATTAGGTGAAGTTGTTGTGATCACTGGTATGGATGTTGAAGGTATTGTTGGTGCAGCTGTAATGAGAGAAAGCTTTAATAAGTTTAATAAGTTAATAAGTTACTCCAATCAGAGTAAACCAGAAGATTAGCAAATAGTTGGTGGGGGTATGAATACAATGGCTCTTGCAGGTAATTGTGTGCGTTTGGCAAATTAATGTGACCGTATGAGAGAGAACTCCTTGTTTTGGGGGCAGTATCCTGAGTCTGACGCCAAACAGATGATTAAAAAAAAATAAAAATAAAACAATATGTTATGACAAATATGTCTACCATTTAAAACAGATGATTAAAAAAAACTGTTATGTCCACTATGTCTACCATTTAAAATTTAAATGGTGTTTTTAGGCGGAAATATAAGGATTTTGGACAAGAAAAAAAAACAACAACTCTAGGCTAGATTGGAGATAACATCACCCCCTCTACCTGCTCCCAATAGAATAAATTTCCCCAATAAATTTTCTGTAGGAGAAGATAATTACCGAAAATTAAAATTGTTGTAACATTGCCCAAAAAAATAAAGGGAACACTAAAATAACACATCCTAGATCTAAATGAATGAAATATTCTCATTGAATACGTTGTTCTGTACAAAGTTGAATGTGCTGACAACAAAATCACACAAAAATCATCAATGGAAATCAAATGTATTAACCAATGGAGGCCTGGCTTTGGAGTCACACACAAAATTAAAGCGGATAAAGTCAAAATGAGACTCAGTACTGTGTGTGGCCTCCATGTGCCTGTATAACCTCCCTACAAGACCTGGGCATGTTCCTGATGAGGTGGTGGATGGTCTTCTGAGGGATCTTTTCCCAGACCTGGACTAAAGCATTCACCAACTCCTGGACAGTCTGTCGTGCAACGTAACATTGGTGGATCGGATTCCGGTCTGGGGAACTAGCGGGCCAGTTCATAGCTTCAATGCCGTCATCTTGCAGGAACTGCTGACACACTCCAGCCACATGAGGTCTAGCATTGTCCTGCATTAGGAGGAACCCAGGGCCAACCGCACCAGAATATGGTCTCACAAGGGGTCTGAGGATCTCATCTCGATTCCTAATGGCAGTCAGGCTACCTCTGGTGAGCACATGGAGGGCTGTGCATCCCTCTAAAGAAATGCCACCCCAGACCATTACTGACCCACTGCCAAACCGGTCATGCTGAAGGATGCAGACTCCGTCACATCTATCAAATGTGCGCAGTGTGAACCTGCTTTCATCTGTGAAGAGCACTGGGCGCCAGTGGCGAATTTGCCAATCCTGGTGTTCTCTGGCAAATGCCAAGTGTCGTGCACGGTGTTGGGCTGTGAGCAAAACCCCCATCTGTGGACGTCGGGCCCTCATACCATCCTCATGGAGTTGATTTCTAACCGGTTGTGCAGACACATGCACATTTGTGGCCTGCTGGAGGTCATTTTGCAGGGCTCTGGCCGTGCTCCTCCTGTTCCTGCTTGCACAAAGGTGGAGGTAGCGGTCATGCTGCTGGGTTGTTGCCCTCCTAGTGGCACCACCAACATTCAAGTGTGACCAAAACATCAGCCAAAAAGCATAGGTGGTCTGTGGTCACCACCTGCAGAACCACTCCTTTATTGGGTGTGTTTTGCTAATTGCCAATAATTTTCACCTGTTGTTTATTCCATTTGCACAACAGCATGTGGAATTGATTGTCAATCAGTGCTGCTAAGTGGACAGTTTGATTTCACAGAAGTTTGATTTACTTATATTGTGTTGTTTAAGTGTTCCCTTTATTTTTTTGAGCAGTGTATATCTAAGGCCTTCCTTATCTTCTAACCTTGCCCATCTCTTAACAGTTGCAGGATTTGCTTTACTCATCCACCTGGAGCATGCACAGCACGTGATCAGAACTCACTCACGGGGCACCCATGCCATAAAATACGGAATCAATATGTGATCTGACTTGTTACATATTTCCATAGATGTCCAGTACACATGTCTGTCACACACACAGATCAACACTAAAGCAAACAATAATGATCAAGGAGATGGGCCCATCATGATCATGGCCAAGAGTAGTTGTGGTGGGTGCCCCTTATTTTTAGTTCTGAAAGGTGGTAACCCTACCAATGTGGGGGATATGCTTTAAGCATGCGTCAAATCAGAACCCAAATACATATGAATCAATCATTACTGTCTAAGCTTCTATATATTCAGCTTGAATAAATGAGAGCTTTTGATTTACTGGACATGTCTTGTCTGTGTGTCTCGGGAGAATTAGAGATGGAAACTGAAGATTAATCACCTTATATATATAGATTATTTAACAAACACCAATGGTAGCATTAGCAAATAGCTTTAACACTTAGCATTAGCTGTTAGCATTAGCATAAAAATAGGCATTGACATTAACATTACTGAGACAGATGAGTGCATGTGATATGTATTGGTCCATGATAGTAAACACAAACACAAACAAAGGTACAATATCTTATTTTATGTTGCACTTTACCTCTATTTACTTATATGACTTTTACTACTACTAACTTCACATATGGTTTATATACAGAATATAATTTTACCTTCTACTGTGAGGCGGACGTCTGTAACTATAAGCTTGCTGATCTCACACCTGTACCATCCTTCATCCTCTACAGTCAGGTGTGATATAAGTAGAGAGAGATTTCCTGGAAGATGATCATTAATGAGCTGAAATCTGTCTGTGTAGTAGTTTGTCTGGTCCTTTGGAAATATTACTTTTTGATCAGATCCTGTATAAAAGGTCCATCTGAAAGTGTGTGGTTTGGCTTGTAGTTCAGAGCAGAAGCAGGGCAGAAGGACAGACTGTCCCACGTATCCAGTCACATCCACTGTCTGATGAATCAGTGTGCAACCTGGAGAATGAACAAACATCAACATATTGTATTGTTGTTACAACATCAGATTAATCTGTCATGAGATTTTCACTGAAGTAACATTGTGAATAAAAATGACTCATTTACCTTTAAAAGTGAGTTTGATGTCTCTGTGTTCACCATCTTTTACACTACACCTGTAATCTCCTCCATCCTCTACAGTCAGATGTGATATGAGCAGAGAAAGATTTCCTGAAGAGTGATCATTAATCAGCTGAAATCTGTCTTTGTACTGATCACTCTCAGGAGATATCTCTACCCAATCATTTATGTATTTCTCCCATGTGAATGTCTCAGGTTTGGTGTGGAGGTCAGTACAGGAGCAGGGCAGCAGTACTGAGTCTCCTGTGTATGCAGTGATCAGTTGTGTGTCTTTATTTCCTTCCAGTCTGCAGCCTGTAGAAACACCAGTTAATGATCTGTTAATGATCAGTTCACCATCTGCAGAAAGTCTACACAACTACAGACAACCTATAACTCCACAACAGACTAATGTCCAAAACACACTAATTACATCCACATCTCCCTAATGTCGAGAGCACAGTAATGTCCACAACACACCAATGTCCAAAACACGGTTATGTCCACAACACGCTAATCTCTACAATACAATAATGTCCACAACACACTTATATTCACAACTTGGTAATGTCTACATCTACGCAAAGTCCACACGCACTTTTAATTGAAACCAAAATGTATGATGATAACAGCGGGAATTTGATAGGAGTTGGATTTGATGTATATATAGAATTTAACTTTCAGAAACAAAACTATAACGTGAATACAATAGTCTGCAGCCATAGACATGTGAATAAGGGACCAGCATTGGGACCAGAAGGTCTCAGACTCTATCCCCGTAACAGACGACTTGACTGAAGTGCTCTTGAGCAGGGCACCTATTTTCCAGCTACCCCTCATGTGCTGCAAATAGGGGCTGTCGAGTACTGGTAGAAAGTTCTTATTTAATAAGGGGTTAACCAGCTTTCAACTAGAGAGAGAGACAAAGTGTGTGTGTGTGTGTGTGTGTGTGTGTGTGTGTGTGTGTGAGAGAGAGAGAGAGAGAGAGAGAGAGCGAGAGAGTACAGTATTACTCACCTCCAGTGACATGAAGCTCTATCAGGAGGAGAATAAAACACACCTGCATTCTTACTGAAGACACAAACTCACACATTATTCCAAAAAGTAAATTAATCCAAAGAGCTAAACACACACTGACCAACTGCTGCACAGTATCTGATCATAATGAACACACTCTATAGATCACACACTGCAAGATAAGCACTTTACCTCATTCACACCTCCACAGGAAACGTGAACACAGGAAGTGCAAAATTAGCCGCACATCACTGACCAGATAGAAGTGAGAAAGTCTCCTATGCCTGTTGTACAATTATAGATCTCAAAAGGCAAATACTGTGGTGTGGGGGGAGGGCCTTGGGACAGAAGGGTGGCCTTTGAGGTGCCTGGAAGAGGAGTGACATCATCAACAGATGCCTTATGAGGCTATAACTGGTGTATCTTGACTAGCGTCAATTCTCTTCTTGAGAGTCTGGAAATACCCGATAAGTGTTATCAGATCTGTGTGTTCCTGCAACAGCACACATTTAGCAAGCATCATAATAGCATAACAGTTTTGTTTACTCTCTGGTCGGAGTTGGGATCCAGAAGTCCACAATGTAAGATTAAGACATTTGTGAATTTGGATCAGGAATTATCCAAAACCAAAGAAGAACATGGTATTCCTATCTCTTATAACCACTGACTCATATATTTCATAAACTGTAAATGTTTCATATGCTGTAAAAGTTTTCCAGAAAACTTCAAACAGACAGTAACAGTTTCGTCAGTTAACAGATTGTGTTTAAGAAAGATGGTGGAAGGTTTTGGGAGATGGACTGGACATCTGGCTTTGCAGAGTCCACTGATGAAGCTGATCAACAGTAGAAAAGTTGTGAGTCAGATGTATTTATTATCTTATATTTGGTGCAAAATAAATAAAAAATTAAATACACACCTTTTTTATTAATAA
Organism: Duopalatinus emarginatus; assembly: GCA_028565595.1. Taxonomy (NCBI): domain Eukaryota; kingdom Metazoa; phylum Chordata; class Actinopteri; order Siluriformes; family Pimelodidae; genus Duopalatinus; species Duopalatinus emarginatus. The sequence goes on along the minus strand of JAOVVF010000025.1, from coordinate 2,000,079 downwards.
TCAACACACATTAATTAAATAAGAGAATTACAGCTAAACATACAGTGACCCTTTACACTTTGCCACATTAACACCTGAAAGCACAGGAAATGCAAAATTAGAGATACATCACTGACCAGGTTCTGAAGGAGGAACTCACCTTTGGCTGAACTTGTCGCTGGCATCCAAGAGTCCAACCAGCAGGCCCTGCTCACGCTCAATCATGATTTGGAAGAACACTTTTGGGTGCTGCTGAGGGCGCAGGCTGAAAAGTGACGGACATCAAAAGGACGCACACTGTCCTTTGTGTCACAGCCTATTCGTATTTGTTAGTCTCGGCGATACCTGCAGTAGGTGGTTGCTGGTGGAGTAGTATGGTGCTGGAGAAGCTGTGAACCTCGTGGTGCTGGAACAATTTGTTGTGCTCCTACTGTGCCGATCACCAGAATGAGTGCCACCACCAAGCGTCGCTGAATGAGGCGGTCACCCTAGCAGAGGACCACTTGACGTTGTTCCCGGGGACAGAAAAATCTCTACCCTACCACTTAAACTTAGTCACAGAATGAACACAGCACATGGATGAGCAGTTTCCCGACATCCTCAATACATTCTATGTGCACACTCAAGCTTGATTGTCAAAAATAATTGGCAGTACATCTTGTTTAAGAACATGAACAAAACTGTAAGAACCTTGATAAGTAACAACCAACAAGAGAGCAAGAGGACACTGTAGGGGGGAGACAGAAACAACCAAAACACCAGTCATGATGAAGGAAACTCCGCATTCTGCGTGAACCCAGGACATAGACAAAGATTAATATAGTTCTGGTAGACAGTATTTATTTAATAAGGGTTTAGTGGCTTAAGTTCATTAGTCATTTCTCTTAAGTTCCTGGTCATTTTATATTTGGTTCGATCAAACCAAAAGACCAAACCAAAAAAAAAAAACATTTATTAAGTGCGAATTTACATTTCCATATCATCTTTCATATCAAGATTACTGCATGGCATGATACTTGAAAGGCTATAAATGTTCGTTTCCGTATTATGTCAGTATTTCCTGCCATACGAGGAGAGCGAGAGAGAGCAGCAGACATACCTGAAAAGAAGCTCTATAAGTAGAAGAAGAAGGCACACCTGCATTCTTGCTAAGGACCCAAATCCACACATTAATTCAAAGAGAGAATTCGAGCTAAACCCACACCGACCAACTGCTGCATCATGTATCATAATAAACACTTTATAGATCTCACAAAATGGTTACAAAATTAGCACATAAGGAAGGGGGTAGGGGGGCACAGAAGGACAACAAGACCGTGGTAAAACACAGAAAGCAGAGTACATTAAGGGGAGGGAGGAGATAAAAAACATTCCTTAAATTGCCCTCTGAGAGAAATACAATGTAGGAACTGGGAAAAATACCCCACAGCAAAAGCACATAAATACACATTACAACATGAAGACCAAGACTTGAAACAGGGGAGGGGGTAAGGGGTGGAGACAACCGAGTGCCAGCAAGCAGCCATCCAGATTCTGCAGCTGCTGGACAGCGCTGAACCTCGCCGCACCTCGGGGAAAAAGCTGCGAAGGCGTAGGAATGAGGGGTGGTTAGTGGGGGGTCCTAGAGAAGCTGCCATGTCTGGCAGTCCAGTCTAGGTGTCTCAGTCCGCAGAATGACATAGCGATAACACAGCAAGTTGCCAAGGAGCCAACCTTGATCAGGTCCCAGGCAGAGTCAACAATCTCCAAGTGTCTATGGTAAACCAGGATAAGGAATACAAGAGCGTCTCGCTGCTGTGTTCTTCTAAAGGAATTGTTGTTCCAGCAGCGGTCTTGGCCAAGGCCAGTGCTGATACGGGGAGCTGAAAGCAGATTTTTTAGGTTTTCGGCGAGAAGTCGCATTCCAATTTAACAAACTACTCACTTTGTCCATTCTGGTCTCCAAAATGATCAATTTTCCTGTGCAAAGCCAAAAGCTTCTCCAAGATGATTTCCATGTTGTGATTCAGAGTCACAGTCTGAGTGCTGACAGCTCTGCCAACCACATCAATCATATCGGGCAACTTTTTTGGGGCCTCGGACAGCTGCCCCCATATGTCGAATTTCGCGATAACCCAGGGGCAATGCCTAATCCAACCAGCAAAATACCCCTTATCATGGTTCCGATTGGGTAGAAATCCTCAATGTCCTCCACAGAGAGAGCAGCCAAGCACATGACACGCCACTTCTCCCACGCATCTATCGCGTAGCCAGCTGCAAATGTTTCGGCAGAACAGGACTTCTTGTTGAGAAGATAGTGTCAATTGTGTGGAGAGACCAGTTGATCAAATCCATCTTTTCTTAATTTAAAAAGCAGCACGAGGGGGTCTCTCGAAAGTGTAGGACAGTAGACTGCACAAGACAGGAGAAGCAAAGCAGAAGCGATAGGAGAGAAGGAGAGAAGAAGGAGAAAGGGCAACCGCCTTCATAGTGACACATAATAAATACTAGCATATTGAACACACAACAAGTTCTACACCCTTTCCATAACCATATGAAGTTTGCATGGCGGTGCATGCAGATGCAGCAATCTTTCACTCTCCCAACCATGCTGTGTTATGTTTGTTTAAAAAGTGTTTGTCCAAAAGCTTTACATGTTGGTCTCTTCTGCCTCTGTTGGAAGGTACAGCCGACAGACTCTGCTAGACATTACAAAAAGTAAGATTTGCAACATTTTGGACCATGCAACAGAAACCATGCTAGTCAAGCTTGGATTACTCGGTCAGCCTACAATAACACCAGACTCGCCTGCATCTCCTCCCTTGGGAAGAAAGCATCTGAAACAGTGTGTGAGGAAACAGGAGAGGGGCAAGCTTTGAGGTATTCGGGCCAGGCTAGCGGCCAGCCCAACTCGCCCGGCCATACCATCAATCATCTTGGCAAATGTACGATCATTGGACAATAAAATGGATCATATAAGACTGCTGAGGTCAGCAAATGAGACAGTGAGTAACTGCGATATACCTGTCTTTACTGAAATATGGCTAAATGACAACATTTCCGACTCAGTACAACTGAAGCAGTTAGCATGCTACCAAGCAGACAGAGCCCTTGTAAATGAAGGAAAGACTGGTGGTGGTGTCTGTGTTTACATCCGTAACGTGTGGTGGAATGCAAACACTGTTCACCATTGGCAGAGTTTATAATCATAAAGTGCCAGTCTACTGTCATCACCAACAACAGCAGTGATAGGAATGCTCACGCTTAGGGCCAAACTGTCCCGGGCCATCAGAGAGGCGAAGCGCGCACACGGACAGAGCATCCACAGCCACTTCAAGAACAGCGGCGACACACGGCGCATGTGGCAGGGCATCCAGGCCATCACCAACTACAGGACAACACCACCTGCCTGTGACGGCGATGCCTCCCTTCCAGATGCGCTGAACGACTTCTACGCCCGGTTCGAGACACAGAACAGTGTGACAGCGAGGAAGACCACCCCTCCTCCTGACGACCAGGTGTTGTGCCTTACAGCATCTGACGTGAGGAAAACTCTACGTAGAGTGAACCCACGGAAAGAACACCTCCAGCACCACCACGCTGAGCACTGGGGCTCCCCAAGGCTGTGTGCTCAGTCCACTGCTGTTCA
>JAOVVF010000025.1:1949944-1963370 GCA_028565595.1 Duopalatinus emarginatus | reverse complement strand
TATAATGCTATAGAGTGGCACGGTGGGACCTCGGGTAGCTCCAGGGATCTGGAGCCTCACTCTGGTCTCTGTCTATGAGCAGGTTAGTGTATTCTCCCTGTATCCATGTGGGTTTTCACCAGGTGCTCAGGTTTCCTCCAACGTCCTTAAACAAAACACACCTGGTAGGGGAATTGGACATGCTAAACTGCCCTAGGTGTGAGTGTATAAGTGAATTGGTGTGTCTATGTGTTGCACTGCGATGGATTGTCGCTCTGTCTATGGGGAATTCCCGACCTGCGCTCTAATAATTCTGGGTGGGCTCTGGACAAACTGTGACACTGATCGACTAAGCAGATATAAGAATGTCTGACATTGCTAGATAGAAATTTCTGGAAATTGCATATTTTATCCTGCACAGCCTCGCCGTCTTGCTTCCTATTGGTTCATAGAACTTACAAGTAACATAAAAATAGTTAGCATGAATTAAAAGTCATGACACATGAGGTTGCACGTCAGTGATTTATTTATTTATTTATTTTTATTTGTGTTCACTCTCAGTTGAGTATCTTAATAAACCAGAAAGACTTCCGTATCCGTATCTCTTACGGGCCAAACCCGTAACCTTGGCAACACCTTTTCTAATCATGATTACATCAATGTGTCCAGTTTCTGGAGTCCAACATCAGGAATCTGACACTTTGAACCAGTACCTATATATTCAACCTCCTGTCAAACACAGCTGAATAACCTGGAAGGTTCGCTCTCATCTAGCATGATTGCATAATGATATCATCAACTGGTATCTGCATTGCAAATTTAAACCCCTCTATAGTGAGATCTGGATTTTGTCAAACCAAGGCTTAAAAGCAGATCTGGTTGTTTTTACGAGCTCTGGGACACTCGGCTTTATAAACCCAGGCCGCATGCACACACAGAGAGAGAGAGATGGCAGCTACGATCGTCCACTTTTTACAAGGGAAAGTAATGGACTTATTTGGCAGGGGTTTTTAGATGGGCCTCAAGCCGAGGAGAGGCGGCGAGGGGCCGCGGTGTCCAGGGTCCAGCACAGCTCTGTGTTTTTACTGCTGTCAGATAATTAGCAGTGAAATTAAAACTCTTTAACACAACTAAACAAGAGCGCTTCAGTCCTCACTAGCATTTTTTACAGCTCAGAGCCGTACACGGCAGTCCAACATTTCCATCAGTTTGTGTTGTGTTAATTAAGTGTATTAAGCCAGATTTTAAAGAGGACGTCCATGTGGCTGGACTGAATCATGACTAAGACATGGATAGTTACATGAGATCTGGGTCCTATTAACTGTTTTACATTTGGGTTTGATTTCAAAGTGCACACACATCAGAGTGGTGTTATTGTTCAGGGTTATTTTTTTTTCTTCAGTCACGGTTATTTAACCAGGCCATGATCCATGTGGAACTATTCACAAGTTCACCCCACCTCACAAAATGAGTCGATACGAGCAGCACTTGTTTTTCCTACATAAACCACCACTAATATCATTTATCACACATTACTCAGAAAAACATGAACCCCATGTGTTGGTGTGTGTAATGTATAAGCCTTCCTTTACTGTTCAACTGATGTCAACCAAGTACCATAGGACTGTTATTTTACACTGACAAGCTAGTGTGTGTGTCTGTGTGTGTGTGTGTGTGTGTGTGTATCAGGTAAAGTAGCATTTCTGGGCCTCAGTGCGAAATGGCATAGCAAGAAATCTCCCAAGGCTTTGGGGTATGGAGGAGGAGGGTGATGCGGGATGTTTGGGTGTAGAGGATATCAGGAAATGTCTGTACAATTATATGTATAAGTGAATAGATACCCCATGACAGGGAACAGTCAATCATCAATCATCTTGCCAGGTGACAGAAAAACTGGTACACCAGTCTAGTACTTGGTAGGTCCCCCATCGAGGTGTTGGATTTCTCTGTTCCACAAAGTGCTCCTCTTACTATAATTTGCCGTCTCTAGACGTGTGTGGTGGTGCATTGTCCTGTTGGAAGAGGCCAAACCCATCAGAATGAACACAGGACATGACCTGGAGTAACTCATTAAAAAGCAGGCACACATAGTGTTTGTAGACATTAAAGACATTTGTAGATTCAGTTTTTTTGGCACTTCAGTGTAATTATGTGTAGGAAATTAAATTATGACTATATCCATTTTGAATAAGTGAGTGACTACAGATTCAGTCTAATGATGAATGCCACTATAAAGAGTGCATGTCAGTGACATCACCAGCTGATATCTGCATTACAAATTAAAATCCCTGCATAGTGAGACCTGGATTCAGTCAAATTCAAGCTTGAAAGCAGATCTGGTTGTTTTTACGAGCTTTGGGACACTGTACGTCTCGGCTTTATAAACCAGGCCTAATGCACACGAAAAAGAGAGACAATAAGTGACAATGAAACTTACAGGGTTTGATGTCCTTCTGTGATTACATGCAAAACCCAGAGTACTGGGCAACCGTGGCCTAGTGGTTGGGGAACCGGTCTCGTGACCGGAAAATTCAATACCAGCCCAGGGCAAGACACAACCGAGGTGCCCTTGACCATCTGCTCCCCGGGTGCCTCGGTTTGGGGCTGCCCCCCGCTCCGGGCAAGTGTGTTCACTGGTGTGTGTGTGTGTGTGTGTTTCATTGCACGGATGGGTTAAATGTGGAGGTCACAGTAGGCAAGTAGTTCACTTTCACTGCCCAGGGCTGTGATTGGAGATTTGGGATTTGCATTTCAGTATAGCATGCCTGCAACACACACTGAAGGAGGTGAAATTCACTGAAGAGCAATGCAGTGCATTAATGGTTTAGTTTTTGAGTGTGAATATCACATAAGAAAAACAGAACCATCTGTGTGTTGTATTTATACAGCATGACTACACCAGTGAAACTTGTTTTTAAAATAACACCACATTTCATCTCTAAAACCAGATCAATCCTACTCTTTTGCTCCTGCAGTAAACATCTGGTACTCAACTGGCTGTGCTTTTAATGCTCCTAGGATCAGCGTGTAACTACCTCAGTCAATAAACTGTGTAATATAGTCATTCTCTTTTGAAGAAAGACCTGGATGCTGAATAAAATTAAACACGCACACACTACTATATACCATAAGCCATAACATTAAAACCTAAATGCTAAACAGCCACCAAAACAACTCTGTCTTGTCAACAAGACATGAAGACATTAGGAACAGATTATTCTGTGGAACCTTCACCTTCAACCTTCACCTCCTAAACACATCAGTGAGCCTTGGTCTCACATGACCCTGTCACTGGTTCACTGGTTGTCCTTCTTTAGACCACTTTCATTAGGTATTAATCACTGTATACTTGGTCACACCTTAAAAAATCCTGCTGATTTGGAAATGTTTTGATGTAGTCGTCCAACCACCAGAATTTAATGCTTGTCAAAGTGACTCAGATTTTTATGCTTGCCCATTTTTCCTGCTTCCAACACATCAATTTCAAGAACAGAATGTTCACTAGCTGTCTAATTTATCCCTCTTTTTAACAGGTGCCATTGTAATGAGATAAGCAACATTATTCACTTCACTTGTCAGTTGTTTAATGGTTTTAATGTTATGGCTGTCAGATCTTTCGGCCGCCAATGCACAAGCATTTAAAAGGGATTATCGACATGTAGTTTTGTTTTGTTTTTTTGGTAAAGAAATTGTGGGCAGGTTTTGATCCAAGAATTTGGACTTAATTTGAACCTAAATCGAGCACATTTCATGGTACAGATCTTTTTAAACATCTCCTCTTTCAGAAATAGATTTCTTTGTGGCCCAGTCAAGTTTTAAGGTGATGCTGGCTGTTCTGTCACAGCTATTAGTCAAGAATTTATTAGTCACAGTTTTTTTACCACTTTGTGTGAGAGCTCATTCTCCACGCTCTCGAAAGCACTGATGCCTTTTTGATGCTCAATGCCCCATGACAGACAGGAAAATCTCTTTAAGTCTAGCTCATAAAAAAGGACATAATTCATGAGCTGGACGTTGATGTATTTGTTAGAGACTTTTTGTAAAAGTAGAAGGAATTTCATGTAAATAATGGCGTTTTTTGTTGTTATTGTTGTTGTGTTCAGATCCTGTAATTCTGTATCTTGGGTTTTGTAAGAGTTCAGTGCTTTTCTCCATTTGTTTATTGATCCAGGAGAAAAGAGTAAGAAGAGAAAAGAGTCTGAGACCAAAAGAGTGATCATGGAGTGATTGTTGGAGAAATAAAGCTGATTTGGATTGGCTTTATCATTGGTTAAGGACACAAAGTACTTTACACAACCTCTACCAAACCAAATCCATCTGAGTAAACGGAACATTACATGGTTACGGCTGAGATGATTAAAAAAACAAAAACACGACGTGTCATTTCCCGCTCTGGTATGACGACTTGCTTATAACAGCGAGCGCTCAGGTTCCAGCACTCCACTTCAGCTCACACCTCAAAATGAACACAGGTCCAAAATTACACTTGGCCTAGGATCTGAAACAGACATGGTTTATTGCGTTAGCGACTCGCCCCAGTGGACCCAAATTAGGATGAAAGAAAAGCAAGATTGATTTTCAGGTGCTGCAATCCATGTTGGTCTGAGATCTTAACCTCTTTAAAGTATTTCCAGGTGACAGAGCAAACCGAATCTTTCCGTTTTGACGGCAACAATATCTCATAAACTACACTGAAGTGGACAAAACTGGTCATATGCAATGGCCTATGCAAAGCACATAGGCTGGTGGTGGCTCAATAACAGTATTGGGGTTTGTTTAGCTGAAATTCCACTGGACAGTATGTGTGCCTCCTTTCTAGTTCAAGCCCTGCATTCATTCTTATGAATTTGATGTTTTCCAAGGGGACATTGCGCCAACACACATGTCTAGAGACGCCAAATTATGGTTAGAGAATTATGGTCCTGTTGGAAGAGGCCAAAATCATCAGAACAAATGTAAAACATGAACGTGTTTAATTCATCAGAAAGGAGGCACACAGTGTTCACCTGTCAGAGACGTTTGTAGATGTACCAGGGGGCCCATTAAATGCCAGCTAAACAAACCCTGTTCCATTATGAAGCTTACACAGATGTTTATGACTTTATATACACACTGGCAGACACAACCAATAACACATAGATGGTGTTGCTATGTATTTTGCAAAGGCTCGTCTGCACCAGTTTTTATGGCACTTAAGTGTTTCTCATTGTAACAGCAAGGGTGTAGAATTAGGGTGGACGGAGATGACGTGTCCCCACCAATATCCATTGATTATCGAATTGTCCCCATCAAATAATTTGATCCCCTTCAAAAGAACCCCAATCTGTCAATGTCTCATTGACCTAGTAGTACAGAAAAGGTTGAATCCTGTTCTCTACCCGAGTCCCAACTCTCCGTAACACATATGTCCAGTGTATGATTGCCTTTCCCTGCTGTCACAGGAGACTTCGTAGCTATGTTTGGTTGTTAGCAGCCAAAACTGGAACGAAAAATTAACAAGTCATATGTGACTGGTGGGGTAATTCTCTCTCTTACATGGTATTATTGATTTTATTCCCATCACAACCATGTCTGTGTTTTTCTCAGACATCCTCAGAGAAAATGACAGACCTCCTGTTACCTCCTGTTTTTCGCTGAACTCTGCGGTCGTGTGATGATTTTACTCTGGTCCGAGTTTTGTGCAGCCTCGTGTTTAATAAAACAGATTTTTGGCACCTGCTCTACACCCTAGTTAGACACTGGGCATACATTTCCCTAGAGACATTATATCATGTGACCGAGAAATCACAGATTGTATCATGGTGCAACGTGTAAATAAATAAGTGAAAGTGAGTGAGTGAGTAAATAAGAAAGTAAGTAAGTACAAAAATAAATAAATAAATAAAAACGGAGGTGGGGGGCCAACCAATGTCAAGACCAAATCTATGCCCCTGTGTCATTGTACATAAACTTTAAAAAGTATACTGGACTGAGCACTGCCACTTGTTGCATCTCAAAGCAAAGGATACCCTCTAAGCCATGAATCATTTGTACACAAATCATGAATATATACGACTCATGAATCACAGACAATGCCATTTTAATTCATTATGGCCCAAAATTTATCTTTATAATTTGCTTTTCATCTGTAGAGTTTAGACTTCACAACAATCAATATAGCATAATCCTCAGATAATCCTTCATTTTAACTGACCCCAGATGAGCTGCAAGGCCTCACTACAGCTCTAGATTTAATCCTAAGCACTGGTAAATATTGTTTTTGGAAAGAAAACTAAAAGTCTCTAAACATGTCTCTTTATATTTCATCCTTAGCATAAAGTATGTATTGTCAGCATGTTAACTGTGTGCCTGATGTTTATTATCCATTAGCGTTGATGCTCAGCACATATTACTCAACTTTTCTCTCAACCCGAGCCAAACGCACACATGTGGTCTACACATAAGTCTGTTGTTTTGGTCTTATAAAAGGACATGACTTTTTTATCAGGCAATAATGAAGCCTTTGTGAGGAAAGAAACATAATAAATTGTATAATTTAAACACAACCTATAGATCCTTTGTCAGTCAGGCTAACCTTCATAATCTGTCAAACCAAGTGCTGAAAGTCTTAAACTGTTAAACGCAACCACGGAAACTAAAAACTAAAACTAAAGATTATTTTTAGAAATGGCCCCAAAAGAACAACACCGCACAATACAAGTGCCTAAAAATCATGGTGCATAAAGACTTTGGCAAGAACTGTGAATTCATGTAGCTCTTCAAATTGAGATCTCACAGCTCATGCAGGATCACAGCCTCTCTGTAAACTGTGAGCTTCCCCAGAACACACACACAGTCTGAACTCCCAAGGCTTTGATCGTGCGTCAGAAAGACCGATGAAGTAAAGCAGAGTTCTCATTTTCCAAATCCTAACACCACCACAATCTGATAAATCAGTCAGAAAGAGGTGCCAGCTCTCACTGCGACCTTGTACATAAACTCGCTTTGGGCAGATCATTCATCCATACCAGGTCTTGAACTCAACCAGAAGTTCCCGCATGTTATTCTTCTGTCAGGCTTGTGTGGTCTGAGAAACGTGCATGAAATGCAGCCCAATGTGAACTTCTTGTCCATGACCAAGGATTAGTAGAGAACCATTCTTGCACTTAGGAGAACAGCTAATTCTGTCTTCCATACAAACCTCATGGATAGGAAAGTCAATCCTCACATCTGCCAGAGCAACATCTCACTTTGTCGAGCACACATTCAGTGGGGTTGAGAATCTGAACTGAGGGCCCCAAGCCAGTCTCGAGTGCTTCTCCAAACAGCGGTTGCTCGGAAACCCTGCAGGAACCCTGAGCTTAAACATTTGGTCAGCGCTCCCCGTTGTTGTATGCCGCCTCTCTAATGAGTGTTTGCACCCCATCAAGCCTGCATTGTCCAGACCTCATTAGCCCAAGGCTGTTTTTTTGGGGAATTCACTGGGACCAGTTGCACCATGAAAAGCACAGTTAGAAGTCATCATGTTTAGACAGAGTTAAAGAGCACGGTAATTAACATCCCGGCTGCTAATTGGTCTTGACCTTTGTGGCTTTTCCTCCTAACATAATGAACGATTATGAATTTAACCACCCAAGCAGCCATTCCCCCATCTCGAGTCCTGGTATGCTCGAATTTCATTTGAAGTGATGCTCAACGTGTTGAACCTCATTCATAAAGACTCGAGACTCAAAAGAGCGGAACCTATTCGTCTTGACGTCGCACATCCAATCTCCGTCAACTCGACTTCTTTCCAGTCGAGTAGCCAGACTCAAAGGAGAAGTCACATTCCCTGAGTCCGACATCTTCCTCTACCAGAGCAAGGATTACGTCTATACTCGGCAGGAGGGGACCGCCAAAGACAGCCTGCTGTAATTGAAAAAAGTTTAGCATAACAGGTTATCCAAAGTCTAATGGGTAGTGGTGCGTTCGTGTCCCAGCCACAACAGGGAATTCCATCTATGAAATAATATTACTCCATTACTATCAAAACAGAGCTTCATTGAATATCTGAGCACACATTCGAGATGTTTTACCAAATCACTCAGCACACCAGGGTTCTACCGGGAGTTGAGAGAAAAGCTTTCCTTCAAGGAAATATCACTGACACAAAAAGATTTTTTTTTTATTGTCTAGACAACAATATACAGACATCAGAACCATCACCATACCTCACTTATGTGTGAAAGTGGTTTCCCAGGCCTCTTGGACTGTGCTTGACAGGATCTCCAGTCATGTTGAGTTATTAAATTTCTATTTGAACCACTACAGATCCCATTTGGGAAAATCATAGTGCCATGATTTAGCGTAATATCTCTACAGGGAAATTTGTTGCAGTGCATCTGCACATATTGCTGCACAGGAGAAAACGGGTTGAATAGTCATTCCTACAAAGTTGAGGAATTTCTGGATTCCCAAATGCTTAAGCAGGTGTCTTTCTACGTCCAAAATGGAGCCTCTCATCTTTAACCAGACTGGGGCTCTTTCAATGGGTATCAAGTCTCAATAGCCAATTATAGACCAGTGTGTGGTCAGCCTTGAAGCCAGACATTGTCTATTGTGACGCTGCAACATAATCCCACATCCTGTCCACCTTAAAAACTAGTCTGACTTTCCCGGAGTTTATAATTAAGCATTCAATCCAAAAATGCTTGGGGCATTTTTATGGTTTTGTTTTGTTTAAATGGTGGTAAACACTAGTCAGGAAGACATTTTTGTTCCAAATAGACGGCCATGAAAGTTCAATTTGAATTCAGATTTAGTTGAACAATAGTCACGAAGCAGCTTAACAGAAATTCAGATGTAATTTTAGATCCCAAAAGAACAAGCCAGAGGTGACGGTGGTGAGAAAAATCTCCTGACATGGCACATGTGGAGGAACCAAAAGACTCCGAAAGAAGCCGATACACTTCTGGGTCATACTGGAGAATATGATAATAAACTAGTACTTTAGTATACTAAAGACGGACAGTATTGAATGTGTTCAGCATTAGCAGCACAGGGCAGTCTTCCAGCAGTAGATCTTATGTATGAATCAACAATTATGCATTTCAGGTTATCCACAAAGTCAGTGCATAACTCCAGACCTGGAGCTTTAAAGTTTCTCGACTCACACACACACCCACTAACCCTGTCAATTAAGAGGTAAATGTAATTAGCCGGGGTGGCATCTTGGTGTCACATGTAGTGTGTCTGCTACACAGCTCCCTGGATCTGGGGTTGTGGGTTCAATTCTCACTCTGGTCTCTGTCTGTAAGGTGTTGTGTCTACATAGGTTTTCACCTGGTGCTCGGTTTTTCTCTCGGCTCTATAAGGCAGGCAAACATATGGTAGGCAAATTAGATGTGCTGAATTGCCCTCTGTGTGTTAGTGAATGTGTGTGCAGGTGTGGTACTCCTGCGATTGATTACGTTGGATTGGACTGGATTGGCGCCCTGTCTGGGCATATTGGCAACCCTGACAGACAAAGTGGATAAGAGAATGACTGACTGACCTTCAAGCTCTGCTGGACATTGGCTCCTCAGTACTGGAGTTGTGGAGTTTTTGAATAATAGAAGGAACTTTATTGCCATTGTAGCATTTCCAACAAATTTCATTGCAATGACAATACAGCTTCTTCTAAGATGCTAAACACAAGACAACTTTAGCTTGTAGACCTTCTTCACCTTAGAATATTTTCACATATTGTTACGATCTTGAAGTCAGAGCAGAAGGTCAGCCATGATACAGCTACACTAGAGCAGACAAAGTTAAGGGCCTTGCTGAAGGGCCCAACAGTGGCAGCTTGGTGGTGCTGGGGCTTGCTAACCTTCTGATCAGGAATGCAGAGCCTTAACCATTGAGTCACCACTGCCTTGTATGAAAATACTATTTAAAAATGAAAATGATGATAATACTAACATGATATATAAACCAGACATTTTACAATTCTCAAAAAATACATTTAGGTGTTACATGTTGATCACATCAAGCCGTTAGCCAGCAGTGCTAATATTACACAAGAACAATGCACTTAAGTTTAAACTGCATTACGTTACATTACATCACAAAGCCTTTGTAGATAAGATCCAACAAATAAGGGTCCAACAAAAAAACATAATATAAATGTAAATGATTTTGTAAATGATGCAGAGACAAATTTGGTTTAAAGTGCACACGGTGAAGGTCCATTTGCATGCACATCTTTCTCGAAGTCTCCGTTTTCCAGACCTTATCTCATTTCACATTAACTGTATCACATGGCAGTGTGACATTTGGCCAGATGCTAGACCCTTTGTTTGGGTCATTGCAGTTTGGAGTTGCTAGGCCAACCCTGCATCATCTATATCCTGCTGCCAGGAACAAAAAAATCACCCAAGCACCCTCCTGAGAAAGTGTGAAACTGAAGCCAGGACCTAAAGCTCATTCAGTATTAGCAGTCTCACGAATACCTTTCATTTGTTTATGTATTTAATTTTTTTTGGACAAACTCAAATTATACCAGGTTTGGCCAAAACATGCCGTACCTTGTGGTCAATATTTTGACACACTCATCTAGCACATAATGATGAAGCCAGTGAAAGCCGGGTCTACAAGCATGAGTCCAAATGACATCAGACATTGTCACAGATGGTTTTATTATTCCAGTTGTCCGGTTCGGCTCTGGATTGAGCGGCAGTAAAATAAAGCTCAGTGTCAAATGTTTGTGATGTTGAATTGGAATAACACGTGAAAAGGTGAGTCATCAAAAGGAACAGGAGGCAGTGGAGTATAATGTATTACGTAATAACTAACATACCACAGCACCCCTGAATGCTCAGTTCTGATTGGTTAACAGCTCTGTTTATCCTACGGCTCCAAATCCCAGGTTTATATTAATGCACTTGTTCTAATAAATTGTTGTTTTTATATTAACAGCTTACACAAGGACTTAGCAGACACTTCATGTAAACAGTTTTTAAAAACGTGTAATCTTTCCTCTGCGGAGATGAATTTCGTATCCAATGTTTATAGAAGGAGTCTCCAGTGTAAGCATGTTTTACCAGTCAGGTAACAAGTTAGAGGAGTGTACGCTTTGCAGTACGCTTTGCACAAAGTTCACGTCTTCTATATGAACTTAAGCACATTTGAACCATGGACAGCTTATTCGAAGCATCGCTGTGGACAGATTAAGGGATCACGTAGCCATATTCATAATGCATTACATTTAAAGTTAGCATGTCAGCGAGCTGTAATGTATCCACTGAAGTTCTAGAAAAACTGGTACAGATGAACCTGTGCAATATACATAAGCTGGCGGTGGCTCCATTATGGTATGGAGTTTGTTTAGCTGGCATTTCATGGGACCCCTGGTACATCTATAAGCATCTCTGACAGATGAACACTTTGTGTCCCTTTTTTCTGATGAGTTGCACCTGTTCATGTTCTGCATTCATTCTGATGGGTTTCGCCTCTTCTAACAATGCCAACAAGGACAATGCGCCAACACAAACATCTAGAGACGCCAAATTATGGGTATCTTAGTTTGCGGTTTTGTCCTTTCTAACTAAGTTACCAGATCTCAGCCTTATCAAATACATCTAGGATGCTATGCAATGTGCTGTGAAACAGAGAAATTCTACAGAATACAACAGAATTGTGGACTATTCTGCAGGACGTCTGGTGTTCACTGTCTACAGAACTTGTGGAGTCCTTGCTTTATAAGGGACCTACCAAGTATTACACCAGTTTTTCTGGCACTCATGTGTTCAGACCTTACAGGGCATTTGAGTTCATGTGTAAGTCTGCTGCCTGACTGAGCAAACCCTGGAGGTTCCTCTTAGACGTGGTCTATTTAATGGTCAGTGAACATTGCCTGTGTGTGTGTGGTGAGTGCTGATTGATGGTGTTTCTGTTTATAGCTGTTGTTTAATGGGACCATAACCCAGACAATATGAGTGCAGCTGTGTGGATTTAGCGGATAGCAGTTGTGTTACACTCCACACCTGCTGTGTAAACAGTAATTCCAGGGGTTTTCCTGCTCTTTTCATGTTCTCACAAATCATTCATGATTCAATGACTGGACGATTGTATAATAATTGTGAAGAAAGCTTATGCTTTAAGAAATAAGCCATGTACCATTTTTTTTCACACATCCAGTACTGCAAAGTTTACATGCTCATTGTATAATGTGATCCCAACACATGTAGTGATAATAATAAAGTCTTTCTCTTCAGTGTTAGCTAGCATGATCAGGCTAGTTAATAAGATACTTGCTATCTGTGGCCTAATTGTTGACTGCAAACTGGATCCTTGTTGATCCCTTTCTGTCACTATGGTTAAGGTATTAGAGCTCAGCAACAAGTCAGAATCAGATTCTGACTAGACTTGAAGACTGAGACTGTCTCTTCATCCTAAACACTAATTGGAAGTCTGTTCCATACTTTTGGGGCTCTGTAAAAGAAAGATCTGCCCCTGCTCTAGTCTTCACAGTATGAGGTACCAATAAAGAGCCTGCACCTTTTGAAGCGTGTTAGATCATAAGGAACTAGAAATTCATTCAAGTACTGTGGCACAAGACTGTTCACTGCTTTATTGGTCAATAGTAGTATTTTATAGTCATTGAGAGTCAGTGCAGTGTACATAAGACAGGGGTGATGTAATCATATCTTCTGGTTTTAGTAAAGACCATCTATTAAAACATTCTGACAGCAAAGCATTACTAGAGGTAACAAGTAGTATGTAGTTTTTTTTGCATTGTGTAGTGAAACTCGATTGCTTATCTTAGTGATGTTGCTGATGATAAAAGGCTATCCTAATGATATTATCCACATGAGCTTCAAACAAAAGACCAGAGTCAATAATCATACTAAGTAGTTGGCCTGGCCTTAACTAGGGTTCAATTACAATTTGCGTATTTAGCCAAAATAGCTTATGTATTGAGGCCAAACTTTAACAAGAAACAGTACTTAGTTACTGTACTGAGACATTTTGTTTATTTCCAGTGGCTTACATTTGGAAAAAACGTTTGAATCACATTAATCTGTTGATCCTGATGGATTTTGGATGGATCCCTAACTTTCCATCATCCAACACTCTCACAGTTCTACCTAGATCTGTACAATCACATGTCATTAGAATGTGAGTGGGACACAGCATCTGATTCCCACCAGCCCAAACCACAGACCTGGCTCCTACATGCCCTAGAAAACCAAGACGTTGGAAACCAGGTGGATATGAGCTGACCTGCAGGCCATGATGTCACCCAAGGAGCCTCTTCCTGTAAACATCTGAGGCTGAGGCTGAAGTGGAGCAGCAGTCACTTTGGCTCACGGTCACAAAAGAAGCTGGCTGCAGGTCAGAGAAGTAAAAACAGATGACATGCGAGAGAGAGAGAGAGAGAGAGAGAGAGAGACGGAAGATGAGAAATGGAGAATGACGTGTGTAATGGCTTCCTCAGGTGTCATACGAT
>JAOVVF010000025.1:1930289-1945878 GCA_028565595.1 Duopalatinus emarginatus | reverse complement strand
GCCGAAGCTGATGGTCATGTTAACCCAGCGTCTTCTTACAGCCACACTGCTACTGTAAATTTAACAATTTCCCAGAATCCTTGTAGCATTGTAGTCAAAGGTCATACGTGAAAATTCAAACTTCGCTTTTACCTCCAGAATGCTATGACATACAGTATCTCATGAGTTACGATTATTAAACCACATTAAAAATCACTTAAACAATGATATCTCACTGCGGAAACAGTTCTAAAAGCTTCCAAAGATGTCTATCACTTTATATATGGATTGGCGGACGCGACCAGTGATGTACATAGGTGGCATTCCTTTGTATTTTGCTTAGGTTTGCCTGTACCAGTTTTTCCTGGCACTTCAGTGTACAGTTCTTACAGTCCTAATTGTGTTTCACTCTGTATTTGCATTTAATAAAGAAAACAAATCGACGGTGATATGATGTGTCCTGGAGTGAAGCCACAAAGGGCATCATCATGTGCCTGGGTTTATTCCTCTTATTCCATAGCAACCTGCCTGTAACAACTTTTTTTAAAAATAGAACCCTCACACACTCATCTAATCATCTATTTATCTATCCATCTTTCTGTCTAGCCCTCCATCCGTCAATATACATATAGAACCTTCCATATTGTATATCCACCAATTACGTTCTCCATTCCTTCCTTCCAAATATTCATACTCTATATCCATCTACACATGTACCTATCATCTAGTCATCCATCCATCCACCCATAGAACCATCCATTTATAGTTGGGGGCAGCTGTGGGCTTGTGGTTCAGTCTTGTGACTGGACTGGTTGCACGTTCAATCCCCTGTAGTGACAAGACACAACTATAGTGATCTTGAGCTAGGCACCCAACCCCCTAACTGTTCTTAGGTGCAATGGATAGGGGCTGCCCACCGCTTAGGGCATGTGTTTGTACTGTCCCCTAGTGTGTGTTTCACTGCACAGATGGGTTTAAGGTGGAGGTCAAATTCTTTTCTAACTTTAAATCCAATGAAAGAGTTTTACAAACATTGTTCACAACATGTAACTGTAACTCTAAGTGGATAAAAAATAAATAATGTAGAATGTGTTAGCATTGGCAAATATTTGTGGTGTAAGAGGAATAAACCACTGGCTGTTTGAAACATCAGTTCAGGCTGTTGTTTATTTTCCTGTACAGCACCGCCCTAAGTATTTCATTTATTATGTAAATCTTTCTACAAGCCCCTCCTTCCTGTTGTATTAGTGGATGTCATGTCCCTGGAAAGAAGCCAGGAGGGTTGATGACCAGGATAAATAATTATTCTGTTATTTACATTTATGCTAATTGGCAGAGTGACTTACATTTATCTTTTTTATACAGTCGAGCAGTTGAGGGTCTCGCTCAAGGGCCCAGCGGTGGCAGCTTGGTGCTGGGATTTGAACTCACAACCTTCTGATCAACATCTTAACCACTGAGCTGCAACTGCCCTGGTTACTGTTACTGTTATTTCCAATCATCGTTTGTTGCGAGGACATTTAACGTCCCTCAGCGTCGGAGTTGTTAACCAGTCGTTATCGACCATCTCACGACTTTATATTTTCTGTAAACTGTGCTGGGAAAAAGTCTGCCCTGATTTCCTCTGATATTATCTGCAGGTACACTTTATTTCCCATTTAATATGGGCGCAAGAGGTCTATGAGGGGAGAGAGAGAGAGAAAGAGAGAGAAAGAGAGAGACAGAGAGAGAGAGAGAGAGAGAGAGAGAGAGAGAGAGAGCGAAGGGTTAGTGTTATAGACAACATCCAGAGAGAACTGGCTCAGTCCCTGTGTGGATGGAGAGCTGTTTGAGAACAAATGACTCACAGCAGGATTGTGTTTTCCCCACACACATGGACCATGTGTGCTGCATTCTCTCTCTCTCTCTCTCTCTCTCTCTCTCTCTCTCACTCTCACTCACTCACTCACTCACTCACCCTTGCTCTCTTGCTCTAGGGCTCATGCTGGTTTGACAGTCTGGAGACACTTATGAATGAATCTTGGGACAGTCATAATTTAAAAAAAAAAAGGTCTGCTCTGGACATTTTTATTATTCATTATTCAGTTGAGAGGGGATGACTGTTCTGGAGTCTCGAACCCGGTTACAAACAAGCCGGTTGTTGTACATTCTTCTTGTGTGTCTTTGTCACGAATATGAAAGGCGAAGACAGATGCGAGAGCAGATAAACTTTAATAATACACTGAAATTCAAACTAAATTAAACCCATTCAAACTAAACCCAAACCATTGATGCAAGGCAAGGACATATAACTGAAGTTCCAGAAAAATTGATTCAAGTTCAAATCTTGAGTTCAATCTGATGGGTTTGTCCACTTCCAACAGGACAAAACGGCACCACACATGTGTAGAGACGCCAAATTCTGGTTAGAGGAACACTCATGTGAGTTTGGGGTTTTGCCGTTCGCACCCAAGTCACCTGATCTGAATGTTATCGAACACATCTGGGATGACCGTTGTGGAGCGTTCTGCAGGAGGTATGGTGTTTATTGCCTGCAGAATATTTCCACATGCTTGTAGAGGCCATGCCTTATGGGGGACCTACCGAGTATTACACTGGTGTGTGTACCACTACCATAGCATGACATCTCAGACATGTTCTAAATTGAATGAATGCAGGACATGAATGTGTGCAGACAGGAGGCTGGCATAGTGGGATGTACCAGGGGTCCCATGGAATTATGGCGCCACCACCAGCCTGTCTATTTTGCACAGACTCGTCTGTACCAGTTGTCCTGGCACTTCAGTGTATATACTTTATTTTTCTGGATTATTCTCTCATCTTGCACTGTATATAAATGTTCCTGACTGTTGATTATGGTGATATGGTTTAATACACCTTCCTTAAATGATTCAAAAAGACTTCTTTGTGAGCTCACAATCATTTCTTTGTCCATTGTGGGACTTAAACTTGCTCAGAGTCTGAAAGTATGTGACATTGTAATGGCTGGCCATCATGTAAAAGGAATAAAATGCTTCATAGCATGTATTTATAGGAAAGGAGTCTTAACTTCAGGGTGGGAACCGGCTTCATCACACCACCCTGTCACTGATTATTTCTCTATAATTGCGTGACACCAAATGATTTATTTCTTAAACACTGTACATGATAGATTTTTGTTGGGTTTTTTTTCCTTTAACAGCAGTGAGATTTTTGGAGCTGGATACAGTCACTGGATTGAGGTTAATGGTGTCCACATAGTTTTAGCGTTTTCTAGAAAATAAATGAAAACGTGTTTGGCAGAAGAAAAAAAAAAGAGTTGGCGTCCCACTAAAGTCCAGCCCTTCCAAGTGTTAGTTTAAACGAAAGGAAAGAAAACCAGATGATAAAGTCACCTCGTTTGCAGTGAAGGAAAATCTGTTCGTTGTGATGGGATGTAGATACAGTATCTGTTATCAAGGCTAGTTTTCCAGTGTGATTGGACACTGAGAGATGAGAGAACCTTTGCCATGGCTGCACTGGTTCCTTGAAGCGAGCTCCAGAGTTCCAGAGCACAGCATTTTCCCCTGGTTTAATTTACTCCTGTGAGATCGCATACATCTGTTACGGGGCTTTTGCGGGTTTGGCTTCGGTGTCCGCCAGATTTCAGGCTCGGCCAAAGTCAAACTGCATAACCTCCAAATTCTGATTAATAACTCTCGGACTCATAAGCTGAGATGCTCACAATGTTCTCGTCATGAAGAAAAACGTTCCCACAGTTCTGCACATTATATCACTGGAATGTAACTGATCAGATTTCAGTCCTCCTGAGACGCAATTACACTACGACTGATGATTTTTAACTGAATCTACACTCCATGGCTGGTCGACTGTATAAATCTCCCTATCATGTTTACTGAAGCCTCAGTCACTGATAAACATGTCTGAAACATACGGTATCAAGCTACAGGGTGTGTCGCTCTGTGTAATCAACTGACACTAAAGTCACAGTCACCAGAAAGAAATCGGCCCCAGTCTCCGCCCTTCACTCGCTGTGTGTTTCTCATCAGTGTTTCACTTAGTTCGTGCTATAAGAAAAAGAGTAACATTGATGACTGTATGTGTTTAAGTGTGTGTGTGTGTGTGTGTGTGTGTGTGTATGTGTGCAGTGTGTATTTATGTTTGTGAGTATGTGTGTATGTGTATGGTGTGTATGTATGTGTACAATGTGTACTGTGTGTGTGTGTGCACGGTGTGTATGTGGGTGCGTGTGGATGTGGATAGTGTGTGTGTGTGTATATGTGTTTACAGTGTGTGTATGTGAGTGTGTATTTGTACAGTGTGTACGTGTATGAGCATGTGTGTATTTGTACAGTGTGTGTGCTTATGTGAGTGTGTGTGTATAGTGTGTATAGTGTGTTTGTCTGGGTGTGTGTGTATGTGTATAGTATGTGTGAGTGTGTATTTGTACTGTGTGTGTGTGTGCGTATGTGTATGGTGTGTTCGTATGTGTACAGTGTGTGTGTGTGTGTATATGTGAGTGTGTTTGTGTATAGTGTGTTTGTCTGGGTGTGTGTGTATGTGAGTGTGTATGTGTACACTGTGTGTGTGTGTCTGTGTGTGTGTGTGTGTGTGTATGTGTACAGTGTGTGTGTGTGTGTATATGTGAGTGTGTTTGTGTGTAGTGTGTTTGTCCGGGTGTGTGTGTATGTGAGTGTGTATGTGTACACTGTGTGTGTGTGTGTGTGTGTGTATGTGTACAGTGGGTCTGTAACAGTGAAATGACAGTGGTCTATTAGAAAACCGAGCCTGTGTATTACATCACCTCGACTCCGAGAGTATTAACTTCCAAACCCTGTCTCATTCCAACAGCCATCTGTTACCCAGCAACCCCAAAGCAACAAGCCCAGTGTGTATGTGGGGGCTTTTCCCCCCTCTGAGACTCAGTGGTATAGATGTTGTGTTGGGACAAGACTAGTTCCTGCTCGAGGACATAAGGACATTAGGACATTAGGACATTAGGACATGGCATCTGGAACTGATTTGAATTTCGCAATTTGGAGGTTTATTGATGCTCATAGAGAAGCTCTGTTTAACCATGTTCTGCACTAAATCTTGATGAGTGTGAACAGTGTGTGTGTGAGTGTGTGCTGTAGACCAGTCATGCTGTACATGACTTGATGTATTATGTATTGCCCTTTTATTTGCCTATTGCCTATTATGTGTTGGAAACAGGAGAAATTAGCAAATGTAAGCTGGCCTTCCCGCAGGGCATCCGTTCTCGTGATCAGTGATCAGAAGGTCCCAGACTGAGATCAGAAGGTCCCAGACTGAGATGCCCTTGAGCAAGGCACCTAACCCTGCAACTGCTCCCCGGGCTGCTCCCCTGCTCTGGGAAAGTGTGCTCACTGCCCCCTAGTGTTCACTGGTGTATGTGTGTTTTACATTTACATTTACATTTATGGCATTTGGCAGACGCTCTTATCCCTTAACCCTTACAAGGTTACTGGTATTACAGGTAGGCCAACGTAGTGTTAGGAGTCTTGCCCAAGGACCCTTATTGGTGTAGCACAGGTCTTGTGTAGCACAGACTGGCTGCCCAGATTGGGAATCGAACCCAGGTCTCTCACATAGAAACCCAATGATGTTACCACTGTACGACACCAACCACAGTTTACTGCATGGATGGGTTAAATGAGGAGGTCACATTTCTCTGTGTGCAAGCTGAGTAGACAAATAGTTCACTTTCACTTTACCATGCGTGTCATCAGGCAACTAATCCAGAATGCAGCAGCTCGACCTTCAACAAGTTAAGATGCATCACACTTTTGTTGCGGACTGGCATCCTGCCCAGCCCGTATCAGATCTAATACCCTAACGCTAGCGTACAAAGCCAAAAACTATAAAGGTCCAGCTCCACTCTGAACATATGCAAATGAGCGTTCGTCATGTGAAAGTTTAAAATCGGAGAAAGTTGATTTCCCAGAGCACAAGCCCTTGCAGAAAGAACAAAAAAGACAAAACGTATTTGTGTGTGTTCTGTCCTTCTCAGTTTCCAGGTCCCAGGTGTCATCGGAGAAGCAGGAGGCTCTGCTGGAGAACATGACGCGTCTGGGAGATCGCGCCACAGTCCTGCAGGATTCCCTCGGCCAGCTGCCTTCCCAAAGTGACCTGCTAGAGAACATCTGGAAGCTGGAGAGCCTTTTCCACAACCACAGCGAAGAGCTCAGGCAGCTAGGTACAATTCAAATGTTAAACCAAGGGAAAAACACAGAAGTCTGGCTGATGATCAGTTTGCATGTCAGCACGTGGTAGTCATCAAGCTTAAGAATCCGATCTGCACTATATGACTCACTGAATCGATTTAATATGAAGAGCAGAAGTAGTTACTAATCCTTAATTAGTGAATGCAAAAGGTGGCAAAGCTGCACCTCTAAAGCTAAAGCTGTTCTCTGCAGGACACCTGGTGCAGGGTCTGGAGCGGGACATCCTGGATTTGCAGGCGTTTACCGTACATACCACTGGATCTATGGACCAGATCAAGCAGCAGGTAGGAAGTAGCCAGAGAAACAACAGCGCACTAGGAGCAGCTCTGGCCCGAGCCGCTGCCTCCATCCACAGTCAGGACGCGGCGCTCCGGGAGACGGTGAGTCGAATGGATGTCCTTCGCCAGAAACTTGACGATGTGGACTGGACCATGGGCACTATCAACCACTCGCTCAGCAACCACGTCAGCACCCAGTGGCTGCAGATGGAGCTGCTTCAGGATCAGCTGGGGAACGTATCCCAGGACGCCAGGAGTGCCAAGATCATACAAATACATCTGGAGGAGCAGATGAGGAACGAGCTCGAGATTCTCAACGTCATTACTGAGGACCTGAGGCTCAAAGACTGGGAGCACTCCATAGCCCTGAAGAACATCACTATGATCGAAGGTAAGAGGAAAGACATGTAGTATGTAGTCTTGTGCAGGTCTGTGATTTTATGTAGCACTTTGTTCTTGGTCCACACTTTATACATTGAAGTACCTGAAAAACTGGAACACCAGTGTGATACATAGTAGGTCGCACATGGGGCATGGACTCCACAAGCTTGTGGAAGTATTCTGTGTTCCATAGTATGTCGTATGGCATTCCAAATGTGTTCAATTGCGTTGAGATCTGGTGATTTTGGTGTGAATGGCAAAACCTTAAAATCAGACAAGTGTTCATCTAACCATAATTTGGCGTCTCTAGACATGTGTGGTGGTGCATTGTCCTGTTGGAACAGGGGAGCAGTTGAGGGGATTCAGTGCCTTGTCCAGATTGAACCCGGGTCACGAGACCGATTCCGTAATCACAAGACCACAGCTGCACCAATCATGTTTCACTATGCAAATATAAGCCATGAAACTGACAAATTTTGCATATTCGAATTTTGGAGCTCTTAAACCAATCATAAAAATATAACCTTTCTGTTGAAAGCGATTTATTATTCCTTAAATAAAATACTATGATGCTGGATTCTTTTAGCGCCGTGAAGTCCAGATGTTTCTCTGCCTGTACATGGGAATGTTTTGAACTCTTAATGTCCACTGAAATGGCCATTTCTTTTACTGACAAATCACTTACCAATTCCTACACCCAGTCATTAAGGAAACCACACAACAGCTCACAAATCAACAGCAAAACGGATCTGCCGCTAGCACCCTCCTGACAGCACTTGACTGCCGAGTACATTTGGCTCGTTGTAATAGATTAACGACGCTGCCGAACGTCCCGTCCTGACAGAAATATCTCACTCTCTAATGAGCATTCCTTCATCACGCTGGATCGTATGAACCAGGACTGTAACAGAACTCTTCCTCAGAGATCCGAGATCCTGGTTTGTGCTTCAGGTCAGTGTGCCGCATCCGGGCAGCAAAAGAGCTGGCGTAGAGGCATCACGAGGGATCGGAAAACATTCCGCTCCCTCGTGTGCTCAAGTGATTGAGTAAATGTGTTGGTCTCTGGCAGCAGATAGAGCACAGCGGAGCACTGAAAGCCAAGTGTAACAAAAACATTGGCCGGCCATGATAACAGAGCCGCAGCAGCGCTAAAAGTGTGCAGGAGATCTCTGCACCGCATCATCCACAGTCTCAAAGCATAACAGTACGGCCTGACCATGTTAGTCAAGACAAAGTTTGATGGCCTCTGGGGGTTTTCAGTCATACTGAGCTTAATAAGAAAGGAATAAAGCACTTCAGGACATGCTGTTCTAGGAAACAAATCAACCGTGATATAATGTAACCTGACGTGAAGCAACAAAGTTGACTATTTTTCAAAGACAGCCTGCCCTGTGGTTTATTTCTCTTATTCCACAGCAATCTGCCAACAGCCACATCTTTTTAATGGTGGAACAACACAACTTAACTTTTATCCATTTATAGATGCATTAAATAAACGTAATCTATGAAACATGTAACAGAACACCTTCATCTAACCACCTATTTATCTGTCCATCTGTCTGCTCTTCCCTTATCCACCTATATACCCACAAATCCATCCATCTATATTATATATCCACCAATTTACTTCCAAAATACTTCCTTCCAAACCTCCATACTGTAGATCTATCTATCTAGACATGCATACCTCCATGCATACATCCATGGGCTTGTAAATAAGGAAGCAGCCTTTTGACTTGAAGGTCCCCGGTTCGATCTTCCATACAGAGCAAGGCAGCTAACCCCCTAACTGCTGCTTAGGCACCTTGGATAGGGTTACCCCCACCACCACCCCACTCCACACCTGCTCAGGGCAAGTGTCTTCACTGGCCCAGAGTGTGCATGTTTACTTCTTTCATTTAATCCATTGGTAGTCTCAGTTTATTCACCCATTCATATTGTATATGATTCCATCTATCCATCTAGTATATCCACCAGTTCTTCCAGTCCATCCTTTTTATTAATCAATAGTTCTATACTATCCATCCATCCATCTTCTATACCATCAATTCCCCCAATCCATCAATAATTCCATATTATGTATCCATGCATCCATTTATTCACCCATTCCAGGAAACACCATCCTTCCACCTATCAATATAATCTATATTATACTATCCATCTATCATGTATATCCACCAATTCCCACAATCCATCCTTTTATTAACCAATAGTTTTATACTATCCATCCATCCATCCATCCATCCATCTGTCTTGTATACCATAAATTCCCCCAATCCATCAATAGTTTCATATTATGCATCCATCCATCCATTTATTATCCACCCATTCCAGGATCACCATCATTCCATCCATTAATAGTACCTATATTATACTATCCATCCATCTACACATCCATCTGTCTTGTACACCATCAATTCCTCCAATCCATTATTCCATGCATCAATAGTTCCATACTATAGTGCTTTTTTCATTTAAAGATAGCCTTATAAAGATATTTTTTACATTCTTCTGTGTTGATAAGTAAGTTGCCAGAGTCAACTTGTTTTCTTCTCCATTTTTCAGGTCCTCCAGGACCAAAAGGTGAGAAGGGAGATGTGGGGCCTTTGGGGCCTTCTGGAATCCCTGGCCTGACAGGTTTTAGAGGTATAACACACACACACACACACACACACACACACATGCACACTCCCAAAGAAGAAACATGTAATATTTCAGTGAAGTGTGTGACAGAGTGTGTTCAGTCATGATGGAGCTTCTCCAGGCTTTACACACGTTCCTCTCAGAGCTGCAGCTCCCTCCTGTATGTGCAGCCTCAGTCTCTGTGTTTAATAGAGAAAGCAGTGCAGATACTCTAAGGTTATTAGCTTATAGATCATTGTTCAAAGCCCAGATGTCATTCTCCCTCTCTCTCCCACACACACACGTTTCGTACACACACACACTTTTGTACACACATTCCAGATCCCTTGTGTCCTCACTATCATATGATAATATGTGGATGGTTTGCAGACCATTCTGGTATGGAGTTGGAGCTGGTCTGGCCTGCATCACATCAAGAAAATGAAACACACACACACACACACACACACACACACACACACACAACGCACAATCCATGCATTCTGTTGTCACATCTAGGGAGAGTGAACACTGTGTGTGTCTGTGTGTGTGTGTGTGGTCAGGTGTTCCAGGAGAAAAAGGCATCCAGGGGCCACAAGGACTTGCTGGCACCAAGGGTGTTGATGGCATAAATGGGGAGAAAGGAGATACGGGACCAATGGGACCCAAAGGTAAAAGGCAATACACACACACACACACACACACACACACATATACACACACACATATACACACACACTCACACACACACACATACTCGCCTACCCACATGTCCTCACATCAGAGATAAATGAATTGTCTGTGGTTTTGTGCATACTGCCAACTGAAGTGATTCAGTGAGTCTAAGTTAGTCTGAGTCACTGAGTTATTGAGAGTTTCACGCCAATTTAGTGACCAGATAAATGTCATGCATTTATATGTGCACTGTCAACTAATGTACAAGTAAGTGAATCACTAATTGAATCTTTGTGCGAGTCACTGAGTGGGTGAGTCTCAGTGAGTGAGTAAATGTCTGTGAGTCACAAGTCAGTGGGTAAGTGCGGAATGAATTTGTAAATGATTCGTTCAGTGAGTAAGTTCTTGAGAGAGACACAGATGAGGGGAGGTCACTGAGTGAGTGAATCACTGAGTCACTGAGTGGGGCAATTCATGAATCAGTGAGTAATTGAGCAGGTGATTCGGTGAGCAGGTGAGTCACTGGGTGAGTGGGTATGTCAGAAATAGGTGAGTCAATGAGTGATTCACTTAGTGAATCAGTGTGGGCATGAGTCAGCGAGTCAGTTGTTGTGTTGTGGTGTTATAACAATATGTTAGTATTTCATCTGATGAATAAATCTAAATCAGGACAGAGCTTCTACCAATTCCGGACTTCCTCATAGGTACCTTGGATACCTTGGACTTCCTAAAGGCATTTTATTAGGAACACATTTTTATAGACTGTTCGGCACACATGTAGCCTGTTTTGTGGTAGATTTAAATAGGAACAGCAATTAAATTAAACGCCTTTATTAAACCCTATTTAACTAAATGGCTCGATTTCGGCAGGTTTTCATCAGTAGGACACCGGATAAGCTGAAGGTGTTTTTCTGCCAGATGATCCTGGCTGTGTGCTCGAATTCATGCCTGAGTGAAGAACAAAGCCGGTGGCTTTTATACTCGCTGCTTTTCATTAAAATCTGGAATAAAAAAAAAAACAGGTCACTTTCAAGCTACACAGTGGGATAAATAACCAGAACATGTAAGCATGCTTGGAAAAATGTCAAGCTGTCCCACAGTTATACCACCCAGGTGATAACAACATCCTGCTGGCTTTTTCCCCCCAAACCATGTCGTTAAGACACAAAACGAGCTAATCAAGCTAATCATGGTAATCAAGCCAATCAATCATTAAATGATTAAATAATGTCTGTACCAAAGAAGATCATCAGGAGATCAGCACATACCAGTCATCAGACAAAGTGACAGAAAAACTGGTACATGAAAAATACATATGCTGGTGGTGGTGGATTGTTTAGCTGGCATTCCATGGGACATTCCTTGTATATCCTCAAACGTCTCCGACATGTGAATGCTATGTGTTCCTCCGTTCTGACGAGTTACACCCGTTCATATCTTGCACTCATTCTGATGGGTTTGGCCTCATTAAACGTGCTGTAGAACATAGAAATCCTACACTTCTTCTGAATACAACAGAGTTGTGGACCGTTCTACAGGAAGTACAGTGTTCATTGCCTATGAAATATTTCCGCAAGCTTGTGGAGTCCATGACCAGTGGGGGGACCTACTAAATATTAGACTGGTGTTCCAATTTTTCTGGCAGTTCAGCATAATCCCTAGTTTTAAACTAAGAACTTAGTAACGTGTTGAATTCAGGATGGAAACGAACCCAATAACATCCCAGACTCAGGTGGAGGTTGACCGTGAAAATCGCACGGCACGGTATTAAATCTGCCATTCCTCACCTCGTAACCACGAAAAAAAGTCAATTTGTATAACGAGAAACGGCTTTGATTCCTCGTATCCTGGTGCTGAAAAGCTCTTTTGAAGTCGCTTGTGGCTTCGGGCGAGGGTGTGAAATGCAAACAGCCTGTGCTTACTTTGGTGTGACGTGAGATTTAAATCAGGACACGGATCCGTGTGAGGAAAGGGAAGCCGTTATCCTTGCTTAGATTAGAAAGCGTCCTGACTCTACATTACAATCATAACTGACATGTTTAACCCAAACTACCTACTCAAATCTCTCTCCTGCTGGCTGTCTGTGCCCATTATAAACCACAGACAAATAGAAGACAAGGTTATTTCTAATCGTGCCTGCCTGGTCTGGTTTCCCTTCCAAACCCACCAGGAGGACACAACCACAGCTCGAGCAGGACAACAGCAAGCCTCAGCTGTAACCATTATATTACATTATATTACATTATATGATTATATTATTACAGTTGTCCCTGTCAAGGGGTGGGATATATTATGAATGAAAGAAAGAAGTGAACTGTTTGCCTACTGTGCTTACACACTGAGGAATGTGACTTCAACATTTAACCCATCCATGCAATGAAACACACACAAAAACACTGGTGAACACTATGGGGCAGTGAACACACTTGCCCGGAGCAGGGGGGCAGCCCCAAACCATGGCGCCCGGGGAGCAGTTGGGGGTGTTAGGTGCCTTGCTCAAGGGCACCTCAGTCATGTCTTGCCCTGTGCAGGGATTGAACCTGGGACCTTTTGGTCACAAGACTGGGCAGTCACTATTAGACAGCAAATAAACAACCAGGTCTTGAAACTTAAGTGTTGGAAGCAGGAGAAATGGGCAAGTATAAGCATGGTTGGATGACTGATAGGTCAGAGCATCTTCAAAACAGCAGATCTTGATGCAGGGATTAGTACCTACCTAACGTGGTCTAAGGAAGGAACAGTGATTCGATTCCAGATACCAGATCCCAGATCATGAGAGCCCAAGGATCTGTTGCCAATGTTATGGTGCCACAGAACATCTTCAGAGGTCTTGTGGAGTCCGTGCCTCAACAGGTCAGAGCTGTTTAGGTGATACGGCTGATCGGTGAACATGTACTCATGTCTTTAATTTGTTTCGTTGTGTAGCTGTGTTTCTGGTTAGATTTTATGCTGGAAACAAGAGTTGCTAACCAGCGCAAATTGTTTTCAAAAACAAATCTGTTGTTGTGCAGAAGAGGTAAAGACATGGACATGCTTCAGTGTAGTAAAACTACAAAACATGTGGCACTTTATGTTTCTACGAAATTCATTTTGGATGGTGTGTGTTTACAAGGCAACATTAATGCTGTTAGTCTTACAAACATGAAATGTATATCTAGCGTAATACTATTTTCATTACAGAAGCATATCGGTTCTGAGCATTTAATCAGATGTCCAAGTAAAAACTTTCAAAAGAATTCAATTTTATTTAATTTGCGTTAAAGATCTGAGAAGAGGTTCACATTTCTGTGTTATCTTAAGATTTTCTACTTAGTGTAGGACAATTTATTAGATGCACATTTAATCAACCGCAGTCTTTTTTTCCTCCATAAACTACTTAAAGGCACTTTTATCTCCCTGTAACTTTAGACTGATGGCATCCTGCTCTTCCTCAAGTGAACACGTTAAGCTCTCTGTCTGTGATAAAGCTCTGATAAAGCCAGGCCAACGCAAACTCAAAAAGAGACGAAGCCACGCTGGGCCTGGAGTCGCCGCTTCAGAGGAGCTCAGACATACTGGCTATGCTTAATCAACATCCGCATTTTCAAATCAGAAAGCCAGGAAAGACAGAAAGCAAAAGAGAGAGAGGTTTTTTGATTTTACTGCTCCACAGTCATTAATCGCATGCTTAGCATTAGCATCCCATACGGCAAATCACAGAATGACGGAGTCTGACTTCGTAAACATATTTTAGATATGATATGGACCAGAACTCACAGCTGAGCCATTTTCAACCAAAGACTGGCACGAGCTTTAGGTTATTAGGAGCTAGTTGCATTTCAGATGCATTGGCCCAGATTCCAGATGCATTAAAACTGGTTTCTGGTAGAACATTTGATTCCAGTCATAACTCACCATTATGTGCTTTAAATGATCCAAAGTTGGCATCAAATCCTGCTTCATCTGGAATTCGATACCAACCACCAGTAAAGAACTTCAGTTTCTTTTCTCAGTTTGTTTGTATTTACAGAAAATAATGTGGCTGGGCAACTTATTTAGGCCTGTCCATGGCAGTTGGGGGTTAAGCCTTGTTTAATGGCACTTCAGTTGTGTCGTGTCAGCCTTCTGGCCACAAAGCTCCACAAGTTTCACCAGCCTACGACTGCCCTAGCTGTACTTTCAGTACTGTTTTCAGGTTATAGTCCTTTTTTTGTTTTTTATTGGGTACATTCTGGCAGTATGCTAGCTTTAAATACCTTTTGTATTTTGGTCTATCACTATGACTAAGCACTTTTGTCACTCTCGATACAAGTGGAGTATCTACTAAATACCATATATGTAAATGTAAATTACTAGCCTTCACTTCTCAAGCATATCAGTGAGCCTTGGGTGCCCATGAGCCTGTGACTGGTTCACCGGTTGTCCTTCCTTGGACCACTTTTGATAGGTACTAACCACTGTATACTTACACACCCCAGATGACCTGCTGCTTTAGAGATGCTGTGACCCAGTCTTCTAGACATCACAATTTGGTCTTTGTCAAAGTCACTCAGAACCTTACACTTGCCCATTTTTCACACTTCCAACACATAAGATTTGAGTAATGGATCTTCACAGTGTAACAGATGCCATTGTAACAAGATAATCAATGTCATTCACTTCACCTGTCAGTGGTTTTGTGGTGTTAATGGCTGATTGGAGTAGCTTACTCTCTAGATTGAAATTAGTGTAACACTGGGTAATGAGGACATTTGCTTTTATTTTCACTCTGGAGACAAAGAAATCATGACTATTTGCACTGATTATGAGTCCTGACTACACAGATCAACAGTTAAACTGGGATGCTAGATTCCATTCAGGTAAACCAAAGGTCAACCAAAACAGGAAAGACGATATATTTCTCAGACACTTTGTCCTTAATGGTTGTTTTCTTGCTTGGCCCTCAACTTGCAATCTCATTGGTCAGGAGGTTGAAAAATGCTGGATATCGCCAGGTGAATTTCGACCCTGGAAGCTCCGCTGTGACCAGAAACCCCAGCAAGATTAAATGTAGGATTAAATGTGAAACATGCTGACAGTTGAGGAGGAAAAAAAGACATAGAGCATGAAAGCAGTCTTACTGAACAGGAATGTGGCCAAGAGAAATCTGCCATCTTTGGAAAGAAAATATGTTTTAAGGTTCTTTGGATTGGTTCTCTTGAGAGGCCTTTAAAGCCATTAAGAACAGTTAAGAAGAGGGTTTCTAAATAGAGCCTGTTTGAAAGATTGGGACTGTTGAGCATCTGAAGAATCCTTGAGGGACCCTTTTCTAATAGGGGAGGTTCTAAATGAAAGGCAGCCATTTTTTCTTTATTAATGACCTAGTTAGACAAAAAAGCAAGACCACATCTAGACTGTAAACTGCCAGAAAAACTGGTACTCCAGTCTAATACTTGGTAGCCCCCCCCCCCC